>CM040187.1:32250027-32850027 GCA_022606455.1 Callitettix versicolor
AATTACTGTCACATATTCTATATAAATACTTTCACAATATCGGAATCAAGTTGAGAATTTTTTTAGTGCAAATGTTGATTTTAATTGATAATATATTTTCAGTAGGGTTTATTTACGCATGCGCGCACACTCGCGTTTTATCGCTGCCTACTAGATGATGTTACTAATTTCAATGAAACTTGGTAAAATACAATACTCCAAAACTTTAATGGTATCACGAAAATTCGTTTTATGGAAGTTTTTTTTAATAAAATACTGATAAAGTTTGATAATTTCGTAGTGGGTTTATAATTCCGATGTAAGTTTGTAGGCCTAAAAAACATTTTTGTCTTTGTCGGGAATGAAATTTCGGTTCTTTTGAGCTAACCATAAAAACCTATTTTTAAAATTCCACAGCATTTCCCGATATTTTATAAAGATTTCTAATTTGCCTTTACGTCCAAATTAAGGTTTACGAATGAATGGAAAAAAGATCAAGTCCACAGTTTAGGGTTGTAACAAATTAAAGATATTTTTCGAACTAATAAGTTTACATTGTGTTAAGAAGTTACATTCGAGCGGTTATGAAATAACATAAATTACCGGTAAAAGTGATCGCAATACTGCCTTATTTACCCCCAACGTGCGGCGGGAGCCCACTGCGACGTCGCCGCTCCGGACCAGAGCGTAGCGACGCTATGATGTGGGCAGTGTACGTGATACTCTAGCAAACAGCGGAGCGTTGTCGCCTCTTACTTGTACGTAACATGTGCTACGTGTTTGTGTCACGTATCAATAAGTGCGTTTACATTTTTGTTTTCCTTTTCCTAATCGTGTATAATTAGAAGACAAATGTTTGTGTAGAAAATTGTCTAAATAATTACAAATTTAGTGAAAACGTAGCTAAGACTTGAGTGTTTTGTAAATAAAGTGTAAATATTGCATTTTATTATTTATTTACTGTAAATTAATAAAATCGTATGTTTAAAAGTAGTAATTTATACTGTCATACTAAAAAATTGCATATAAAATATTTAACAAATTTAGTACTTTTATTTTAAAAATTAAAATTTCTTAAACTTTATTACCACTAATCAAATAGATTATGGGTTATTTAAATATATTTAGACATGTAGACACATTGCACAGTTGTAAAAATATAATTTTATTTTCGAAAAGTAAATATTAATTTAGTACTACTTATTATACTAAAAAAAGTTAGTTTCTGTAGCTATGTGGTTCTATATTGAAAATATTTCTAAAGCAATCGTAAAGCAACTTAATTATTTACTGAACACAGAGTCAGTACTTCACCATGTTTGAAGATGTCTCACGGTAAAATATTTGTACCTGAATTAAAAAGAAGTTTTGTGAAACTATATAAGTGTTATAATTTCCGTGGATTTAACCCAAGTTTGTGAAAATTAAGTAAAACAAAACAAGCTTTATCTTTATCATTATAGGTTTACCCAAATTTAAACAAAAATTGCAATACTATTTTACTAAAAAAATTAGAACAGAAGGAATGCGAGTTTGTTGAATTTTTTACAAAAACTTTATGCCATAACGGTAAACACTTTCAATATTTTCCTGATAATTTTTAGGAAATGCTTCTATAAGGTAAAATAAATATGTTATATTAAAAAAGAAATATTAAATCATTGTTATGTTTGGTAAAGATATTTGATGAAGGAATGTGAAATACATTAATTTTAAAGTTTGCATCGACACTTTTTTGTTCGTTTTTAATAAATTATTTGCTTAAAATATAATCAAATCCCAAACACACTAAAATACGATTTAAAAATAAAATTAATTAAAATTATAATTAAAAATTAATAGTAAAATACAACGTAGAGATGAATAAAATAATCATTTCATTTTTATTCTTAGGATTCAAAGGAAAAACTAAGAATCTTTATAAATATGAGTGTCAGTACGTCTGTCTGTCTGTAAGGCAAATCTTATTAGGGAACGATTGGATCGAGCGATATCAAATTTGGCAAAAATGGTTTTTGCAGCTGCACGAATCCGGTAAAACTAAATAACATGAAAAAACAAATTTTAGGGAAGAAAAAAATAAAATCTTGAAGGAAAAATTATTTTTTCTTTTCTATTTATGTGCGTTAACATTTGAAACTAGAAGTTATATTGGTTCCGAATATAAATGTAAAGTTTTTACAAATAAAACAGTTCATGTAGAGCTGCCGGACTTTTCCTGAAATGTAACTTATATTTTCCCCAACAATTTGACATATTATTAAAAAAAAAACTATGAATGAATGAAAATTAAAATAGTTTTTTAGGATTTCTCGATATTCTATATATGTCTATATTTGTAAAGTTCAAAGTAGATTTTGAACTACTTACAAAGTTCAAAATCTATATTTGTAAAGTTCAAAGGTTTTGAAAAATTGATCAAAAACTTTAGAAGGTTTTTCACGCTGATAGACTTTTGCAGTTTACTTATGCAATATTTACTTATGTAAAAGTAAATAGAATGCGTTTCATAAGGACCTCTAATTCGTATACTACCAGCGGCATAATAAGTCTAGTCGTCGTCGAGGCATTTCAGACGACATGAAATTTAGCTGACTCATTCTTTGTAACATTTATCACTGTTAAAACAAGGCACCTACAAAGCTTCTTGTGAGATAATTTTATTTTAAGTGTTTAATTTTAACCAATTTTAAATTTGAAAAAACAAACGTTTTTTTGAAACAACTGTTATATAATTTAACCTCTTTATTAAATATCCTTAACTGATCCTTTCCCTCTAGTTAATGCGGCAAACATACTGTATCTGTAGTTGAACAATTACTAATTATATTTTTTGAACATTAACAGTTTAAATTTAACACTGAAGGAAACAAATACTTGAAATATCATATTTAGCCGAATCGGATTACAGCAAGTAGTGGAAGATCAGTGAACTGCAGTGTTTTATACATATTTTAAATGGCGATAGTAATTTCGTCACGTTCCAAAATAGTAACGGGGGTGTTGTTGACTGGTTTCGGAATTGTTCTGGTCATCATCATAGGAAGTGCTTCCGGTTGGTTCGACTCCACGCCGCAGCCAGGATTACGTTACAAAGATAACACAAAGTTTAACAGGATGTACTTTGCTAATCAGGTTTGTATAGATTAGTCTTTAAATTTATTGTAAATAGATAGTAAATTGTTTATTTTTCAAATACACTTTCAAGAAGCCCATCAAAAGTTGAAATTTGCTAACACTAAAGAAATACACGTTCTTAACGTGTACGTAGCTCAAAATGTCAATGTCCACTGTTCTGTGAATCATAGGGTTTTCGGTCAAAACTAATTTTTTGATAAATGAAGACATTTTAAAGAGTAAAAAATTGAAACATTGTATAATTTAGTTCACTATATGATACGCTTTTTAGCTTAAAAGTTCAGTTTTAAAGTTGATTTTTTTAAAAATATTACGTTTCCAAAATTGTTGAGAAAATTAATACAGTGTTTCTTAATTGTATACGTATTGCTATTTCCTTTTCTGAATTATTTATCATGGCAAATTTATTAAGTTAATGTTAAAGATCAGACAAAATATGTTTTTTAAACCTATTTAGTCTTATTTAAGATTTTCCAGACTTAAGTGATAAAAAACACAATGTAATTTTTTTATATAAAAAAAACAGAAACATAATTGTTAAATTTTTGTGATATGAAAGATTTAAAAAATGTTAATCAACATTATGTTATAGGGAACATTTAAATTTTACAAAGAATTTGTATTGTTGCAATAATAAGTTACGTATTAAAAGTATGGTAATTAATAAATAGATTAACTAAGTTTCAATTCGTGAACCCAAAACTGTGTAAATGTGGAATTACTGAACCCCTTAATTTGTCAGGAAGGATTGACAATGAAGACGTACACACAGTAGAAATAACTAGTTTAAGTAGTTTTTTTTCTTTTGAAGTATAAAGGAGTCGTGGAATATTTTCCAGCTCTTGAGTTCGAAAAAAGGGTCTGTATGTGTAATTCTGTTCACATTGCTGAACACTAAGTCAAACCGATTTTGATGAAATTTATCATTTAATCCTGGTTTGTCTGTATAATAGATTTACTTTTAATTTTTCCAAAACAGTTTTTTTAAAATTGTAAGAATCGCTGTCACTAAAAATCGGTTTGGAAGTTATAAAGAAAGACTGAAAAATCATTGTAGTTTTTCAAAATTGGTTTTACTAGATTTTACTCACACATTGTTGATGTATAATTTAATTAATTGTAAAAAAATTAAACAAAAATTATAGTTGAGATTAAAAAAAACTCACGTAGGTATTGCCACTAACTTATAATTTTATTGTCAATGTTACGTTTAGGTTCAATTGTGCTGGTAATGGATTTTGGGATTAATTTGGGCGGTAGCTACTGGAAAGGGAAACTGATGTAAAATATTTTGTGGTATTTTCACATTGTTTGTTTACTGAAGATAAAATAAGAATCAAACACACAGGGTGCAAAAGGGGTGGTAAACATTTTAAATACACTGGGTAATTTTCTTACTGCCAATGCAATTTGAAAATTTGAAATGTAGTATGTGTAGATTAAACGCTAATTACGATGTTAAGTTTAGATGTTCTAAAAAGATACAACATTTTAATATTTGGAATGACTTTTATTTAGAAACTTTTCTTATTTATTAAAGTAAAAATTTAAGAACAAAATTTATTTTCACGTATGAATATATAGGCCTAAGCTAATTTAACGTTAGACCATGTTTATTTTTTTTGAGAATCTGTTTTCACCATGTCACTAAAACAGTTGCCTGCTGCGATTTTATATAAAATTATTACAAAATATTTGTTAGGCTTCAGGCTCTTAAAATAAATATTGTCACAAAGTTCTATTACATATTACAAATAATTTTAATAAATACCACTTTGTAATTAAATTATACTGTAATATATACATAAGCAATTAAAAAAAGTACAATATATTATATATATATATATATATATATATATATATATATTGTATATTATACTTTATATTTATTGTATATTTATATTTATAAATATTTTATGATTTGTACACTTACAGTTCAGCGCGATAGTATTACAGACGAAACATAGTTGCTAGAGTCGTAAATGTATATTATACTGCTTTTAAAATTTACAAAAATTATAAAAAACAATTTACTAATATGAACCAAAAAAGTTTCATTATTTTTTTAAGCAACGAAAAGGTTAATAAAAACGATGAACGCTTCATTGTGAGCCAGTTTCATTTATTATGGCTCGATAAACACGACCGTATAGGATTTAAAATTAAACGAACCTCGGCTTAATGGAGTAAGTTAAATGAAATTTTACGTCCCCAGTAAACTACATTTCTATTACACAGAGTAGCGGTTATAAAAATTATATTCATAACTGTTAATTAACACGAAAAAATGTTATTCTTATTAAAAAATGAGATTACCAGATTACTTGAATTGACCATGACCTTGAATTGAGCGCTGATCCTGACTTCAAGATCACTTTTTAAAGTGACTTTAAAATTGATAACTAACTAAATAAATATATAAATATACGTCCGATTTGATTTAAAATTGGCAAACAAATTTGTGTCACCTGTAAAATTCGTTGAACAGTTTCAAAATGTCGGCAATTTCAAATATATAAATCTGCATAACCATTTTCTTGAAAATTTGTAAATGTATGACTTCAGCGTTAACATGAAAATCAGAGTGAAAACTCTAACCTAATTTACAAAACATTTAATTTAATGTTTTACTTGATCGATTTTAGACCTAATATTACTTAAATGTAACAAATTGCAAATACGATATTCTTTATAAAATACGCTCAATTATTTTAATTTATTTGCTACATTTTACAAATGTGCTATTAGAGATATATAAACAACTTTCAATTGTGGTTTTTTTATTAGTGTGTTCATGTTGCAGTTTATTCTAAATATAAAATAAAGTTCGTATTTATGTAATAATTCGATGTTTTACTGTTTACTTCACATTTATAACGTATCGGCGGATTAGCCACTGATTGCAATATCCACGTTGTTCGCGCCGCACAATGCCAGAGTCTGAAGCTGGAACAACAGCGCATCGCAGTTGCATACTTTGCTTTTTTGCAAACTGTGGACATTGACAATTCATAAAACACTATATTCTATATTGGTTACAATTATTTTAAATTTGTGGGAAATATAAATATTTCTTTATACCAAAACATTAAGTTTTGTTAATTTAATTTGCAAAAAATGACGAATCAAATTGTCTAAAATATGTAATAAAGTAATCTATCTTTACATTAAACAGAAGATTTATATTACTGTAAGTTAAACTAATTATATTAAACATTATTTAAATTTAATACCTCTACTTTTAATTACACACACCCACACACACACACACACTCACTCGCGCACACACACACACACACACACACACACACACACACACACACACACACACACACACACACACACACAAACACAAACACACACACAAACCGTACTGCTCGGGTTGCTCCGAGGGAATAATAAAGAGTTTTTTATATCATACATTTACATACTGTGAACATTATTTTGAATATATATATATATATATATATATATATATATATATATATATTTCTATTGCTAGATTTGTGTATTTTAATCTTCACTTTATAAAAGTGAGAATGTAAATAAATCCAACTGTCAAAAAGCAGCGCTACCTGTCGGATTTAATTAAAGCCCGTCTATAAACACAGTAGTCGGTGGAAAATAACTACCATTTCGGTAGCGTGATTTTTCATTGTATTCGCAACCAACAGAGCAAGGTTTTTTAGTAAATAAATTAGTAGTTTGTGGAGAAATTATGTTAATTGCCTTCACTTTATACAAGTCAGAACGTGATTAAAGCCAGTCGTCAGAACTAAGCTCGTAACTATTGTATTTAATTCAAAACAATAATATATATATATATATATATATATATATATATATATGTGTGTGTGTGTGTGTGTGTGTGTGTGTGTGTGTAATAATTCACAGCTTATTATATAGTCTCTTTATGAATTCAATATTTCTCACGACATGATAATCAAGCGAAACAGGACATTTCCTCAAGAGAACTTTACTTCTTGGAAACTGCATAATTTCCAAAAGTTGGCAAGACTGAAATACTTTCTGTATACATTACTGAACGGAAGGAAATTGATATTTTCTGCGACACTCTCAGCAAGCCGTTTTCTTTAACTTTATGAATGTCTGCGTAAGTCGCTTCTTGCTGGAGCGAAATAAAAACATATTGTTATTACATTGTTTATTATTACTAAATCCATAGATAAACTAATATTTTCCTTTAAAAAACCTTACTTGTGGATTGCGGATTCCAAATTACTGATATCACAAAGTCAGTGTGGTTACGTTAAATATTGTTGTTGAAATTCGGTTATATATAAACGTTATAATTACGTAAGTCATTTTGTAGGTAGGAATATATTAACCTAACGTAAAAAAGTAAACATTTTAGAAATTGTGAAAAAGTTACAGAAAATGTCTTACTTTCAATTGTTTTCGCAAAACATTCTGTTCGAAAATTAGTGACAAATATAAATAATTCAAACTAATTTTAAAAAATCACATTTATTTATTTTTTGCCAGCTATGAAATTAAAAAATTAAAAAAAAACATGATTTTGAGATAGTAGCAGGTTTATTGATACAATTACTAAATCAGTTTTATGAACATATAAAGTAAAATAATAGTTTGTTTGGTTATGTATAGCATAAATTAGATTGAAATGCGATTATATTTACTACAGGATGTTTGAAAATAATTAACCCCAAGTTATTGAACAGTCTATCTTTTATACTAAATATCTTGGCGATGATAACCTTCACGGTTTTTCGCCGGGAAAAAATTATACTAAATATTATGAAAAAGTCAATTTTTTAAATTTTATAACGACGTACAAAATTACATGTAAAAATAGTTCTAGTGACGTCGTAAAATTAATTTGCCTTACGATAACAAGTTGTGTACTTTGTATTGTGAAAAAATAACAAAAAAGCTGCAGTAAATTGTTGGCAAAATGAATTTTCGTAGGAAAATAGTAACAATTATGCAACGTTTTGTTTAGCAGCTATATTTGAAATAGTTCTTTTTAATTTCAGTAATTTTAAATTTGTTTGTGAGTTGTTATTGCTTTCGTTAATTATAAAACAGAACAAACCATAAACATAACTGGCTCTACTTATTACAACGTTACTCGCCAAGCCGTACTCATTATAAAATAAATTTTCACAAAGTTTTTTTTGTAGTTTGACTTTAATATGTCTCTTTAATTAAATGTAAATTGTTTGAACCTTGTAATATAATTAAGGTGTCAGATGTTTTTAATGCAAAACAATTTCCTCTTCCCTTAAAACAAAATAATTAAATTAAAAAACCCCCGAGCCTACATCAAGCTGAGAGGGAAATACGGCCTATACAGGATAACAAGGAAACTTTTGCTAATTTCATTACATTCTACACCAGAATATCTTCTTACATCTCAGTGTAAAATCATCGTAGGTATATTTTAATTTGATAATGACCATACCGTTCTTATCCGCTCAGGGTTTTTACATTTTATATTTTCCTAATCCCTTTGAATCGTCTGTTACCGTAATGAAGAAAAAGAAATAAATTAAATCTATTATAACGGAACACAAAATAATGACTTTTGCAGAGCTTTTATTTTTTGAATTTAATGAATTAGGAAATGTTTTCTATAAAAACACTGTTCTCGATCTAAAAAGTATTGATCGGACAACAAATAATTGGTTGATACGGTAACAACAAATAATAACAAATGTAAAAAAATGATTTATTACAAGTGAAAAAATCGGTTCTCGCAGAACGTTTTGTGAAGTCGATACAAATATTCTCACTTGGTAATTTCAAACTGCAAGTGGCTTTGGAAGGCTTCGAACACCTACTAATTAACATTGGTTTTGTGACTGAGCTTTTACATTTACTTATGACTGACTGAGCTAAGCAAATGCTTTTATTTTCTCTCTATACGAATTATAAAGAGAATGCTCGATTTAGTGACAATGAAAGAATCGACGGTGAAAAAAAGTGGTGTTTTACTTAATTCTTTCTCTCTCTCTCTCTCTCTCTCTCTCTCTCTCTCTCTCTCTCTTTATCTTTTATGAATGTGTGTGTGTGTGTGTGTGTGTGTGTGTGTGTGTGTGTGTGTGTGTGTGTGTGTGTGTGAGAGAGAGAGAGAGAGAGAGAAAGAGATAGATTGATAGATAGATAGATAGATAGATAGATAGATAGATAGAGAGAGAGAGAGAGAGAGAGAGAGAGAGAGAGAGAGAGAGAGAGAGAGAGAGAGAGAGAGAGAGAGAGAGAGAGAGAGAAAGATTTTGTGTACAGTTTTGAAGACTAATAAACTAGTACTTCAAAGAAGATCAGATCCCTCAGTGTATTTTGAATTTATTGCCCGGGCACCACTCCCCGATAGCGCTATTACGTGATCATTTCCGCCAATTTAATCGGTAACCATTATATTTAGGAGAACGGTTACTGGATCAGCTTTATTAGAGCTTTTATGACCTTTCTTCATGAAACGGTCAAAAGTATGATAGGTCTTGGCCGTTCAGGCAGTATTTGAGGATAGGATATTTCCTGAAATTGATGGCTGTTGTCAACAACTACACTCGTAATCACATAAAAGGCAACCATCTTTGAAACGGAAGTGAATGGGAAAATCTGACACACAAGAAGTTCGGGCTTCAAAATTGGTATCTGTGTGCACAATTTTTAAAAAATCGGAAAATGCCTTTAGGGTAACAGACATGTACACAAACCAAATGCGGAACGGTTAAATTGAAACAGAGGAAAGCTGTATCGGTCAGTGACGGATAAATTTCTGGGGTGATTCAATACTACCATTGTGACCTTTTTGCATTTATTGTGCCCCCTTTTTATATTACGGTTTCTTTTGTAGTTTTAATCTCATCATAAAGTCTAGGATTTGGAGATGAGTAACACCCACACTTCTAATTAGTGACTACCCAGTTAATTATTGAGGTACTTTCAGGTGCTTGTTCTGCAAATTCCCTTAAAATGTGTCTTTCTCTTGACTCTTATTGCGGAGATTTTGCTTTATTTGGTCAACGTTTTCGTTGTGCGTTAAGGTCATCCTCATCAGTTTTACGTTCTTACTCATAGGCACATGCACAAGTAGCTAGCGAAATGACGTCCGCCCATACAGAGCCCTGCGTACATGGGTAAGGTCACCAGGTATGCCAGGGTGTTTGACACACCATTAGGCCGGTGTCATTCATTCAGTTAACACGGTCGCTTTACACTCTACAGTTAACCAACGTGTGTGTGTTTACATTTTTTGAAAATTAAACTAGTTGACTGATTTTTAACTTAGTTTGTCATGTTAACGTTTTAAATAAAGAAAGATTTTTTTATAAAATAATGCTCAAATTTGGTCAATTAGTACCCAAAACAAAATACATGGCTCCACTCGTCTGATTAAAAAAGTATTATATAAAACTGAAAATTCAGCAGGTTTTCTTAAAATTGTTTCAACACATTTCGCTATATTTAGCTCATGATTGAAGCTTTTTAACTGAAATCATTTTACGGTTTGGATGTAACTTTATTTCAATTTTAAATGTTTTACAACAATTGGAGTTACGTGTATAAAATTATGACCAAATTGTGAACAAAATCGGATGAACCAATTTCGAGAATTCATGACGATTGTCCTATTTTTTGCCGGATTTTTTTTGAAATAAAAAAGGTTTCTGCAATGGTATTGCACTGCTTATTTTAAACATTATAGTTAATTAAAATTGAAATGTAACAACATTGTTTAATTTTGATTTTGAATTAAAAATTGCAGCCCATTTCTGTACAAAATAATATTAAATATAATTAATACATATTATACTAATATTTGGTCAATATTTAATTCTTAAACATTTATTTTAATCAAATAATCTAAATTGTTCTGAAAACTAGAAAAATATTTACAGACCCACTGTGCGTGAATTTATACAAACTTAAATACTTCGTACAGTCATGTCTATCATATATCAGTTGATAATTGCAACCAAAAACTAATGTTAAAATATGTTCCTTTAAAGTGTCTCTTCCTGGCAGGAAACACAGAATACATACACACAAGGTAGATTGTAAAGTAACCATTTACAACCTATTTACTGACAGTTACGGATCCCAAGTTTACCCCTGATCCTATTTTAACCCTTATTTATGCAATTTTATACGTCATTGTTATTTTATGATACCCTCTGTCATCCCCATCGGATATTCATTTATTTTACATTGCTGGATCGAGTCCGCTGGACAAATCAGAGTGTCAAGGTTAAGTATAGAAATGAAATGTTTATTATTTCAACCAGCTCTACTTGTCAATTGGCCGCATGCTGACGGCATAATGTGTTTTAATTAAATACAAGTTTAGTTTTACAATTCGAAATTAAATAAGTGTATGCAATATGTATAAAGAAAAAACCAATTTTCTTAAGAAAGGCTTTATAATTTGTAAATGTTTTAAGTACCGAAACATTTATTAGTGATTTCCATTGGAAGATGAGCTATCGGATTGGCCATCATAGTAAAACCCAGACCGTAGGTATTGAAGTGAGCACCGATCTATAGATTACTTTTTTGAGAGGTCGTTAAAATTTTTATTAAAATATGTATAGGTTTAATTGAATTTTTAAAAATATTTTATGATTGTTTTACAGTTTCAAAAAGTAGACTATTTCAAATATTTAAAAACTTTTTCGTTTTAAATATTTTTAAAAGTCTGATTTCACAATCGTTGATCAGCGTTGATGAACTGCACAAATTAACTTTATTAATTTTCAAAAGTTCGTTTAATTTAAGAAATTTAACTTCACGGCGGACAAGGTTCATTTCATTATTTTCAACGCAAATTGTAAGTTTAAAATATGCATATTTTAATGCTGTTATAATGGTGAAATCGTAGTTTAAAAAAAGGTGCGAAACAGTAAAATTACTTTAGAAAAAACACTTCCGTTGCGTAATTGAAACAGCTGATTTTGAAATATTTTCCGAAAAATAATTTGGTTTGGTTTGTTTGTTGTTTATATCAATTAAGTTGAATGTTTTAGGGCAGTAATGATAACTTTGTTAGTTACATTTAAATATATTTGAATTAAATTTAATTGATTTTTAGAAATGTTCAAAGTTCGTATGGACGTAAATATTTTTGTTGATTTTCCATCAGTAGTGACTGAGGTATTTTCAAATATCAACGGGCAAATAAACACCACATTTTTCAACTAACTCAGACTGAATATACAATACAGTATTTATTTATCCAAATTTTAAAACCGTAATTTTGCACTGTCACACAAAGTTTGTGTGAGACTTTGTACAATGCAAAACCTTTACAAAAAATAAAATTGTTGTAAAATCAATCATGTTATCACTAAATTGGTCTGAATTATATTACTTCGTCTCACAGCTGGCTGTTTTATCGAGAATTTACAAAAATTACTTCTTGTTATCTTTAAATTTTTCAAACCTGACTTCAGAATCATAATCAGCATTAAATACTTGTAGCCTATATCGTAATATATTTTTTTAAAATTCCATTGAAATACCGAAATGAACTTTCAATGAAAATTAATAATTTTCATAATTACAATGAATTTTGAAAATTAAAATCGCTGAATTGAGGATTGCGATGAAAAAAAATGAAATTTACGAAAAACTCCGTAAGTTATGATGTCAAGTTTTGCCGCCAAGTTTTGTTTAGAGAATGTTCTTGGAAACGAACTTGTCCAAACTAATAACAAAATCTATTGTTTTTTACTAAGTTTGAATAAAAAAGACTAAAATTGAGATACTAGGAGTGCTGACACACACACACACACACACACACACACACACACACACACACACACACACACACACACACACACACACACAATATACATGTATAATTTAAATTGACATCTGGTGTACATCCGTTCGGCAAAATTATTTAAAGAAGAAACATTGTTCCGACGTTTCAACAAAATAGTATCCGGCATCTTCGAGGTGGTTCTCGCTACAAGTCTGAAGTAAAACTGAAGGAAGCGTCTGAAGTAATCTGTTAGCTTCTTATATAACGTCTTTAACTTAAAAATAGAAATTTACCTGACTTAGCAATCATTAATGTACATTTACCCCGCCTAGCCGATGAGGTTCCTTTAACCTCGTAACTTTAATACGACCACTCAGTTGGAACACTATTGAGAACAGTTATCCAAACTGCCGTAAATTAAGGAAATTGTCCCTCCAATTTTCTTTATAGCGTCTCTCTTTTTGAATGGCCTTTCTCACAATTCTGGTATTAAAATTTTCCACACTAGCATGTTTCGCTCTATGGTATGGTTGGTTTCTCTCTGATGCTGGCAAAAAGCGATGTATTTATCTATAACTTGTTGTTATTTATGGTTTATACATGGAACTACAGGAAAAATAGTGATGTGTCAATGGAAGTGTTTATTTGTTAGGAGAAATATTAAGAACGCAAAAGCACGAATGCTTGTACAAAGTTCTTACAGTGTTTGTGTGTATTTTATTTTTCAGCTGAAGCTATTTGCGGCTTTTATCGAATAACACAAGGCGCATGCGCATCGGTGTCGTGATCCCTGTAATAAAATATACTGACACGTCAAGAGGGAAACATACTTAGGAATAAAGGGAATTTTTCACCGAGAATTCTATCATAAGCACAATACATTAGTTATTCGATTATCGTTACATTAAACAGCGTTCAAAGTATTTAAATAAATATAAATATTGAATAAATTATTTTAATAAATATTTCATATATGTATTCGAAGTATTTGTTGTTGTTTTTCAAATTAAACAATAATTAAATTCTACATTAGTGTGTACGTTTTTAACTGGACCATTTTTGGATTTTCTGAACTGTTATAATGTGCAGAAAACATGAAATGTAAGAGCTTATCTAGTTTTTTCTGTAATGTAATGACTTATTTGAATGTTAATAGTTTGATTACTAATTTCCAATATTAGGTTACCTTTGAATTTCTTACAGGAACTGTTGGTACCGTCAATAATAATAATTTATGTTTAAACATTCTATTTTAAATTTCGTTTGTTCTTCAATGTTTTTACATAGACCCCTTCCTTCATTAGATATGACCTGTCTATCTTGAAACACGTGCTGTCTAAAATGAAAACATTATTGATTGTACTGAAGTATTTACAACCTCAAGATTTTTTTTTTTTTTTTTTTTTTTTTAACGTCTGACTATTGTGCACACTTGGGCTAATGCAGACGATGGGATGATTTATAACGTATGAAAATGCCAAGCCCTGGCCGGGAATCGAACCCGGGTTCTAGGGGTGAAAACCCAGTACGCTATCAACTAGGCCACCGAGGCGGCAAACCTCAAGAAAAAAACTAAAATTATGTAATCCAATGTTTTCAAAAAGTTTTTACAGTGGAACAAAAATGACTAATGTAATAACTGTGAAATGTAACATTAAAGTATATTAGTCCAGTGACTAACAACTAATAAACATTGACTACAACACTAATTATCAGCTAGATTTAAATGTAGTTAAAATTAATGTTATTTCTCTTTGTGTATTATCTCGGAAAAAAATAAGGTTTAATTGACAGAAACTTTTGAAAGCAATGAATAAAATAAAATCTGTAACATTCAAACGTTTGTTGCCAGATTGAAAAACTATGTCCAAATTTAAAAAAGTAAAATTTAACATTTATATTACAATTTTAAGTTTTTTGTAAACCATAAAGTTTCCGATGGGGTCCAATTTTATAAAAAAGATACATGTTTTTTTTATTTTATTATGTAAGCTCTAATTGTAGAGTTGATTAAATGAATTGTATTGTAACAGAAAGCTCTAAACGCTCGGACTATCTAGAAGCTTATGTAAAATAAATGCACAAATAATCTCACTTTGATTACCTTATTAAAAAAAAGATTTATACGAAAAGATCAGGAAACAAAATTATACTTTCTGTATCCCCATAGCATCCAGCTCGAAAAACACACCGATTTTCCAAAGTTGTAGAATTTATAACTCAAGCCGACGTGCCAAATTTAAATTAAACAAATTTGCACCTCTAGTGTAAATTAAAAAAAAGTTAATCTTGGCCATTATGTTTATTCTGTTAAAAGAAAAGTATTTACTCATATATCGATCTTTTGTATATCGAAATTTGCGAAGATCTGTTCAAGATATTCTATTTAATTAAGCCAATTTTCTTCTTTTCCCGACATTTTTCTAATCGGAATTATTTGTTTTGGTTAATTTGGATATTTTTGTGTATATTGAATGACTGAATTTGCAAAAAAACTTAGTAAACTTTATTTATGTTGATTTTTGAGTGTTTATTAAAATTTCATGACTCAATAAGGAATTGAAAACGATTTAGAAATATTAAAACAGCCTAAACGTACTTTAGTTTATAGTTTTTTTTACAAAAATAAAACTTAAATATTTTGAAATAGAAATGTAGAAACACTTCAGATTTGCTACTCAAGTTTAATGTAAGTGTGTAACGAAAATAAAGACTTTAAGTCTATTCAGAATATTTAATTGGTTCTTTGAACCGCATTGTTTCCAGACTGCAAAGCGCCCTGTATACATTACTAAACCGAAGGAAACTGATATTATCTCCTGGCACTGTTTCAATAAGGCGTCGTGCCTTTCCTAATTGAGTTATTGCCCTTCACAAACAGTGTTCATACTTTTATGTTACTTGCGCCTTTCGTGCAAAAGTATCTCAGGTAGTTGGTAAGCTAACCTTTATAAACACCCGTTTTTTAAGTTATTTTAATCGCTGATTTAATTAGTAATACAATATCTGGGATTAAAATTTAAGCAACATCTATGAAACCAATTGGATAAAAAGTTATTCTTAAATCGCCAATTTTACTACTACTAAATTTATTAGTTATTTACTTATGTGTGTAGGCAACTAATACGTACATAACTTGTAATTAATTCCTAGTTTTGGTTTCAACTAGTAAAAATTACAATTTTTTTATAATATTCAACTTACAGTTTATGACATGTTTTATTAATAAACAATGCCAAAAGATCCAGTTCTGAAAGTGTCTGAAGCCCCAGAAAAACACATATTTTATCAAATAGCTTCTTAAGAATAACAATACTTAAAATCATACAAATCATAACAATACAATAAAATCATAACTAAAATCATTGCGCCAAAATTTTCTTTCTTTTGTCCCTTATTATGGAAGTTGTGCTCTATTTTTCCAGCTTTTTGCTCGTTCTATTTTATGTTCTTATTCATGTTCCTCCCCCGCATCTAGAGAAATGAGTTCCGCCCACAAAGATCATGCATGGGTGTAGCTACGGTACACTGGAAGGTCGTCAGATACCAAGGAATCCGTTTGATACACCATTAGGCTGGTGACGTTCACCCCAATCAACACGGGTCACTTTACACTATAGTCAAAGTATGGTGTGTGTGTGTGTGTGTGTGTGTGTGTGTGTGTGTGTGTGTGTGTGTGTGTGTGTGTGTGTGTGTGTGTGTGTGTGTGTGTGTGTGTGTGTGTGTGTGTGTGTGTGTGTGTGTGTGTGTGTGTGTGTGTGTGTGTGTGTGTGTGTGTGATGAATAGATGAGTGAGAGAAGTATGAGCTAGAGCTACGGTGGGGTCGCAAAGCCAATCAGTTGATCACTTCAGCTGCCTCTGCCGGAATATTTCAATAACTATCCGATGCAGAAAAATACCTTTGAGAATGAACGTATAACCAAAATATTTCGCATATTTAATAGAATTTTGCATACAGTAGTTTGCATTCCAAAATGTTTCCTGAACCCCATTAAACTAGCTGGAATACCAATCCAAGGAATTTGTGAATAAAATAAAATTGTTCAGATTTTTTACACTTATACAAAGCTTAACGAAAAACATGTTTTAATTTTACGAATGATGGCAAAAATATTCATATGTTTTGTTTTACAACTTTCTTGAAAATTGTATTTGACCTTGAATCAGCGTTAAGGTTTAAACAATTTAAATTATAAAAATTGTTGACTTTTACTATTTCCACGGATAAGATTAAACTTAATTTTATATTCTCTGATTAGGCGACACTCGATTGCTTTTGATATTTAAAATAGATAAATATTTTAATATTGAAATTTTGCTGCAACAGCGGTCTCACTTATACAAAAGAAACGATTTTCCAAAAACTGTTAAAATTTTCCCGAAACCTAAAATATTATTTTGATACAGGAACATCAAATTTTCATGCCGTAAAAATGTTTCAGGCATTTAGCTAAGGAAGTTCGTTACAGAGCGAAACCCGTTCAACGATTAAGAAAACTCGTTTTAAAAAATGATGACTAGGCTATATTTAAATATAGTTCTTAAATGTTATAAATAGCTTAAATCGAAACTGGCCAAAAAATCAACTAGGCCTACAAAAGCAAAAACTTTTCATTTCTTTCGAAAATGAGTTTTACCACAGTTTCACTAAGAATGAGAACACATATTTACACCTCAAATTTAAATAAAATGAGTCCAAATATTTTTGTAAAAAGTGCATGTTCAATGTATTTATACAAAATTTAGAAGTGGTTGGTATTGTGCTTTTATTTTCAAATATTTGTATATTTCTTAGTCGGATATATCAAATTTAATACCAAAACAATCAATAAATAGTACAAAAACTAAGTACACGAAGTAACGATTCAATCATTCATCGAAAATACCGGTCAAAAACAAACAAGAAAAACAGGAAAATAAAAATATTTGTTCAAAAATATGTTACTTTTGGTTACATAAGATTCAGAACACAGTGTACCAACTGTTAAATAAATAAGGGCTCAGCGGTCGAATTGTTTGAGTTGCCAGTCTGCTGAGTTTCTGAACTGCTCAGCTCAAAGTCGAACTTCCGTGATTGCAGTCACTGCTATAAACTTTAACATTTTCTTTAAAAAAATACCATGTCCTTATTAGTATAACTGGCATAAAAAGTACTAACGTAAGGAAAAATACCTCGTCTTTATTAGTATGACTGACGTAAGGAAGAAATACCACGTTTTTATTAGTATAACTGGCGTAAAGGTACAGAAGTAAAGAAAACATACCTCGTCCTCATTAATATAACTGACGTAAAGGTACTTACGTAAAAAATATATTAAAAATAAAATAATAAATTAAATTAAAATAAATAATTGTACGTTTATTCTAGAGTAAATCGAAAAAATATCTAAAATCCATGGTTAAAAAACGATCAGGGTACTTACTCTAGTTAGACTAATGAGGATAAGGATCAGCGTAAACGGTAAGTACTGCTTACGGGAGTAACTGCTTCTCGAACAGACAACCTTTGATGAGCTTAGTTCAGGGACGCAGCTTGGCCACACCGACCACCGAGCCCCACTTTAACATCGATAATCATATATGTTCATAATTCATATACAATCTAATGTTCAAATTTTAGTTATTTTTTATAGATCTTGTAGATCTTTAAATTGTACACAGATATGGTGTTATATTTTACACACACAATTGTCTTAATTTATTCTAAGGTTTCTATTCATAATAAGTAATTTTACTTCCCCACTATAAGAAATCTAAAATTCATAGCGATTGTAAAAAAAATATTTTCAGAGTTTAAATTAATATTATGACTGGTATCAGATTCATTAAGTCAAAAAAGTGGTTTTAACTTGGATTTTGTTTCATCTACAAGTCTTATTGTAGGAAGTAAAATTGCGTTTTCTGAATAAAACATATTTTTTATTAAAATTTTAATTTTTTTAGATAAACAATCAGTTTTTCTATAAAAATCTTTACTGTAGTAGTTACACAATTATTACCATCTAAACTAATTATAAGGTCAATTTAGCTACTTGTAAATTTAAAAGTATAGTCTCTGTGAATATTTTTAACAGATCTTGCAGTACTGTGTACTTTTACAACTCCTAACAATTATTTATTAATTTTACTAAACTTCATAGTATACAAAAAAAGAAACAACTTCATAATGATCAGAAACAACTCCAGCTGTTATTACGTCACAGCACGCACACGTGACGTCATTGCGGCATATTTTTAACTGAACGATAGGCTAAACATTAACTTTCTTTTAATATCTCAATCTTTGATGTTCTCTTCACCTTTTGGAGTGGGTTTCTGCTTCTTTACTTTGTCTGTTATCTATACGCCACTCGAAACAGACACTCTTACGTTCTGAATGTTTATAGATACATTATTGTGATTATAACATGCATCATTTTGCAGGGCTGGTTGTGATGTTGGATTTTTTGGGACGCATGCTTATATATGCTATATAAAAGTACATTTTTCGTGTTGCAAGTCTCATATTAAATTATTACAATTAAAAATTTCTGTGTTTCCGCTGCTATCGAACGGGGACTTTCCGCGAGTGAGGCGCACACGATACCATTATACTACGGAAACTACGAAGAAGTTTGACATATTTACGTATGTAAAGGAATCACACCCCGCAGGGGGGTGCAGACTAGCTACACCTATTGAGAGGATTTAGATGTCCCTCGCTGTACCCGAGTCTAACACACGGTTACACTTACAACACTACACTTACGATTTTAACACGTTACACTCACACTTACATTTAGGGAGGCGATAATAGCCTCAATGCGCTTTTCGCCTTAAAAAAAGGAATCATTAATTTCATTTTGGTAGTTATATTAAAAGATTAGTTGTTTTACATCAATTCGTAAAGATCAGCTGATTTCATTGAACAGGTGATAAGCTATAATAACTTTCTGATTATGTTGTTAAAAACTAGCTATGTGAATTTGTCGTGTTTTTGAACAAAACTATCGTAACAAAATAAAAAAAAGAAAGTGAAAACATGACACATGTTTTTTATTTTTAGTACAATAACAGAATTTTTTTAACTGAAGATTTCGCAACCTTAAAATGGCGGCCACTCAAAGTATAAAGATATCCTAATAATAGGTTACGCAAATAGATTTTCGGAGTTTGAAATGTTTTTTACGTAATATTTCATTTTGGTATTGATAAAAATAAATTTTATTAATGCTCTAAGTTAGTCAAGTCGCTTTTTCTTATGTTTCTATGTTATTTTAACTTCATCAAAAATGTTAGTGTTTAAAAAATTTCTTTTCTTTTCTTTAAAAAAATTAGTGCTTTAGAAAAACAAAATTTAACACAGACATGTCTGCCCGTCTCTCTGTTAGTTTGCCTGTATCGGTAACGCATCTCTTAGCCGTAAATAAGGCGACCGATCATTTTAACATTTGGTGAGAGGGTTTTTCTAGCGACCCGAAATCAGGAAAAGTATAGGAGTAGTAAAGGGTAAATTCTTAAAGACATAATATTTGTTGTCTAGTGTGGTGTATAATTTGAAACTAGAATTAATACAGACTCCGAATGCATAGCTCTTGTACATAAAGAGTTAACAGAACCACCGGATGTCTTCAAGGGAGCAGGTTTTCATGTCCCCCTTTTATAATTTCTACATGTAAAGGCAGAAGAATCTAGAAAAAAATTACAAACTTAGTTTAGGATCAAAACAAAACTTGACTGTGTCAGGATTTTCGAAGTTTTGTGTGTACGAAGCTTAAAAAAGCGTTATTTAACTCAAATAAAGCTTAAAATCGTGAGCGAAAACGAAAACACAAAACTTGGCCTATTTTCTCAAAATCTGTTCATTATATTTAGGTAGAATTTTGGTTGTTCGCGACTCAACGCAATGTAGCAGAATCAAAGAAATTCACTTGTTCGTATGCAAATATAAAAAATATATAAACAATGAATTCAGTCGAGTTTTTTTAGCTACATATATTTCGTTTATTTTTATTTTATAAACTGCCTTAAAATAATTTAATTTTAGTACATGACGAAAATTCGAATAAAAAGCGATAAACCGATTTTGAGAAAATAGAACGGTATTATTTGTTTTTCCCCAAAAGTTTCCAAACAAAAACTTTTTTGAGAAATTATTAAGAATTACAAAATTTTGCTTAACTTTGAAGTCAGTGCCATTTGTGTGCTGTTGATCTGTAATTTCTTCATGCAATGATTATACATTGACTTGTTTAATGGATTTTCGTACACGAACAAAATTTGAATAAAAACTGAAACATTATACGTTACTGCGGTTCGGAACTGAAAGGTTTCAAAAAGTATTGTATAAAAGAAAGTATGTGCAGCGTTTTTGTACTGTTTACTGTTTAATTTCGTAAACACTCTATAAAACACGCTAAACATTAAAGTTTCCTATATCAGCTCTGTGTATATAATACATCGGACGGTAATTTATTTGAGGTTAAGACACCAGCTGGTTCACCCACTGTTGCCATAGCAACGGGCTAGTAAACAAAACAAACATTAATACCAATGCTGTAATACCAGCTCTTATTAATAATCACATACATTTGACGTTTCAAATTGCCAGTTAATAAAATTATTAAACTGAGCCTACCGATCTTTGTCAAGTTTTTGCTGAAGCCTGCATGCTTGGCTGTAAATATTGATTTTTCAGATAAAATGCATAATTCATTCATGCAAATGAGTTGATCCTTGGTAAGAACTTGCTTTAATTATAAATGTACTCGCTAACATCGATTAAAGACGTAGTGTAAATTCGTATTTGCATGCAAATTTTATAGGCTTTGCATGTAAACAATTTTATTTAAAACATATTGTATAAGTACTGATATACAGAGTGTTCCGCGAGATAACTGACATACTTCATCTCGTCAAAACACACTTCTTTAACTTGCAATTTACTGTTTATTATATATTTCCTAGAACGGATTAACAGACTGAGCGGACATTTTACACCTCAGTAAAACCAATGATTTGTTTTAAAACAGCTGCAATTTGAACATTTTAAATGAAAATCATTAAAAAACAGTTTTACAAACATTCATTAAACTTTTATTAACTAGATATAATATCCGTAACACCAACGGAAGTACACGCAAAGATTTGGTACACATTGCTACGAGCGTTATATCAATGATCAAGTGGTGATATCATTATGGCATAGTCTATCGCTTCAAGTCAGCTGAAACGATTAGCTTCATAATCAATTTAATCTTCTCTTACGCCATTCTCAAACTGTTTATTAACAATTCTTTTTATCCAACATATGAAGTTCTCAATTATCAATTTCACCATTTGCATATGTCGTCAGTTAAATCAACATCATATGACAAAAGCTATTTACACGTCATTAATTAAAAATTCGTTTCATCACTGTATTCCTTAACCTCAGTTCAACCAGTTCCTCACAACAATCATAAGCTGTTGTTGTTCACGCATTCCTCTGTCGTCCTCAATCCTCCAGATATTTGATTGCAGTGTTCTCTCTCTCTCTCTCTCTCTCTCTCTCTCTCTCTCTGTTTTATTTACAGTAGCGTATTCATTGATATTCAAAGCCAATAGCCTTGTTTCCCGTTATGTGTTTTTCAAATTTGTTTCAGTAAATGTAAAACAAATGGTCATCCGATTGAGATAACATCAGTGGTCGTGTAATGAGAAAAACTACGGTAAACGAAGCTGGAGTCGGATTTGTATAAATAAAGCCATGAACGAGGTCACGAGTAAACTCGGGAATTATGTAACGTGTCTGCTGGCAAACACCTTGTTAATGGTAGATTTATAGCCAAAGCTTTTATACAGTATTTTATTGGTTTTTATAAAGAATAACATGCTTACGTTTTATAGTAAGAGGTTACACTGAATTTATGAATTTATGTGTATACTCATACGTTTTCTTCTTGTGATGTCTTACAGTGTTTAAGTGCTGTTTTATTTAACGTTAGCAAAATTGATGGACTCTGTTACTGAGGAAAATGTAAACGTTCAATTAAATGGAGCTATAAAAGTAGAGGGAAGCAAAACTTGGCGCTGAATCTGTATCTCTCAACTACCGAAACGGCGGTCAAGGTTGGTCTATTTACTTCCGAACTGTAATTTGTCGTGTAAAATTGACAAAAGTCTTGAAATGAATTAATCATTTTGTACGATCGAAATTTCAGCAAAATATGATTGGTTACTTTTAAAAGCGAAAAGTAGTTGACCAAGTATTAATAGATTTGTTTGTAACTAGATTATTATGATCCCAATTAGAAAAGCGATTAATTATATGTTCAGTTAAATCTTGATTGTTGGGTAGTAACCACAATATAATATTACACTGTTAAAACATTGTACAAGCATCTCACGTTTAATTATACCAGTTACGCAGAATATATTTTTTGAAATACAGGGAATCGGCGATATAGAAATAACATTTTGCGGGGAAAAATTTATTTATGGCGTAACATACTGAAATAAAATAAAATTTAAAATTTGAAATAAAATAAATTTACTGCAATCCGGAAAACCGAAACAAACACAACGTCAATCAACTTTTATTTTTGCTTTTATCGATTCAATTCCGACATTTTAATTTTATGAATTTAATAATTTAATCCTGCAAATTTCATTCAATTCAAATTTGCTACCCTGACCTTCGTCCAACTTGTTTTTATAATTTAATAATTTAAAAATTTAAAATGATAATTTATGTAGAGTTTGCACTAATTACTAAGAGTGAAATCAGATTTTCACGATCACTCTCTCTTTCTCTCTCTCTCTCCTTCTCTCTCTCTCTCTCTCTCTCTCTCTCTCTTCCTCTACCTCTCCCGGAGAGATATTATAATTACATTACACACACACACACACACACACATATATATATATATATATATATATATATATATATATATATATATATATATATGTGTAATTAGTAACATATACATGAGTCTGCTACGTTTCTTAATAACTTTTAATTCTCTAACTGACATAAAGTATGTACATTACAAAAAAATATATAAATTTTATGTACACATCAAACGTGTAACCTGGAAATCAGAATCGGCTTTAATTTCAAGGTTTAGAGTGTGTGTTGTACTACGATGACCTTTCAATAGTTCCGATTCAATAACAGCAACCAAATTGTTTTATTGTGAGTTTGTTAGACTGGCTAATATTATTGAAAGCCAAGATAAGATTCATTAACTAACTTGTAAAGTATCATATAGTCTCTATCAATTTGACGGTAACTCTTACGTTAGATTTCAAGCGGATACATTCAATAGATTTGGAAAAGAAAATTTGTCTTGTTGATCCCTAAACTTGCCAGTCATGTATTTCTCGTCTCACCCGTGAGCGGTGCTAACACAACACAATCTTGTGTGTGACGTCATTGTCAACATTGAATCCAATTTAACTTTCTTTCCATGTAAACTTAACCGCAAGTTTATTGTTTGTGCTCAGGATGAAGTTGGATCGAGTTTTTGTGTTTAAATAAAACTTTTAAATACTGACTTGATGGTGTTTCTGTTACATTACACTTTATACAAGTTGTGTAGTTAAACGTATTCGTGGATAAAAATTAACAGCGTAAAAACATTTTACACATTTTCTTTCATCCAATTATTTTCAATGCAAAATCTGGTTCAGAAGTTACAACCTGAAAACCATGTATTTGGTTTTATTTTTCGAAACCGATTCATTAAATTTTGTTTAAATGTCGTTCTTATATTTGTAGTTATAATAATGTATTTAGTAAATTAAATATAAGAAATTTTAAATAAATGAAATCCTTTGAGTTTCCGGCAGCGGTCAAGGTTTACTTTCTTTTGTGTTTTTATTTACGCCTGAAATTTAATTTTTTCCAAATTTTCTAGATTTATTTAAAATTTGTTTTTTATTTAACGTACGACTAAAACTCCAGAGAAATCTGAGAATTCGTAAAGATAGATGTTCTACATTTTGTTTCTGTAGCTCTCGTACAAAATAGTTATTGTATAGCTTCTTTAAGAATTTATATATTAAAATGGAGCGTTTACTAACAACTGTTTGTCAAAGAAAGTTTCACAATTTTTTTTTAATTTAAAAAGTTTCCGAGTTATTATAAGACTATATGAACATTGTAAATTTTAACTAAAACTGATCATTTGGTCTAGTCTCACACACACACACACACACACACACACACACACACACACACACACACACACACACACACACACACACACACACACACACACACACACACACACACACACACACACACACACACACACACACACACACACACACACACACACACGAGATGATAATTGATAGATGCATCAAAATCACAAGATTGAATTTTTCATGATCATAAAAATATTTTGTTATAGTAAATAATAATAATTATTATCGAGGAATATTTGAAGAATTTTTCACAAAAAAACTATTTTTTATTCAATAACATATGTTTCGCCGTGGGGCATCTTCAGTATAGTCCAGTCTTCTGCTTATGTCTGAAGATGCTCCACGGAAAAACGTATGTCTCTGAATAAAAAAGAATTGTTGTGGCAGTGTTCTGACTTTCCTGGATATCATAGTATTTCACTAAGTACCGCTGCGCGTTACCATTAAATTACAAAAAAACTGACTCTTCAGGCTTTGGTCTGCTTTAAAAATGCGTTACACAAATCTCAGTCGAATTTCTGTCAAAAACATTCACTTCAAGCATAGTCTAAAACAAAAACATTAAGTTGAGGCATAGTCTAAAACAAAAACATTCAGTTCAGGCATAGTCTAAAAAAAAACATTCAGTTCTGGCATAGTCTAAAACAAAAACATTCAGTTTAGGCATAGTCTAAAACAAAAACATTAAGTTGAGGCATAGTCTAAAACAAAAACATTCAGTTCAGACATAGTCTAAAACAAAAACATTCAGTTCAGGCATAGTCTAAAACAAAAACATTCAGTTCAGGCATAGTCTAAAACAAAAACATTCAGTTCAGGCATAGTCTAAAACAAAAACATTCAGTTCAGGCATGGTCTAAAACAAAAACATTCACTTCAAGCATAGTCTAAAACAAAAACATTAAGTTGAGGCATAGTCTAAAACAAAAACATTCAGTTCTGGCATAGTCTAAAACAAAAACATTCAGTTTAGGCATAGTCTAAAACAAAAAACATTAAGTTGAGGCATAGTCTAAAACAAAAACATTCAGTTCAGGCATAGTCTAAAACAAAAACATTCAGTTCAGGCATAGTCTAAAACAAAAACATTCAGTTCAGGCATAGTCTAAAACAAAAACATTCAGTTCAGGCATAGTCTAAAACAAAAACATTCAGTTCAGGCATAGTCTAAAACAAAAACATTCAGTTCAGGCATAGTCTAAAACAAAAACATTCAGTTCAGGCATAGTCTAAAACAAAAACATTCAGTTCAGGCATAGTCTAAAACAAAAACATTCAGTTCAGGCATAGTCTAAAAAATTATATATTTTTTTTACCGTCGAATCGTAACTTTATGATACACAGTGACCGATGCGATCCATTTTGACTAAAATTTAATACATTCGTGACTTGTTTTAAATAAACACAGTCAGATACAAATACCGACCACACCTACACAGGAGAAAACCTGTATTTAATAGCAAAGTGTTTATAAAACCGATTATCACAATACCTAATACGCCTTTATAAACTTCACGGATCCTTTTCAAAGATTGGAAATAATTTCCTTTGCCAGTGCGTGCGTCGGAAAGTAATTTCCTGTAAAACTGAAACTGTTTTTAAACTGAATCAACCGCGTACAAACCTCTTTGTGTTCTGTGAACCGCAGGCCTGCGGAAACTAAGTGTTACACAACAAAGTCAGGCATTCCTTGCGACAAAGTGATACTTGCGTGGTTGCCTTCAATGTTTGCTTATTAATTGTTACGAATACTGGTACACGTGTTCCTTTAACTAAGTTATAAAGGAAACTTACCTTCGTTTTGTTGTGTCATATTCGCTGAATTGTTCTTCCGCGCATCTATTTAAGTCAAGTTTATATTTGGGTCGCTTCATTCAACATGATTTTCTTTAATTTTACACTTTAGATATGTATTGTTTAAAAAGTTACATGCATAGTCTAAAATTAAAACATTCAGTTCAGGCATAGGCTAAAACAATATATATTTTTTTTTTTACCGTCGAATCGAAACTTTATGATACACAGTGACCGATGAGATCCATTTTGACTAAAATTTAATACATTCGTGACTTGTTTTAAATAAACGCAGTCAAACACAAATACCGACATGCAGAAAGCTTACATTGTTTTGTAAAGTTTGTACATTTATTCTTTCGTGTTTTTAAACAACGAGACAAAGTGTTTTCATTTCAAATTTGATTCGATCTTCTTCTTCAATAAAATCGAACGAGTTGATTTTGAAATAATGTTCCTATATTTCGATTTATATCGATAATTTCTGTAACGGATTTTGTTTGGAACTGCATAATTGATGAGTAGAACGTAAACAAAAACAATAAATTATGTTTTAAAAATACCAGATTTTTGTAAATGTTTAAACGAGTTTTACAAAAAAAGTGATGAAATTGTTTTGAAATTTAAAACGTATTTGTTCTGCCACAAAAGAAAACTGTATTTTCAAATGCATATTGTTATAATGACAAAGTACAATTAAATCCTGTTAAATGAAATAAAACAGATCCTACAATGCTTTCATTTCATTAGGCCTCGCAGTGAAATTGCCTCGGGTTAATAAAACCACAGTCACAAGACAGATTCTGATGGATTGTTTCTGCGGATGATTCCATTACGTTCTGATGGATTAGTTCTAAGTAACGTGAAAGTATCCTTGTGCTTCTTTCTACTTCTACATTTATAAAGAAATTGGTAATATATCAAAAAATTGAATGGCTAGAGATTAGTAATAGATATCAGAAAAATTGAATGGCTAGATAGATATAGATAGATAGATAGATAGATAGATAGATAGATAGATAGATAGATAGATAGATAGATAGATAGATAGATAGATAGATAGATAGATAGATAGATAGATAGATAGATAGATAGATAGAGAGAGAGATAGATAGAGATCAGAGAGAGAGAGAGAGAGAGAGAGAGAGAGAGAGAGAGAGAGAGAGAGAGAGAGAGAGAGAGAGAGAGAGAGAGAGAGAGAGAGAGAGAGAGAGAGAGAGAGAGAGAGAGAGAGAGAGAGAGAGAGAGAGAGAGAGAGAGAGAGAGAGAGAGAGAGAGAGAGAGAGAGAGAGAGAGAGAGAGAGAGAGAGAGAGAGAGAGAGAGAGAGAGAGAGAGAGAGAGAGAGAGAGAGAGAGAGAGAGAGAGAGAGAGAGAGAGAGAGAGAGAGAGAGAGAGAGAGAGAGAGAGAGAGAGAGAGAGAGAGAGAGAGAGAGAGAGAGAGAGAGAGAGAGAGAGAGAGAGAGAGAGAGAGAGAGAGAGAGAGAGAGAGAGAGAGAGAGAGAGAGAGAGAGAGAGAGAGAGAGAGAGAGAGAGAGAGAGAGAGAGAGAGAGAGAGAGAGAGAGAGAGAGAGAGAGAGAGAGAGAGAGAGAGAGAGAGAGAGAGAGAGAGAGAGAGAGAGAGAGAGAGAGAGAGAGAGAGAGAGAGAGAGAGAGAGAGAGAGAGAGAGAGAGAGAGAGAGAGAGAGAGAGAGAGAGAGAGAGAGAGAGAGAGAGAGAGAGAGAGAGAGAGAGAGAGAGAGAGAGAGAGAGAGAGAGAGAGAGAGAGAGAAGTATTGTGGAACTGATAAGAGATGTTGTAGAACGGATTTTAATGCATTTGAGAAGACAACGTTCATTTAATTGGATTTCTGAACATAGCAAAACGTATTGTTCTCCGATTATAGAAGTAACGACAAAAGGTTGGTAAATCTTTTAATTATCTTGAAAGCAGATAGTTCAATTGTCGAAATTTTGGGGCTTTGTAAAAATTATTAATTTTAATATACTAAATTTTAATTAAGGAATTAGAGTTAAAGCATAAGTAAACTTAAAGAAATAATAATTCCGTACTCTGAAATAACCTTGAAGTTTTCTTTAATGTAATATATTCACCTACTTAGAGAATGCATGACAAAATAAATGCAAAAATATCTTAGTTTTCAAGATAATTTTGAAATAAATCTTTCAAGAGTATACAAATTAATTTTCTGAAAATCGGTTCCACCAATTTCTATCGAAAAGTATACAAGAAAAGTGTTCAGATTTTTTGATCTGAATTAAAAATTGATTACGCAAATCTGAGTCGAATTTAAAGTAAAAGTAAAACCGCATGGTGAAACTACACAGAGACCGATGTGTTTGGTTTTCGTCTTACATTCAAATTACAAAACCTATGTTACTCGTTTTGACAAAAACAAACTTACGTAACGCATTATTGAACAATATTAAGTTCTTTTTTATTCTGACTAAAATATGTAAACACCTCTTTTTAGAGTAGAAATTAAAAAATAACTCTGATGTCAGTGTAAGGTAATTATTAACATTTTTGTAATATAGCTTCCCTTCAGTAAAACAAAATTAAAAAGTCTTCTATATGAGAAGTTATTAAAATACCTTGTAAGGCTTTTTGTAATTTTAAATATTAAATTTATTTGTTATGCTACAAGTAAATTTACTCTTAGATATTACATATTTTAAAGTAGACAAATTGTTTCTCATAATATCGTGCCACTTTCCCAAGGTTGTTTCTCCTTTAGTTTATATAACTCTTTTTTGTTTGCCCGGATTGAAAGCTAATAAACATGCTTAGTACACTTATAAAAGTGGTTGTCTTTATACAATAACTAGAATTAACCGTCGCGACTTTACCAACGAAATATAAACTGTTTCAGTAATGCAATCATTTATAAATATAAAAAAAATATTATTAAAAACATGATCATCTGATTCACCAAACGTGTGATTATTTTACAATGAATATCAGCAATATGATACGTCTTACTGACTTCAAACATGTTGCAATCGATCTAGAATGTTCAAAAACTAATATAACCTCAGTAGACTTTAAGGAGCAGGCCATACTCTGAATTTATTAATTTTTTCAAAGCTAAGGAAAGTGTTTACACTCACTACACGTTAGTGTATTTTGAAATGGTTTATAATTTTTAAATTCTATTACAGAAAATAAATAATAAAAGTGCCTTCTCACAACCATTTCATTATTATTTGAATATTTCTTCTAATTGCATACTTATATACATATCTTTCACACCTTTAGGGAGTAAATTCTAAAAAATGAAGAAATAGCCTATATGTTTGATTATTTGTGTTTTCGATTTTTTTCTTGTTAAGTTTCAAGAAAATGTGATAAAAAAATGTAAATTTTTAATAAAATATAAAAATGATGTAAACTGAGAACAATTAATGACTTGCAGCACCAAGTATACAAATGCTTCAGTTGTTAAAAAATAGTAAATTAATATATGCGGGCTTCGAGGTTAAGACACCGGTTGTTGTTGCATTTCTAAACTGCGCAACTCAAGGTCGTATGTTCGAAGCTACATTACTACCGTCACTATCCTCTTTCCGTTTCCGATCCCTCATCCTCATTAGTTTAACTGGCACAAGGTATGGGAATTATTAGGAATTTAAAAGGCAAAAAGAAGGTTAATTTGAAGTACAGGCAATAAAATTATCCAGAATTTTGTTAGTTACCCTTCGTGTAGTTGTTTACCGTTAGAAAACCTAATTGTTCATTTTGTTTGTGAAAAACAAATTCGATATTAAAAACTGAAATATTTCCAAAGTAATTATTATTTTTAACTGAAAAATTTAAAAGATATTTCTTGTTAAATATAGGTCAATTATATCTTTTAAATAAAATTAATTGTTTACTGTATTTTATAGTAAATATATTTCAAGAAGGCATTTGTTCGTTATGAAAACATAACAGACGCTAAGATTGAAAAATTGGAAAGAAGGAAATAATAATCTGATATTCATTATAAGGGAAAAACAAAGACGGAAGGTAAATATAATATTTGTAAAGTATTTATAATGATCTTTATCTTTCATTTTTTCCTGCTGAGCCATCATTAGGCTGTGTATCGAACTACCTAACAAGCTCTTCCATCGATACGTACAAATCGTCCAATTGTGGGTGAGATGGTATCTAAACGTACTGTGACGTCACTGAAGTCCTCGGACGTAATATATATTTGTAAGTATGGTGAATACACAATTATGTATCAACAGTAACAGAGACTTTAATGAAAGGAAAGAATTGATTTTCATTTTTTGTAACATTAAAATGTGAACAGTAAATAGGCCTATGCTTTTAATACTTAAGTGAATAATGATTATAATCAGGAAGATTTAAACACATTAAACACAAACCTTTTAAATACCAGTTTTAACTAATAATACAAATTCAGAAGTCAGAGTTTGAGTTAAAAGTAAGAGTTAAATTTCTTTTTTCTGAAACATAACAGGCCTAATTTAATAATGCGCGTTTAAAATGTGATCAAATTCTGTTAATACGATTTTGAGAAGTAGAATTTTCCCTTATATTTTTTATTAATTTACCTGCATAATTATTAAAATATTCTGTTTTCTTTCGAAAATTCATTAATGAATATTGTATTTCAAGTGCTCTTATTTAAACAGAAAAACGTACTTTATACATCTAACATACTATTTGGGTAACCAGCAAAGGCTACGGCGGTTACAGGTATATTGATAAGTTGGTTACACTCATTTTATTTTTTTTAATAAGAAGTAAAAATAAAATTTCTATAAGGGTTGTCATATGCGAATAGTAAGCGAATTTGTCTATCTCACTCTGTCATTATTAAATTCTAATTAGCCTATCTCAGATGAAATATTCATGAGCCTAATGTTTTATTAAACAAATGTTTTCTTTAAATTAACTTAAAACTTTTGTAACTATTGCGATAAAAACCAAACACTAGTTGACCAGTCCGCATGACGTACAATTCAAATATAACAAAAAACAAAAAAGATGGGTATAATTGCAATTGTTTCTTTACCTTTAATATTATTCCGATATATGTTCGCATGCAAGACTCGTTGTTTCAGATTACGGAATTATGTTTGTGTTTGAATGCAACATGTTTATTGTAGCTGTTTCTGGTGAAAAAACTGTTACAACTCTTGAACGATTTGTTGACTGCTCAAATGTAGCTCAAAATCAAACTTATAAACTGTTTTCCCTTTCTCAAAAATTAAAAAATAAGATATTTCTTCAAATCGTTTTAACACAAAGTACTTAAATCTTAGTTACGTATGAATGTATGAAATACATAATGAAAGTCATTATAGCAAAACATTAATAGGCCTATAACTTTACGGTTGGAGAATAAATCGGAAAACCTTGACCTCGTTTTTTTTTTATATAAAAATATTAATTTATTTCGAACCCCAAATTTCCTTATGTTCTAAATTTTGAATAGGTAAGATATTATTCTTTATAAATGACTAAATTTTTAACAAAAACTGATTAACCAAATTCTAAAAAATTAAATCGATTTACAGGGATTTTATGCCGGTAATTCCTAAACTATATTAAAAAAAATTAATGTCGGCATTAAGTATTGTGTTGTGCATGTCAGGTAAAACAGGATGTGATTAGGTAATGAAATCTATGGTTATGCTTACGTCTACCGACTTAGCAGTAATGCATCAACCCTCTGACGTAACCTTCGGGAATTACTCACAGCAATTAATTAGTTATTAGGCCAATATCAAAGCAACATCCAATCAAATCCTCGCATGCATTCAGACTGTCTGCCTAGTCTAATACATTTATCAAGTTACCGCGCAACAAACAATTAACAAAATAAAGGAAAATAAAACAGCAGTGTTTGGCGGCGGAACTTTTCGGTTTTTGGTAAAATTTTACAGCCCTCGAAACCTCAAAATGCTTCTAAAACGAATCACCATCTTTAAAAAGTAATTATAAATAAACAATATCAGAGACCTAAATGAAGGGAAGAACTGAGTTTTATTTTTTATAACATTAAAATACAAAAGTAAACTCACATTTAATATTTTAACCTTTATAATTACCATTGAAAAGAAAACTTGAACATATTAAACATTAAACACTACAACTTTTAATAATGCGACTGTTATTAATGAAGAAGAAAGAGTTGTTTGGCGGTGAATCAGTTAGGTGAACCATTGTATATAACCTCGAAATATTTCAAACTGCCTTTACAATAATAGGTATTTATTATTTTAAGGTATTTATTTACCTTAAAAAACTGGTAACTAACAAATGTCTTCTGAAAAATGAGCTATTGGAGCAGCCGTGATAGTAAGACATACACAGTACCTTAAAATGTGCGCTGACCCTGACATATAGCTCATTTTTCGAGGGGTTGTTTGTATAAAATATGTTTTCGGATGGAAAAATGCAAATATGATTTCTCATATATACGAGTATGTTTTTGTTTGTGTCCCCGCAGGTGGATGTAGACTAGCTGCACCTATTCAGAAGATTTAGATGTCCCTCGCGGTAATCGAGTCTAACAAACACTTACAATTACAACACTGTACTTACGACTTTAACACTTTACACTCACACTTACATTTAGGGAGGCGATAATAGCCTCAATGTGCTTTTCGCTTTAAAATAACAAAAAAAATTGTTTGTGTGTGTATGTGTGTGTGTGTCTGCGTGTGTCTGTGTGTTTGTGTGTGTGTATGTGTGTGTGTGTGTCTGCGTGTGTCTGTGTTTGGGTGTGTGTGTGTGCGTGCGTGCGTGTGTGTTTGTGTATATGTCTGTGTGGTTTTAATGATTATTTCTTCACGGATGGAAACATGCAAATTATATTTAAATCCGGTTTACATCCGTTTAAGACCATTGTTTCCCGAACAAATATTGTTACGAATTTTGACAAAAACATTATCTGAAATCTTTAAGGTGGTTTTCGCCCAAAGTCTGAAATCGAACTGAAGAAAGCTTACACCAACCAGGTTATCACTAGCCCACGCAAATAAAATGTGGGTTGGCTCTAGCAGACTTAGATCACCCAACGTACGCAAGCCCAGTTGATTAGATCCAGTGATACTGACAGAGGCCTTAGCTCGATCTCACTCAGCTGGAACACAATAATGGCAATTCTTTAATCCGCAAGTAAATTAGGAAAGCCTGACATTAACTACAGGTGTTAATTTCAAAATGGATGCTTATTAGCGGGACGATGCCTGTAATTTACCTGCTGTTTTAAGGTCTGCCTTTAGATTTAATAACTTAAAAACGGCATTTTGATGTTTAATGAAAGTTTGTAGTAACACTATATTACAGAAATGTTTTGAAAATTTAATAAAGTTTTAAAGAAAATTAATTAATTAAATAATTCAAAATATTTATTAAATTATTGTTGAGGAATTTCAGGTAATATGTATTTAAGACGTTTAACTATTACGTAAGTTAAAGTTAAGCTTTAATGTAAAATATTGTCACAATTCAGTTCCTGTTGTTTATTTTTTTAGCTGTAATTGTGTTTATCGGTAAACTATTCATACCTTCAATTTATTATTTTTTTACTTTAAATTAATAAATAAATTATTTATAACATTCACATAAATTATTAAAGTATGTATATAACCGGAACTGGAACCGTACATGTTCACTTATGTGTGTATATATATATATATATATATATATATATATATATATATATATATATTATTCACAGAAGTATTAAAATTTTCTTGAGACTTATAAGGAAAAGTACAGAAATAAAAACATTGCATTTAGCCTCGTTTGTTTGCGGTCAGTTCTATTTTAAAGCAGTTTCAATTCGCCGACGTTTCACAGGAAATGACTTTCTAACGCACGCACCAATAAAGGAAATTATTTTCCAATCTCGGGAAAAGATCTGTAAATGATATTGTTGAGGTAATTGTGTTTTTGTCGCTTTCCTGTTTAAAAAAATCCAAATATTATTAGAGTTCAGTCAAATCGCGCCAATATGCTTTATTTCTCTTACTTCCGTGTTTCAGTGAAAATACCTGAATAGACAAGCACAAAGTAATATATTTTTTTAAAATTTTGTCAACGGCTAACAAAAATAACAAGTTTTCAGTAAATTTTGTATTCTGACAAAACAATTTTATCAAATACATAAATGTGTATTTTAAAACACTTTGTCTACGTAAACAAATAAAATTATCTTTCAGTTAACTATTGTATTCATTTATAATCCTAAGCAAATATATACAGTTTTTTTCAAGTGCTCCTAACACGTAAAACGGGCTGAAGTAAGATAAACAAGTATTTTAAATATGAAATATATTTTGACAGCTGATTTTCGTGTCTTCTACACTGCCTAGACGGAGACTATAATGCTTGTAGCGTAGAGGTTCAGTGCTCCTTTTGAAACGTATTTGATGGCCAAATATGAAAAAAAGACTTTTTTATTGCATTCTGTTTACTTTTACCCACACTACAAAAGCTGAAAACTTTTAAAGTTCTTGGTCAATTTTTAAAACAAGTTTTGTCCAACTCCATAAAAAATATATGTAAAATATCCTGAATATCATAGTCTGGTATCTCTATATAAAAACTTCATGTTCAAAAATTACATATATCAGTAGAAATTGCAGTTCAAATTACACCATATATTGATAAACAAAAATAAATTAAGCTTTATTTTTAAGAGTTTACCCCTTAACTACCCTTAAATGTTTTACGTCAATGCCTACATACTTCCTAGGTTTTAGTGATCGGTCATTCCGTTTATGAGGAAGAATGATTTACCAAACAGACAGGTACAAGGACGGACCTTGGCTTAATCTAAAAACCGTAAAAAGTATGTAATCTACATAAATAATGAGCAATTTAAATTTTATTGAAAGTACACAATTAAAATGACAGCGTTAGGGTTCAATTTTGAACAGTTATACATTTTCAGAAATTTACTATTTGTGATTGATTTATGTGTGAGACGTTATTCATTATTTCATTCTCCATTTAATTACTCTGACCGTCAGTTTTACAAATAATTAATTGCAAAATACAAAATGCAAACAGTAAATTAAACTGCAGAGTAACAATTCCAGTTTTTAACAATGACATTAAATTAAAGGTATATGAAGACTTTAATGAACGATAAGAGAAGTATCCTCATTGTGTTCGGAACTAAACCAGAGATCCATGCAAACTCTATTCTTGTTTAACTTCCTGCTTTCAGTAGTAATCTGCGGTTGAATTTTCGCGAAGCTAATTGAAGCAGAATGACGTTAACTGAAGCATAATTGATGCACTGGTAAGCTCCAACACAAAGCGCATGGGTCGCTACGCTCAGAAATCCTACGCCGAGAATTAAGACGAACTTCGATACTGGAAAGGATTTATTTACGTTTTATACTATCGAACTGAACATTTTGTTACACTGTATTCACTTTGGCACACATAATATTATCTAAAAGTGATTTATATAAAAAAAACGTATTTTGACAAATTGCCTGATTTTTCTTTTTGTCAATTGCTATTTAAAAACTGAACACCAATATTTTATGTTCCGTTAATAAAATCTATAATTTATTGAAAGATTTGAATTTATTGAAATCGTTGTAACTAGATATTGAGAATATTCAATATTTGTTAATGTCGAGGGGATTAGCAAAAAATATTTTAAAAACGTTTTATTTAAGAAAGATTTTTTTTTTAACGACCATACTTTATGCCAGTTAGACTAATGAGGACGAGGGATCAGTGTTAACGGTAAGGGTAAATCAACGGTAACAACTGCGGCTCCAACCTTTAGATACGCAGTTGAGTGACGCAGTATACTGACCGATGCTTTAGCTACTCGACCACCGAGTCCCGAAAAATAAAGAATATTTAGACACACAGATAAAGGGTACATAAAATCAAATGTCAACGAAATCTATTAGATTGTGTTGATATAATCCAGTGTGGATAGGCTTACTTCCTGGTAACACTGTTCGTGGACTTAAAAATTAAACCCTAAATAGGGACATTCAACAAAATCTCAAAATTTATTTTTACACAGTAACTATATTCTTTTTATTCTTTGAATTTCGCAGTCGGTATAGCAGCGGATACTAAATCAAAAATCAGATCTGTTCGCTGATTCGAATCTAGTTGTTATAAAACATTGTTGAAAAAAGCAAACGTTTCGTGGAAAAAACGTTTATTTAAAAGTTTTAATAAACATAATTTAACGCTTTTAATTTTTTAGAATAACTTTGCCATTCACTTTAAGATTTTGGTTTAAAAACATTAAGGACATATTGAGTGAAGTTACATTTGTCCTTCAATGTTCCACAAGAATATTCTAAAATTTGCACTAACTAATAGTAATTGTTTTTACTATAAACCAACACGTATACAGACAGAGAACGATTTAGAAATCGTTAACTTTAATTTTTATTTTTGCAATAATTTGTATTTAATACAGAGTAGATTTTCATCTATGTATGTCAATGTCAATGTATGTATCTATTTATGTCAAAGTATGTCAATGTAAATATAAACAACGTATAAGAAAATTCACTTTCCGTTCATAACAATGCTTATTGATGTACAGCATATGAATGTGTTCAACCCTTTACCCGTAATGGGTATTATTATTATACAACCCTCTAGGCGTACATGTTCCACCCCTTTCGTTGTTGTGAAGTAGGCGTCTGCGAAAGCTATAATTCAATATTTAAGCAAGTATATGTACGTAATAAAATTGGGCAGCACGTTTCTTATAAGTCATGATTTATTTTGGGAACCCAAAATCCCACGACGTCGGCTTCTCTTGTACAGTGAATAAACTGAAAAAGTAATCTAAACTTTCATGAATATAAATTGCAACGACAAAACAAATCTTTTTTTAAACAAATATGGATCTCTTTATCAAATTCAAGTTGGGGATAACTTATGTGTGACGTCATTAAGATGTCTATCAAATTTAAATTAAGGATAAGTTATGTGTAACGTCGTTAAAATATCTTTGCCATTTTATTATAATTTTTGTTTTTTCTTTTAGAAGGACTTTGTTTATATCTCGGGCTAATAAAATTTTAGGGTAAAACTAAGTTTTTCGAGACATTTATCGAGTTTGGTTATTTTTACACTAAAACGCTTGATAATGTGCCCAATATTAATAATCTAAAACATAAATATGCGGAAATAACAGGAAGTTACAAAAACGTGAAAGTAAAAGTGGCAAACGTAACATAATAATGGCTGCAACGCAGAAATGAGAAACGAGTTTTTAATGGCGAAAATGATAAATAAAATGCGAGTCATTAATAGTGAAAAGAATATATATATATATATATATATATATATATATATATATATATATATATATATATAAAGGAAATACCCACCAGACCCGGGAACATAAAAAGTGTGAGTGTGTGTGTGTGTGTGTGTGTGCACGCGCGTGCGCCGAAAAAATTCATAACTTCTATAGCCTAAATCAGCTCGTAAAATATTGGTTATATATAAATATTCTTAATTTAATAAACTGCAGTACTAGTCTTGAAACATAAAACGTATGTACAAGAAGAAAAAAAATAAAACCTAATAACGTTGAACTCTCAACGAAATGAAGAAAATTTAAAATGTTGTTTATGCAAACGTTAAGGATGATTATGATTTTCTAGTTGAACTTTATAGAGTTAAAAATATTATAAATATATGCAATATTTTGAGTGTCCAGCATTGTTGAACGGCTGATGATTTTGGTCAAGTAAAGTACATTTTATAGTTATTACGGAAATATATTTATGTGTTAAGTTCGAACCAAATTGGACTGAAATTACGCCATTTAAGATCTGTCTCTCTCTCCTTTTCTCTCTCCCCTCTCTCTCTCTCTTTCTCTCTCTCTCTCTCTCTCTCTCTCTCTCTCTCTCTCACACACACACACACACATACATACACACACACACACATATATATATATACACACGAAAGTATATAAATACTTAGAATGTTAAAATCAGGATCAGTGCACTTTCCATGTTCCCGGGTCTGGGTATTACCGTAATAACAGCACATTTTCAAATATGAGTTTGCTAATATGTAATACAAGGTCAAGTAAAGCAATACGCAGAACGTATAGTTATAATTCCGTATCCTGGTAACCTAGACACAAACCTCCCTAGGGATATTAGTAACATTAAACATACTGATGCTAATTTACCCTAGTTTCCTAACTACTTGGAAAGGTAGTGTTCTTCATCAGCAACATATAGTGCATAGATACACGGTACAGTAGTACTGATATATATATATATATATATATATATATATATATATATATATATATATATATATATATAGAGAGAGAGAGAGAGAGAGAGAGAGAGAGAGAGCAATGCAATTCCATTATCGGGTTAGCAGATAATTTATTATCAAGCTTTTCGTATCTCAGCAGTATTGTTTTGGTATTTATATTTTACATTATTTTAAAAAAGTTGTATTCATAATTTTACTTTTATTGTGTCCCAAAGAAATATATTCTAAATGTTTATAACGTAGTTCAGGGACATCCTGTATTTCTTTCCATTAATATTACGTTTCACTGAGCATCGGCTCATGTTGTTGGAAGTTAATATCCGAATCACGGAATTGCATTTAATCAGATGATTCCGGCGGAGGCAGCTGAAGTGAGCAGCTGATGGGCTTAGCGACCCCACCATACCTCTAGCTCATTCTACTCTCACTCATTTACTCTACGTACACACAACACACACATACACACGCACTCTCTCTCACACACAAACACATACTCACCCGCATGGGGGTGCAGACTAGCTGCAACTAGTGAGAGGACCTAGACGAACCTCGCGGCATCCGAGTCTAACACACTTACACTTACAGCATTACACTTACGATGTAAACACTTCACACTCACACGTACATTTAGGAATTTGCTTTGCTTGTTCCGTTACGTCTGGTAGTGGCGATTCTGCTTGGTTTCCTTTGGTGGGGCCAAGTATGTGGAACCTGATGTGTGCCTAGCACTGCCGAGGACCTCTGATAGGACAGGTTCTGGAACCGAGAAGCCTATAGACGCTTAGCAAGCACATGAATGTTGAGTTATGGGTGTCGGAGCCCATAGCTGGGTCTATCGAAACAAATGGTTGCATTCTGTGAGTACATAGAGGGCGGCTGCCAGTGGTACTTGGGTTTGGGGAACCGTAACTTTGTACCGGAACCCATTCCTAAAATATTCTGGAGTGCTGACAGACATGTATTTCGGCTCCAGGATATTTGGAGATCCCCCCCAATTTATTGGGGATTCTCGCTTTAGTTCGAGTATCCTGGGCCGCTGGTGGTCGTTTGGGTGCACCCTGTGCCAGTTGTTCGAAAAATCTTCATTCATGAATCGCTCGGCAAACTAAAGTATGGAATAAAAAACAAAAAAACAAAACGCCAAAAATGTGTTGAAGAGGCCTCGTTCGACTACGTCGAACAGGTTTGAGAGTAGCAGTGGGAGTATGGACATCGAAGAAAAGGAGATGGGTGCTGCAGTTGTTCAGCTCCCTTCTCCTAGATTTTTAGTTTTCAGAAATTCTGAGGAAGGGTCCGACCTATCGAAGGTGTCTCCCTTTCTCATAAACAAGGCTATCGTTGGAAGAGTAGGAAGCTTCTATTAGGAAGCTACAAAATGGTACGCTGTTAGTTCAGACTAGTAGCGACAAGCAGAGCTTGTCGCTCCTAAAGATATCCTCCTTTTTTGATCGGATCAAGGTTTCTGTGGAGCCCCACAGAACCTTGAATTTTGCTGAGTGGTAACGTGCAGAGATCTCCTCTACCTAGACCTTGAGGAGATAAAGTCTGAGTTGGCATCAGAGTCAGTTACGGATGTTTATCGCATTCTGCGAAATCAAAATGGCAAAAAAGTACCAACTGCTTCCCTCATTCTGACTTTTGGTAAACCCACAATCCCGGAATATATATTTGCCGGATATCAAAGGCTTTCTGTTCGAGCTTACGTTCCAAACTCGAGAAGATGCTTTAAGTGTCAGGGGTTTGGACACGTGAGTTCTGCATGCAGAAAGCCCGTAATATGTGGTAATTGTGGTTCGAATGGCCATGGTAGTGACAATTGCACGGATGACCCAAAGTGTTCTAATTGTAGTGGCGATCATCCGGCTCGTTCCTTCAGCTGTCCTAAGTATAAGGACGAGAAAGCAGTTTTGACTATCATGGCAAGGGATAAAGTTTCATTTTCAGAAGCTAAAAAAATATTCAAAAGTTCCAGAATAATTGAGGGTAAGTCTTTTGCGTCGGTCGCGTCTAGTAGCAAGACCTCGTGTAGAAATTGCGATGAACTGACTAAAACTGTTAAAGCACTGACTGAGCAAGTAGCTCAGCTGTTATCCGTAATTTCAACTGTTACCACTCCTGCTTCCAGTACATCTGATCAATCTTTGTCTATCCCTTCAAAAGAAAATCAGTCGAATATCTCTAAAAATCAAGCTCCAAAGTCACTTGTGACTAAATCTTCAAAACCTACTCTTCCTGAAGCAGTTCCATCTGCTTCAAAAATGATGGTCCGAACTAAGTCACAAGTGGTAAAACCGACAGTAAAGTCCGTTTCTCCTGGACTAGCTTACTTTTTAAAAAAATCTAATAAATACCCACCAGTAGTTGGGTCTAAGCATGCGGATACAAAATTGGTTAAAAATACGTGTAAGCAAGATAAAAAAACTAAAACTGAAGCCGTATCAAAAGCGACTTCTGCCAAAACAAATGTATCTACAGAGTCCGACATGAATCACAGTAGTGATTCGATGTCGATAGACTCTGATAAATCTAAAGTGCTACATGACAGAAACGAACAGAACCCGATGCTAACTTAAGTTATTATATTTCAATGTCTGCATTTTATATTAACAACAATGTAATACAGTGGAATATTAATGGGATAAGAAGCCATATCGAAGATCTCAAAGTTCTTGTGCGAGATTCGTCCCCTCTAATAATGTGTCTCCAAGAGACGCACTTACATGAATCCCACACCTTCAATTTTAGGGGTTATTCTATTTTCAGAGCAGATTTCGTCACTGAGGAAAGAGCCAGAGGTGGCATAGCCATATTGGTTCACAACTCTGTCCAGTATAATAACTCAGTATCTGTCAATATAATAACTCCTTTACAAGCTGTTGCCGTTCGGATTACCGTTCCATTCAAAGTTACCGTCTGTTGCCTTTACTTGCCGCCTAGTTACAATTTCCAACATCATGAAGTATATGATTTAATATCTCAGTTGCCACAACCGATTTTATTGACAGGTGATTTTAACGCTCACCATACTTCATGGGGTCCTTATCCTGTAATTCAAGGGGAATACGAATCGAAGAAATACGGTCAAACTTAGATTTGTGTCTTCTAAATGACGGTTCCCCGACTCATTTATCAGCATCTACTGGCGGATGGACAGTTGTCGATTTGTCATTTTGTAGTCCAGTTTTGGCAACAAAGTTTGAATGGTCGGTGTTACCAGATCTGTATGGCAGTGATCATAATTCCATTAATATTTCATTTTGTACTTTCCCTCATGTGCAACGACGCCTGCCGCGTTGGATCCTTAAAAAGGCAAATTGGGAAGAATTTGCAAAAAGATTTGTATCATCAGACATTGAAGTGAACTGCATTAACACAGTAGTTAAGAAATTCACAAATACGATTTTACATGCAGCCGAGGATGTTATCCCTAAAACATCCGCATACCCACCACGTTCATCTGTTCCTTGGTGGAACAAGGACTGTAAGGAGGCTTTGCGTCTACGCCGAAAAGCACTACGGAGATTCAACAAAAGCCCGACAGATGAAAATCTTGAGCGGTACAAAATCCTTAGAGCTAAAGCTCGAAGAATTTTTAGACAAAGTAGAAAGGAATCTTGGTCGCAATATATCGGAACAATATGTAGAACAACGCCAACAACTGTCGTCTGGAAGAAACTGCGCTCTATATCTGGCCGTGTTCCATCCACAGAGTTGATGGGTCGAATGGAAAGTTAGTTTCTCAGTGTTCCGATATTGTAAATTTATTAGGATCATCTTTTGCTAGCTATTCCTGTTCTACGGCGTATAACGCTGCCTTTCGTAAATACAAAAGTGCAGTGGAACCATTAATGTTCACCGTCGGTACTTCTGACGACTCTCCTCTTAATAGGCCGTTTACTCTCCATGAGCTGGAATCTGCACTGTCTTCAACGAAGGACACAGCTCCCGGTCCTGACAACCTCGTATATTCCATGATGAAAAACCTTCCAACGTCAGGTAGGCTTGCCCTCCTCGAGATATACAATCGTATATTCGATGAACATACTTTCCCTGACGCTTGGTTGGAAGCAATAATAATTCCTATTCTTAAGCCAGGTAAAGATAAAACTGATGCAAGTAGCTATCGTCCGATTTCTCTTACCAACGTTCTTTGCAAGCTGGTAGAAAAAATGGTAAATCGTCGCCTTGTTTGGTATTTGGAAACCAACAATATACTTTGCAAAGTCCAGTGCGGCTTTAGGCAAGGACGATGTTCTGTAGATCAATTAGTATCTTTAGAATCTGCAATACAAAATGCCTTTCTCTTGCGTCAAACACTAGTAGCTGTTTTTTTCGACCTAGAGAAGGCTTAACACATGGCTTGGAGAAGGGGAATTTTGAACACATTAAAATCATGGGGTATACAGGCAGGATTCTGTATTTTATCAAAAACTTCCTCAGTAATAGGTATTGTAGGATGCGTCTTGGTACTACGCTATCAGATCGCTTCAACTTAGAAAATGGTGTTCCACAGGGGAGTGTACTTAGTGTTACTCTGTTTGCTATTGCAATAAATAGCATAACGTCTAATGTACGGTCCCCTGTCAGATGTTCTCTCTTTGTGGACGATTTTGCTATTTACGTAAGCACCAGAAACATGGCAACAGTTGAAAGAACCCTTCAGCTGGTAATAAATAGGTTGCAGACCTGGACAAGAACTTACATTCTCCGCTGCTAAAACTCAGTGTATTGCTTTCAGTCGCCGTCGACAGATCCAAGCTCCGTCGTTATAACTTGATGGTATACAGCTTCGGACTTCTCGATCCGTTCGATTCTTGGGTCTAATACTAGATGAAAGGCTCTCCTTGAGCCCTCACGTGCGTGATTTAAAATTACGATGTAATAAAATCCTCGATATGTTGAGGGTTCTTAGTGGGTCTCGATTGGGCGCTGATAGGACCTGTATGCTGATGTTTTACCGTGCCGTAATTCGTTCGCTAATTGATTATGTCAGCATTGTATATTCATCTGCTAGACCATCGATTTTAAAGAAACTAGATCCCGTCCATAACTCTGCGATCCGCCTTGTTTCTGGTGCTTTCCGTTCAAGTCCTGTCGTGAGTATTCTCGCCGATGCTGTCAAACCATCACTCTCTCGTCGGAGACAGCAGTTACAATTAAGTTACGTATGTAATATATTATGTAAACCATGGCATTCAGCTTATAATACAGTTTTCCATAATCAGTTGCACCAACATTATGAATCCCGACCACACGCTACAGCCCCTGATGACATTAAAACAACCCGTGTTTTTGAAGACTTGTGTATTGAACTACCCCCAATGTTTGAAAGGTCCTTTTGTCTTGTCCCTCCATGGATAATCAATATGCCGACCTTTGATTTCTCCTTGTGTACATACCTGAAAGACAACACTCCTAACATTGTGTATCAACGTGAGTTTTCTCGACTGACTAATTCATATCCATCTGCTAAACTTATTTTCACAGATGGTTCTAAGATGAATGATAATGTTGGGTGCGCGTTTTACTCACTGGACGAAACATAAAAGTATGGATTACCCTCAATTTGTAGTGTCTTTTCGGCCGAACTCTTTGCCATCTTAAAGGCTCTGAACACTATTGAATTCAATAGTTTGCATTACATAGTTTGTTCTGATTCAAAAAGTGCCCTCCAGGCAATCCGGGATATGTATTCGATAAACCCTCTGGTTCAAGATATTCTGTGCTCTGTCCATAGACTTGAACTACGAGGTGCAAGAGTATCTTTTATCTGGATTCCTGGTCACTGTGGAATATTTGAAAACCCTGTAGCGGATAATACGGCAAAGGAAGCAACGTTTCTGCCGCCATGCACTCAACGTGTAATCTTGTCTGACTTTCTTTGTCACGTAAAACATTTAATTCTTCTACAGTGGGAAAATGAATGGGCAGCTACAAGCAGTAACAAATTGAGGGTAATTAAAAATACTGTTCGTCCTTGGGGGTCGTCAATACGTGCAAGTCATAGAGAAGAGGTGGTGATCACCCGCCTTCGCATTGGTCACTCCATGTTAACGCATGGATTTCTGATGGAACGCGGGGACCCACCTGAATGCGAGTTCTGTAGGGAAACCATCACAATAAAACATATACTGCTCGATTGTGATGGTTTCCAAAATGTGCGTGTTATATGTGGTCTGAGCAACTGTTTGCAGAAGCAACTTCCTTCATCGTCTGAATGTTTTAAATAAAATTTAATTTATATATTTGTTATTTCTAGTGTTATTTTATTTATTTATTTTATCTAAAAAACTTTATTTCTGTTATGTTTATGTATACTTTTACGAATTGTTATTAAATTTTATTCATTATTCATTGTTATTTAGTTCTTAAGTATTCGTTATTATTATGTAGTTATAGCTGTTATTTAAATTTTTGTTTAATTTATTTTTACTATTATAGTTTGTTGTAGTTTTATTTTCTTATTTAAGTAAATTTTGTTATTTTTTACATACTTTCATTTTGCATGACGGCGATGATAACCTTAACGGTTTTTCGCCGGAAAAAAATAATCAGATGATTTCTTTATAAAAGTCAACAATTATAAACTTAACCAAGCGGAATGTAATTAGTGCTTCTAAACTTAACAAAAACTTTATCGACTGGCTGGAGGACTTAAAAACTAACCTGATTGTGCTTCACACGATAGCACAGTGTTTGCTTGTGCTGCTACCTTGCACAGTACTGTATCAATGATTAACTACACTAAGAAAATTTAAAAAATAATATTTTTTAAAACTAGTTTTGCCAGATTTGGGAAGTAATGTAGCTTTTATGTTGCAAGCTCGAAACTATGAAATGTGTTCCGGCACTTAATTGTCGTAAAGCGTTGCATCATAAAGTTTCCCATTTTGATTCACTTTGCTTTAAAACTTGACGCACAAAATACATAGGATTTTGAATAACTGTTAATTTAATTATGTACAATTTAATTATATTTTTTTGTAGTGGTACTACTGTTTTGTTACATATTTAAAAAGAAAGGACGGGAAAGCTGGTTGATCTTAGTTTTAAATAAACTTAATGAATTCTTCAAAATCATTAAATATGTAACATGTAACATTTCTAATTCACATTTGGGGAATTAAGTATAGGTAGGTCGGGACTTGTCATGACATGCTCGGAAACGACTAGGTCACATCCTAAATTATTAATTTTGGGGCATTTTTTATATGTAACATGTTTTAATTGTTAATTTTATTTTCAACAAATTTTAATGAACCCTAATCTTATAATAAATTTGTATAATGAATTTAATTACAATGTGTTTATGTTATTATTTAAAGACTATAGATGAAATAAATGATCAAAGATGCAATAAAAAGGAACCAATTTTATAAAGTAAAATTCTTACAAATGATTACATTAGACCGTGTGGTTTATTATTCCGAAACTTTCACAGCGAAAACATAATTAATGAGTAATTTTATGGGAGTATAAAAGTTGAAAATAGGTTTCCAACAATTATCTTTATTTCTTTTTATGTTGTATCTTAATAACGAAAACTTGCCGTATTACCAAAATTACATTTAATCTCACTAAACAATTTTATGGACAGATTTTTCCCGCATGGGGGTGCAGGCTAGCTGCACCTATTGAGAGGATTTAGACGTCACTCGCGGTACCCGAGTTTAACACATACTTACAATACAACTTTAACACTTTACACTCACACTTACATTCAGGGAGGCGATGATAGCCTCAATGTGCTTTTCGCCTTAAAAAAAAATTAACAAATGATGTATGTTTTCGGAGTATTTTTGGCTGTAAGTTTCAAAAGAAGATTTGTTGTGAAATCATTGAGTTTAACGAAGATTGTGAAGTATGTTCGCACCATTTGGTTTAATACATTTTCCTATAACACTGTATAAATCAGATTAGACTTGGCTGACATACAAACCAATTTAATAAAGTAAAAATAATCTGTTGTGTAATACGTGTAAGGGAAGAGTTACAGAGATGAGAAAGAAACACTAAGGTCACGTGTTTACTTCGTATAAAGCAGAAGTCTCTGTACAGTTCAGTAACCTACTTTATGTTCTCCTTATAAGTGGAGCATATCAATAATTCAGCTTTGTACTATCATATAGAAAATAGGTATGCAATAGAATACTGTATTTTAATGCACTTTCAAGAAGAAATTTTCTCAACCTTAAAGTTTATAACGCATTTCAATGAATTTCAAAATTTCCATTGTTTCCAACATTAAAAACAATGATTATTACAACAAAATCAAATGTATTTGCATTTTAATTATGTCAAATATTAAAACACATATTATATTAATCACATGAGCACATTCCCACAACTATTATTATGGACTGTCATTTTCAGTAAGTACGAGTACATTCCCATAAAATGTTCACTGATTTATAATAATTTTAAATTAGTACCTTCATCATTAAAAGTTTATTGACCTATGATTTCCAAGAGGTACACTCATGACTAAACTTTTATTGACCTGTGACTTTCAAGACGTACATTCGGCATATAACATCTATTGACTTATTGTTTCCAAGAAATACGTCCAATAAACGTTTATAGTCCTATGATTTCGAAGAAGTACATTTATCGATCTATGATTAAGAACTACGTTTATTGATCTATGCTTTCTAAGAAGCACATACGGGATTAAACATTTATTGATCTGTTAATTCTGAATGAGGATATCACGTTTATTGACCTATGATTTCCTAGAAGTATATTTGTCACTAAACGTTAATTGACCTATTATTTCTAATACGTACATTGGGAACTAATTTTTATTGATCTGTAATTCCTAATGAGTACTTCATCACGTTTATTGACTGTTATCCTAATAAGTGCATTCATAATTTAATTTCTATTGACTTATTATCCACAATGAGTGCTCTACTCATATTACATAATGTTTTTTAATTATTATCTTCAGTTCCTTGCACCTAGTGAAATCCACTTCTTATATATATGTATATATATATATATATATATATATATATATATATATATATATATAATTTTTATAAAATAGCCATTGATTCAAAGTCGTTCAAAGACGAAGTTATAATTGCCAGATGCTAGCTTAGTGAACAATCAGAAAATACCAAGAAAGCTGATTGAAAAAGTTAATAGGATTATTTTGCACTGCTAGCTGAGAATAAAGAGTTAAAATTTTAATTTGTGCATTTATTTTCATAAACAAATCTCGCGTTGCAGACAGAACTTTACATACTAAAACGTTTGCATCCCTTCTAAGGCTTTATTCAGTTAATTAATCGTCAAGTCTTGAAACAGACGTTAATTAATTTTCGAGCTTTCAATTCAATTTAACCGTATTGACATTTGCAAGATGGCAGATTGAAAATGCGTATAAAGTAATTTATAACAGTGAAAAGGGTTTGTATTTATTAGGGGATTGCAGGCCATGCCGACTATAATTTGAAATACGCACCAATCCTTACTTACAGAACCTGATTTTAGTAATTACGTATATTACAAATATGTCGACATTAATATTTCTAATTGTTTTTTTAAATTTTATCATTCAATAGTTAACAAAAGTTTTAACAGTCACATGCACATGTTTGATGCCAAACAAAATCAGGACTTCTTTTGAAGTTAGAGGCCGTTTAAATTCTTCAAACACGAATATTTTTTGTAATGTTTTGGACATGTGATTTGTTAAAACTTTCATTAAAATAAAAAACAATGGCGAGGTTTTAATTTTGCAATTTATTTTTTAACAGTGATGTGTTATTCGTTGTTCCTAATTTTTGTGAATTGGTTTCAATCACGTCTGTGTTCCAGCAGTATGTATTAAACGCTTGGAAATATAAGTGTAAAGGTACATTTTTGACACAGAATACTTGTTATAAGTTATTATGAGCTTACAAAGGACGATAAATTGGGAAAAATGAACGTGTGTGACAAGTAAAACGAGCGGGTTCTAAACAATATTAACATACTGTTATTAACAGTATTAACTAAACAATATTAATTAAAAGTTCAAATAAAATAGCACATACCCATTACATGTATTGAAATAAAAAAAATCTAGGGTTTGTGGAAGTCACAAAAAATCTTTTTTTAAAGATAAATATTAAAACGGTAAACATTATTTTAATGCTTATAATGTGAGGAGAGAACTTCAGGAATAGAAATTAAATCCAAATACTAATGTAAACTAGTAGTTTAAAGAACAGTATATCGTATGTATATTTCTCAAATCAACATCATAATAGATGCCTTTCCTCAGCACACTCTATTCGTACGGGCATACATGACCTTATTTATGAAGATTTTCATTGATGAGCTCATCTTGAAAGATTTTTTAACCGGCTTCTGACATTGCTAAACGATTTCGAGCTAGAACGTACTGTTTGTGGAAAATTTTAACTTAAAAAGTCACGCCATACTGTTATACCCGTAGGCAAAACGGCATCACAAATAAGGCATGGATGCGTAGCTCGCATGCGCTTGCACAACTACGGCTACTCTTATTCAAAAGGCTGTGTTTACTTAAAACTTTCATAGTGCGAAATTTCGCACGGGCTCCCTGGTTCTTCATTAATAGCCTATATGGAACGCTCCACAACAGCACTTGTAACTTATCCCAAAATTTAACAAGTGTTACAGGACAATATTTATTGGAAACATAATGCCCTTTTTCAATGAAACGGTAAAACTTGTGATAGATCTTGCCGTTCAGCCAGTATTATAGGAAATAACGCTCTACCAGAGCCTGCCACTTTTAAACGTTAATGAATGGGAACAATCTTACAAATACGTCTTTCGACTTTGTACAAGGTACCTTGGTACAAAATTTCAAAACAATCGTTCAAAGCTTTTAACCAAAACTGCGTACGCTCATCGTTAAATCATAGGCCGCCATCTTGAAACTTTAGTAAATGAGGAAATCTTACACATACGTCATTCTGATTATATACAAAGTACATTCATATCAAATTTAAAAAAAACAATCGGTCAATATGTTTGGCCAAAACTGCAAAAATAAACAAAGAACAAACAAAAACACAAGCCAAATGCCGATCGGTGGATGTAACACAAAGTCGTTGCTTCGCTCCGTCAATGTAACAAAATAAATAAAAGTTTTAAAACCAGAGGAACAGTTATGATTTAGGGTTTAAAATGTTTATCTGCTCACATAAATGATACACATTTGAACAGCAATAAGTTATTCACTTCAATTCACATAAATAACGAATGCTATTGTACGGATTAACTGACACAAAACTCACTTCTTTATACAAATATTGCGCCGGTTGATTCCTTAAAAACTTTTGATAAAGTGCCCGAACAAATTTCCTCAACTTCTGCGACTGTATCAGTGGATAAACTGTAAAAGTAATCTAAAGTTCCATGAATATAAATTGTCGCGACAAAACAAATCTACTTTAAAAACAAACATAGATCCAGTTACCAAGTTCAAGTTGATTGTATTTATATCGATAAGACAAGTTATATGTGACGTCATTACTCTGACTGGACAAATGCCGTTCCAAATGCAGTCACGTATCGTACTAGGTACACCTGTTCCAAGTACGTAGACATACCTGTTCCGTAGATACCACTCCACGCAGTATCTAACACTGTACTATTTGCACTGAAGAACCTAAACTACGCATTGCATTTTAAATTTTGGTTTTCATTTACAGTTATTTAGTATTACAATGAAAAACAATTTTAATATATATGGCTTGTTCAATTTTAATTCTATAAATTAAGTTGTTGATAAGACATGTTATTTGCTTTTGCAATTATACTTTAATAATTAGGGGTCCTTTAAGCGTTACGGAGAATTCGATATTAAAGAGAGATAAAATATTTGTAACTTTATATTATTTTTCAATATAATAATAGCCTTAGATGAAATCATAATATTATATGTTCATAAAAGAATATAATAAAAAAAAAATGCCAGTCTGAATTTATATGCTCTGTCAAGTACACTGTTACATTTGCCAACAGTAGGACTAATCAAGGACAATGGCACGATTTTGCACCTAATATTTCTCAGAATAGTAGGCAGAAAGGATAGGGAGGTATCAAGTACGAAATATCATTACGTAGAAAACAAAGCGTTATCATCAGTACGCATGCGCATAGCACCTAGTATTCAGTATTCTTGGTATTTCAGATATCCGTACTGGGTACATACTAGGGCTGAAAAATATCTAGTAGAAATACCTGATCCGATATATACGCCTCATGACTGTACATTTAGGGTTCTATAGATATAACTCGTTCAATATTATTTTACGCAAGTACTTTCTGTGAGTTGATCTACTGCAGCGGCAATTACACTGAGGTCCTGAACTTGAATGTTGCTTGATTGCGAAACTCGTGTCATTAATTATTACAACGACCTATCATGCGACATGTATTATATAATATTATTACGTGAATTGGGCGATCGAGTTTATTTTGAATTTGTAATAAGAAATGATAAATGTCATTTTAATTGAACCTCATTTTAATGAAATTTTATACAAATTAATTTGTTTATTATTGCAGATTTGAAAGTTAATTACGTCAGCAGTAAAGGTAGTAAATAAATAAATAAAAGTAACAAAGAGAATGTAAATAAACCATACGTGATCACGAGGTGTCTCGTAATTTATAATTTCTCTAAAACATTCGTTTTGGAAGTCATAGAAAATATAAATAATTTCTCAAAATCGGTACGTTTGATTTTGCTCAAACTTTGGCTGAGTGATAGGAAATAATCACAATTCTAATCAGTGTGCGTGAAATTTTCATTAAAGATATTTGCAGTTTGAGAGTATATCGATTAAAAATGGCACGTATGGTTTGGCCAAACCAAATTTCATCGTACATATTTTAATCGTGTAATTGTGCTAAGTGTTTGTGACGTATGTTTTTAATGTTTTTTTTTTTTTTGACTTTGTGACGACCTCGACAGAGGGATTTAACATTTTGTATCACGGCCTGAAGATGAAACAAAAGAGTTTCGAAACCGCGGTAGCCTTTACGAGTTGAGTAGATAAACCACTGGCGGGAAGAATAGGTCATAATCCTAAATACTTGATTAAAAATAAATACAACCTTACGGCGTTTACCTTTTCTTATAATTTTCTCTAATTATCCTCCTCTCTCTATATTATTTTGTCCTTAAAACATGGTTTGAGCTTTCACTAGGTTACACGAAACAGCCTGTATAAAAGTATTGGACTCGTAAAAAAATAGAATTTTATGTTTTTACAACTCGAAATTTATGAAGTGAAAACTTTTATAGTAGCGCTTCACATAACATGGGTTTAAACATGTGCTTCATTCCGTACTCATACCTTACAGTATATATGATTGTTCATGTATATATGCCGACTTGAAGTAACTACTTCTAAACAGCTGATTTTGCACAACAGCTGTTGCTTAAATATCATTTCAATTGAGGTTATGTTTATTGTAATTGTTAATTTCAAAAATGTGTGTTTTCTAAATTTGTGTAGTTAAATTATTTAATGTACCAATTTCCGCTTATGTCGGCACCATCCCAAGCGCCACACGTAATTTTTGATTCTGATTTTTGTGTCTTGTGAATCCAAAAAGTAGTTTCACTAGTGCAAAATAAACTGAAACCTGAAACTTGGCACTTATAAATGTGTAGGTAAAATATTTTTAAATGTTTAGTTTTTTAAATATCCTTTAACTCCAAATTTAGACAAAGTCTTAATTATACCTAATTAGTTGATTTGAGAAGTCAGATTGGATTTAGTCCTTTGTAAACAGTTTTATAAGCGGATTTGTTGGGTAAATATCGATATACAATTAGCTTTATTGCTAAGAGATTATTTCGAGTATTTATTTAATGACTTAAATATCAAGTTATACTTGCTATACTATCTAGATAAAGTAAGAAATGAAATAATTATAACCAATAATATATTTTATAAGTTTACGATTGTGAATGACTTGAGCGGAAGGATGACTTTATTTTTCAAAACCGGTGACATTAATTAAAAAGTTTCACTAACGTAAATCATTAGCCGAGCTTAAAGTTTCTTGGCAACAATCTAGCCGCCATTATTACAGCAAGAAGTTAAACAAAACCGGCTTTAATTACAAACACAATTAGGTCACTTAAAAAAAGTTCGTTTAAGTCTCCACGCAACTTGTTCAACAAAGTAAAAGTGTACTTAATGTTAAATTGTTGTTTAATTAACATAAAAGTTATTTTACTTTATTTTGTAAGACGCTATTTCTTTGTTGGGGGTAGAACAACGTTACGTTGTGCAAATATTTTAGCGGACTATACTTTTTTAGTAATAGTGCTTTAATCTTTATTTTGTAAAGTTGTTGTCAATCACACAAAAGAATGAATTTCTAGGGTTAGTATTACACTGCGACCTTTATAGATCTATTTTGCCACCTTTTTATATTCTCGAGTTGCCCAGTTACGGCGTCTTCTTCAGCCTTAGTCTCTTCATAAAGTCTAGGACTTTGAGAGGATTTAGCTGGTAACGACTTGGTTCATTATTGAGGTGCTTGCTGTTGTTTGCTCTTTTAATTTCATTTCAATATTTCGTTTTTTTACTTTTATTAACAGGTTACGATCTATGTGGTCACCTTTCCGTTGTCCAGTAAGATCCCATGAATTTTATTTTACATTCTTACTCACGGAAACACGCACAAGTAGCTAGGTAAATGAGGTTTACCCATACAGAGCCCTGCATGCACGAGTAAGGCTGAAGTACACTGGGAGGTTGATTGGTAGCTGGTATCGTTCAACCCATCAGCACTAACGTAATTATGAAGTGTTTCTTCTGTGTTCTAATTGGATAGTTCTGCAACCCGTTCCCTGAATAATGAATTTCTAACACCTTATTACATTTATGCTTATCATGTTTGTACGCATATTAAGTAGACAACTGTTATCGCGACGGTAATGACAATTCCTTGAATTTCATAGTTAAAGTTTCAGAAAATCTTTAACACCTAAAGAAAAATAGTTCTTAATTTTACAAACTCCTTTTAACAGTTATAAAATAAATTATAGTTTTACAATTATTTCAGTTTATAGTGTTTGGTAAAGTATACGTATATCTTAGGTAGAAATATCCTTGTTTTATCTTTTGTGTTTGCGAGTGTAAAATATGTGAGGTTATTTTTATGATTGCTTCATTGTCGCATTGTTTTGGCAAATTTGTTGGATTGCAGAAGAGCGATGCTGGAAATAAAATAAAAACTTGATAATTATAAGTAGGCCTTCTAACTTACGTGCTACAGAAAACTTTTTATTCTATTTCAGTTAATAGTGTACCTATAAAATAACAATAAAAGGGATACGTTTACTAAAAAAGTGTTATTAAAAGTGTTCGCATTATAATTCAATAATTTCTTTATAATTCATTATTATTTTATTATTATTTTATTATTTTTATTCATTTAGAATTTCATGAACTAAAGATGGCAATGTGAGGCTGTTTTATGAACGCGTCTCGATATCCCTTAAAAATATTTTTTGTTGAGGGCTTGTGTTTGGGTGATAAAGTTGAAAGCGGGTAACCAACTATGTTTAATATTTCAGCTAAGTTTAAACAAAACTTGTTAGACTTGTTTTACCAAACGTCAATATTTCGGTAATTTAGTTTTTCCTTCGGTAATTAACTGCAGTCTACTATTTTATCAGTTAAAAGGAAGTGAACGAGTATAAAATCCAAATAATCGCTGCACGCGACTCACCTGCTCACGTGACAGAAGCCAATTTTCAAAAGTAATTTGTTTATATTGTACTCATTTCGAAACTCTGATTATTAACAGGCTCCAACATTAAAATTGCATTGGAAATACAGAAATGGACCCTGACCGTCGTTAAATTAAATGTCCTAATTTCAACGAATTACAAATACAAAATGTTAATATATATATATATATATATATATATATATATATATATATATATCGATCGATCCACAGCCTAATGGCATATTTCCTAATGGAAATTCACTAAAAATCTCATGATGTACTAGTTCTTTCTGTAACGAAAACATAAACATTTAACTGGGTAAAATTAAATTTCAATATGATAGCGCTAACGAGGACGAGCCATAAATTAATTAATTGTAACACACCGTGCAGGTGTTTGCGTGAAATTACACATTTTTTGTATAAAGTTGTCACACTGAAACGTTTTAGAGTAAACCGCGAAAGCTTTAATGAGTTCTCATCATTACCAGCGCTACCAACCGTGGTAACAAAAACAAGTTAACTCTTCCCTCTCGGGACGAAATAAGCCTAATGAGGCGTTGCCGGATATAAACTGTCAACTCGCAGGGAATATTTTTTTTATCGTGTATATCGTTACATTCTAGTACACGATGATTCAGTTGAATTGTTCAGGGGAAAATATTACAACAAAATAATGCCTGTGAGGAATTAAGGAATTCATTCTATGTTAATGTAAAAGATATTCTTCTGGAATTCGGTGATCGATTTGCCTATAGCACCGATCAGTCTGCTACGTATATTTGAAAGATGATCCTGAAGGCTGTGGGTTCTAGACTTAGTTACTACCATAGCTTTTTCTTAGCGTTAATGCTGATCCATTGTCCTCATCACTCCAAATTGAATAAATTATTACGTCGAGCAACAAAAAATTATTATTTAGAACTTACAACAAGACTGTACACAGTGACGCGAACACCGAATTTTTAGATGGACTTCACAAGAAGTGCACGTGTTTAGGGGCCTACATGTTTACTCGCTTTGTTGGTTCTATTGTAATTTGGTACATTTTCTAAAGAAAAATTTCTATTTTTGGTAATTTTCAGATCACTTTCCACATTGTAACATATGTTGCATGAAAAACTAATTCGTCAGTACTTAAGACACTTTAAAGGTATTTACTTCACTTAAAGGTTTTACTTTATTGGTATTATAACTGAAATTCGATCAGCTGTTATTTGCTTAATTTTTTATTGAAACCATATTAACCTAGTGTCCCTTGTTCCTTTCAAAGTTAAGATAACCGTCTCGGTGGACTAGTTGACAGCGTACTAGGCTTTCACCCCGAGGACCCGGGTTCGATTTCCGGCCAGGGCTTGGCATTTTCATACGCTATAAATCATCCTATCGTCTGCATTAGCCAAGTGTGCACAATAGTCGGACGTTAAACACAAAAAAAATCAAAGTTAAGATAATTTTTACAGTCAGTCAAAAAGAAATGTTGTGCAAGGACAATAACATTAAACAATGCCGCCGAATATGTCCAGCTTTACTTACTGAGTTTGTATACAAAAAAGAATTAATATAAACAAAACGTTAAATTTTAAAAGTTATCTTTATTCTTAAGTAGCGCCATTTGTTTGTTATCTAGTATGTTCCTGCAAACAACAATCTTTCTAGGAACATGTTCCATTCTGTTGATAATTCATTTCTAATTAATTATAAATTCTTTCTATTAATTAATAATAGAAGAATTAATTCTTTATTTAATCGAATTCTGTTAAACTCTTCTTATATTTACCTTCTCTTGTTGCTTTCGTCTTATATTTAAGTTTTACACAAATACGAGTACAATCAACGGATTAAGTAATTAATTGAAAATGTACCAAAGAATAATTAATTAAATTGTTTTCTATATTGAGCAAAAGAGTGTTTCAGAAAACGTATCACTTAGCAGGAGAAAGTGATTTAATAAATTTTACCTTAACAAGTCTGGAGAAAAGCTTTGGGTAAAAACAAATCAATTTAAGTATATCACAGGGTGAACAATCTGTGCACCAGAAGTAAATTAAGTGTAAATTTAAATAAAATATATAGACCAGAGCTAGAAGCTTAGAAGTATTAGTCAAACATGATTAGTTGACGGTAATCGAAACAAAATGATTGCTTGTATTGTCAACAAAAAAGGTGCGGTCTAATCAGTCGCGGTCAATAACCTGAAGTCTGTGCGTGACCACAACATTTGTCCTCACAGATGTAACCAGAACATTTATTTAGACAAATTCCACACTTATTACTATTATATACATGGACAGAGTATTGTGAACTTTCTGTAAGTTATTATTTTAATTTTTTTTTAAATATTTAATCGCGATTTTACATAAAAATTAATTGCTTTTATTTTTAATTTTTTTCCGGAATATTATTGATTTCTAGCCTTTAAAGGTTACAAGAAACTTAAAAGACATTTTACCATAAGGATCACCATTAAATAAATGAAAAATTAAAGAAAAACCTGTGACGAAGACAAAGCGTACGTGATTGCAGCAAAACTTGAAGAAACATTAGATACACAAATATTGATAAAATATAAAAACATTTGAAATGATGAAAAGAATAAATTATTAATTCGCAAGAGAATTGGCTTCTTTAATTTGTATAACAAAAGGCGAAATTGAGGAAAATATGAACCCTAGAAAAATCCCATAGTGTGACTTGTTAGAAGAATGTTAGGAACGTTCTTTTTCAGATTATAGCTGCAACATAAGGTTTTCCTACGAGCTACCAATTCTATGAAAGTTACTTGATAAAATAGTTCCTTAACATCTGATAATTTTAATTGTAGAAGTAAACATAATTTGAGCGCACCGGTTTGGTATCAAAACCAATAATCTGACAACTAACTAAGTCCACCGTTGATCAGGGAATATTAAAAAAGTTCTCAGTTGTGTTTCTGGATGATTCCGATCAAAGCGAACAACCCTACCGTTTGGAATTTGGTTTGTTACGCGATTTTGACCGAACACTTTGACCGACTGTTTTGAAATTTGATAATAAAATACCTTGCGCAAAGCCCGAAGTAAGATTTTTTCATTCACTTCTGCTTCAAGATACTGCCACGTAACCGAACCTCTCCGCTTCATGGAGAAAGAGTAAGTGTTCTGTACATTTTATTATTATTTATTACTGGAAGGCCAAGACTTCCATTAATCCTAGTTTTGCCGCTCATCTTTGTAGCTTATTGTGCACCCTCGTTCACAGGGTCAAAGTTTCCAGTACAACCTCAGGTTTCTAGAGAACCGTGAGATATTTTGGATGATGTTGCCTTGTTCTATCGTCTGTCCCCCACTCCAGAGAGTGCCTAAGGATTTACTTTGTTTCCTGTTCAACTTCTATGGTGAGCTGTTTCCTCAACTGTACCACATTTCCTACACATAATATTTGTGGAATGTCCAATGGCCAGTCAGAAATTCCGTCACTGATCACAGCTCCGTCCTGTTCAGCCTAAGGGTCTCGCCTGTGAGGGACCTGGTTGAACCCATAAGCATCCTCTTTGAGTTTACAAGACCGTCACTTCTCTCCAAATACCTTTGGTGTTCCCTAAAAACCCACTGGGAGACATGCCTGCGTGCTAAAGTATGAGATGATCCACATATAAGTTCTTCCACATATAAGGGTGCTCTTCTTCGCCAGTACCATCATTGTCCGGCGTATACTTTTAACACCAGTTTCGGATGGGCCGCCGGAAGTAGCCTGGAATCAGCACCAAATCTTCTTAGATCCCAGACGACCCGGCTTCACTTGGATGCACAACTTCAACGTGGTGCTAATTTTTCCAAACCAGACGCCTTTCCTTTTAGGATAGAATCTTTTCGCCTCTGGCGAGGAGTTCTTCAATCCTTTTCTTTCGCAGTTGACCACAGGAAAGCAGTACCTTCGATGCAGTTCCTTGTCCATTACTGTCCTGTCTTATGTTACCCTCCTTCAGAATTAGCAAGACCATCTCCATAGATGACAGATCGTCCATACTTAATTTGTGAAGAGGAATGGATTGACACCAAGCCCACACTCTAATGAAATGCTTTTGGTCTCAGGCTCACACTCCCCTTGATTCCTTAGTTTTTGTTAGTGCCCCCAGTGTCATTCAGCCTTCGACATGGACAGCACAAAACTTTGGTTTAGGGCACCCCTCCTCTAAGTTCGTTCAGGCATTATTGGACTTTATCCAGCTCCAGGTGGCCTTGTCTAAGGACCGGATTCTCGGAAAGGGGGGTTTTTAGGAGCATTCAGTAAATTTGGATTATTAGTAACCAAATTTTTTGTACACATTACGGTTACTGAGATAGATATATAAAGAGAGAAAAAGAATGAGAAAGAGAGAGAGAAAGAGAGAGAGAGAGAGAGAGAGAGAGAGAGAGAGAGAGAGAGAGAGAGTGTGTGAGAGAGAGAGAGAGGGGGGGAGAGATTTAACGAACAAATATTTTGTATACTTGTACTGAGAACGTGAAAATAAAAAAATACTATAAACCTATTGAAGTATTTATTGAATGAACGAGCATTAGAACAAACTAAATACTTAAATACCAACCGAAGACTGCAAAGTGTAAAAGAAAAAATTTAATAAATTCAGTTTATTAAAAAATATTTTACTAACAAAGTAAACAAGGTTAATTAGATGACGTTAATAGAGGAGAATATATCGTGAAGCAATTAATTAAATATTTAGCGCTACCGTAAACCTTATTCTGTATTAATTACTAAAGTTAAATCATATTGATTCTTTAAAAGTTACACAATTCCTTTAAAAGTTTTTTTACGCAGTTGTTGTTTTGGAATTAATTCCAGTAATATAAGTGAAAAATGTTTCTAATGAAACGAATAATTTTTACTGTAAATAATGTTTGTATTATTTTGGACAATGACATTAAAGAAAATAAAGAAACATATAAAAAATAAACACACAATAATACTATTAAATAATAATATTGACAATAGTAATAATAATAATAATAATAATAATAATAATAATAATAATAATAATAATAATAATAATAATAATAATAATAATAATAATAATAGTAATAATAATAATAATAATAATAATAATAATAATAATAATAATAATAATAATAATAATAATAATAATAATAATAATAATAATAATAATAATAATAATAATAATAATAATAATAATAATAATAATAATAATAATAATAATAATAATAATAATAATAATAATAATAATAATAATAATAATAATAATAATAATAATAATAATAATAATAATAATAATAATAATAATAATAATAATAATAATAATAATAATAATAATAATAATAATAATAATAATAATAATAATAATAATAATAATAATAATAATAATAATAATAATAATAATAATAATAATAATAATAATAATAATAATAATAATAATAATAATAATAATAATAATAATAATAATAATAATAATAATAATAATAATAATAATAATAATAATAATAATAATAATAATAATAATAATAATAATAATAATAATAATAATAATAATAGTAATAATAATAATAGTAATAGTAATAGTAATAGTAATAGTAATAGTAATAGTAATAATAATAATAATAATAATAATAATAATAATAATAATAATAATAATAAGTGAAAATAAAAGTTTAATTAAATTCCATTTCATTGAACCAATATTAAAGAAAATGGATATAATATTGAAGAGATCACGCTAAAGTGGAAGGGGTGCCTGCCCCTAAGTCGTTGGCACTCGGGAGTGGTGGATCGTTTGACGGGTTTCAATTTTTCGATTATATTTTTTGCCTTTTCCGGTAATCGAAAATATTTGTTTAAATATGATTTTCGAGAATTTAATTTTATCCTTAAATATTCCTGCAGTCCGGGCAACGAAAAGAAAGGCTCGATATTTCACAGAACGTTTTCTAAGAATGCAGGACTAGTTCCTATTTAAACTTTGTTGTTTCTTTAATCGTAACTTGGTTTAATTTAAAATACCGTGCGCTGTCCCCAAGTCACAGTTCGTGTGCAAGTCGGTAAATATGAATGGCTGAAGTTTTAAAATTGCTTTTCAGAAATCGAATCTGATAGATTATAGTCGCTATAGATTTTTATTTTCACTAATAACTCCTGACCAGGAAGGTTTCAGTAACAGTAAATAATTCGGTTTATTTACACTTGCCGAGAGACTATATGTTTTGTCGAAAACCTTTCCAATAAATCATAAATGAGTTTGTTTAATTTCATTCTAAATTTTTTGTCACGTGTATAAATAATACATGTGTAACTCTACAAATAAATATTTAAAATTTTATTGTTGCATAAAACGTTTTTGTTTCCTTTCTTGTCCTTTTGTTTTGTGTATTTAATCGGATACTATTTATTGTTTTATCTTGTGAAGGAAGGATTTCTTTAAGGAAGCCGGTATGGTATTCCTTAAAGAAGTCCTGACTGACTGACTGATTCATAATCAATGCAGAGCCAAAACTATTTTAGCTAGCAACTTGAAATTTTCAGGATACATCTATGTTACTATATAGGCGAGCACTAAGAAAGGGTTTTACAAAAAAATGATTTTAACGCCATTAAACTACTTACCCAGTCTAACTTTAATAATCAACGTACAGCCGAGAATATTATAGCTAGAGTTTTGAAATTTTTAGGGTATCTTCTTAAAACAATGTCGAGATGCACTCAGTAATGATTTTACAAAAAAATGATTTTAACACCATTAAACTACTTACCCAGTCCCGACTACTAATAACCGAGACTATAATAGCTAAAGATTTGAAATTTTCCGGGTTACCACCACATGTAGGGGTAACCCTACACTGAAAACGATTTTTGAGCATTCAACCCCTAAAGAGGTATAAACATGAGGTACAAAAATGTTTATTGAAACAAATATGTTTTTTGTCTAACCTTCTTAAAACGTAACATAGTCTCTCTTAAATATAAGTAATGAAATATATTTTTCACCATTTCCCAAAACTCATCCCCTAAAGAGATTGAAAAGGGGTAGAAAATATAAAAAAGAGGTATACAATTTTGTATTGAACAAATATTTGTATCGTATATTCTAAAAATATGCTATGAAACACATATTTCATCATTTTTCTGAATTCATCCCCTAAAAGGATAAAAACGAAAAAAGAGGTATCATAAAAAAGAGTGTTTGCATTGGAGAAAAATATTTTTTATCAAATGTTCTTAAAAGTAAACAAGATATTCCAAAACACAAATTATGATACACGTAATTCAGCATTTCCTCCCGAATTCATCAACTAAAAGGACAAAAATATAGAATAGGTATAAATGTTTGTATTGGAGAAAAATATTTTTGATCAGATTTTCTTAAATTCGAATAGAACACGTTTGAAGACAGCATATTCACATTATAATATTTTTTATATTCACTATAAAATAATCACGAGTTTAGATGATCACGCTTTTATTAATATATTTTTTATGTTTCTAAATTATTACATTACTGAAACAGTTTAAGTTTCGTGGGCGAAGCCGCGACGGGTAATGCTAGTGTACATATAGAATATACAAATAAGAAAGTAAACAAAATTTCTCTTGTTACTCACAAAATGTATTTAGTTTCTTAAACTAATACCAGTATTATTACCGGACATGTTGGTGTAATCACTTTAGTCTCCCATAACATATATAAATATTGCAATGCTGACAAATTAATTTCAAATTATGATTAATGTTTTACTAGTATTATTTGTATTTATTTTAACGATGATGCTAAAACGTAACTTCAGTTGAAATACAATCATGGAAGGAACAGCTGTTGTGTTAAGTCAGTTGTACATTACCTTCTCCCCAAGTATTACCATATCGTACATTTCCCCGTTGAATATCACACCTTTTGAATTTATATTTACATTATATTATTACATCTTATACGTGTTAAACTAAAACAAATATTACTATTATTAAAAAGTATACGTTACAACTGTAGTAGTAGATAATAGAAAAGATAAAGTATAACAAAAGTTTTAGTTACATTATACAACAGAACTGCTTGTGTATATTCCTAGGCTGTATGTATCGTGGTTGCAGGCAATAACCTGTTGGAATTGTTTCGGTTATGAACGGAAAACATGCGAAGTTTGGAAACCTTTACTCTCTTATTCGGTTATTTTATTTTTAGCCGATTGTCATAGGGAAAAGAGTTACTGGAAAGCCATCACGAGATGATCCGAAACCAGGACTGTGAATGTGCACTGATCCTGATTGTTATATAGTTCAAATTCTGTACAGACCATGGTGTGGTAATTCTTTTAAAAATTCAGATAATAAAAAAACATTTTACGTTTTAATGAAAAAACTATCTGAATCATCTAAGTCAGATCTGTATTAACATTTAATTTATTTTGTTAAGTAATCCATCTTATAGTCCGCTAGAGTTAAAATAAATCCTTGCAATACAGCTACACACATCGGAATCTCGCGAGCTACAGCCCTTAACGATGCTAGTTTTGAATATTGTTGCGTATCGATTTATTTGAATTATTTAATGATCTTGATGTAATTTTCATATTTCCAAATTGTAATCATAATAATCCCATATTATTTTCAATTTAATCTGTCAAAGGGGTGGGTTGGCGTTTAAAAAAAATGCAAGATGCAACTATTGTTTCCATAGTTATGTTATGTTTCCAATATTATGAAATATGTTAACAGTATCCATTTTAATGTCATTTATTTATGATAAAATATATTTTAAAAGTTTGGTTTTGCTTAAAAATTTTAAATATTACTTTCGAAATAATTTACAAGTATCACGTTTTGTGTCGCCATTTTTGCCCAATTTTCTTAACGAATTTATACATTTCTACTTAACTGGCATTAACTCCAAGCAAAAGCAAAAAGTAAAACTGCCAGACAATTAGCTTGTATAATAATTCCGAAACAGCTGTTTTATTGGTGGTGGATTTTTGATACATTAGTAATGGTGGGGATTAATTCATTAATACATTAGTGCTGTTAATTAATAGTATAACATAAAAAAAACAAACTGTATATATATATATATATATATATATATATATATATATATATATATATATATAGGCTTTATTATATATTAATTAGCCTACATCGTGAATAGACGTTAAAAATATATTATTTAAATAATACAGCTTAAAACGGTGAACAAAACCACACACACACACACACAGTTAACGCCTTCTAAAAAGAGAATACTTCAATTAAACACGATTAGTGCCTCGTTGCAGCGGTGCGCTGCGGACGGTATCACGTGTTGTCGAAGGCGCTACGTCAATGCTCTATCTAGAATTACAAAGGAAATATAGTAAAAACACGTTTCATATTGATCACACAAATACCTTCGAATACACTCAAGAATAAATTATTTGCAAAAGGCACTAATTATTAGCAGGGTTATTATTGCACTGCGGCCTTTGTAGACCTACTGTGCCATTTTTTTATATTCCTGAGTTGCTCAGTTTCGGCGCCTTCTCCAGTCCTAGTCTCTTCACAAAGCTTTTGATTTTAAGAGGATTCAAGTTTTTGATTCAAGGAGGATAACTCTTCCACTTCTATTTTTTGACCACCTAACTTGTTATTGATGTGTTTACAAGTGTTTGTTCTGCTAAGTCCTTGTCAATTCTTTCCCTCTTACTCATGACCCTTATCTCGGATATTGTGCTCCATTTGGTGAGCTTTTGTTGTGCGGTGAGTTTTCGCCAACTCTGTTTACATTCTTACTCGTGTTGTTCCTATGAATAGCTAGGGAAATGAGACCTACCCAGTCAGAGCACTACCCACTAGGCCGGTGTCATTCACTCCATCAGCACGGGTCGCTTTTCACTTTAGATTTAGCAAAGCAGTGTAGGGTAGTGTGTGTGTGTGTGTGTGTGTGTGTGTGTGTGTGTGTGTGTGTGTGTGTGTGTGTGTGTGTGTGTGTGTGTGTGTGTGTGTGTGTGTGTGTGTGTGTGTGAGTGTGCGCGCGCGCACGTTGCAGAATTTTAAACTAATTGACCAATTTTAATGAAATTTTAGTATAAAACGTAAAACGTTTCCTTGAAGAGTTTTTTTAGCTTTTGATACTTTTAAAAATCTGAACTTGTAAAATTAACTCAAAATATTTTCATCTATTATATATTTTATATTACATTATTATATATAATCCTATCTATTATTATATATTATATTTTCATCTCTCTTTCTCTCTCTCTCTCTCTCTCTCTCTCTCTCTCTATATATATATATATATATATATATATATATATATATATATATATATATATATAGCCGCCTCGGTGGCCTAGTTGATACCGTACTGAGCTTTCACCTCTAGGACCAGGGTTCGATTCCTGGCGAGGACTTGGCATTTTCATACGATATAAATCTCCCCATCGTCTGCATTAGCCCAAGTGTGCACAATAGTCGGACGTTAAACACCAATATATATATATATATATATATATATATATTTAAAGTCATAACTTAAAAATGGTTGGAAGTAAATTTAAAATTATCTCTGGATAATGCTGTTTTTCTGACTTGATTGAAGCAAATTCCAAAACAAAATTTCATCTATCTTACCCTTTTTTTAAAACTATTATTTATTTGTCATAAAAATCATTAAAATTTTCATAAATTAGCAGTTTAATTTGAAAAGAAAATACGAAACTATTATTAAATTCTATTTTCGTGCGGAGTTAACAAATTTGTCAGAAATAACGCCTAGACTGCTCATATATTAATAAAAAAAAACTTTCTCGAACGACTCCATAAAAGTTAATCTAGAGATAAGGATCAACTTTTTTCAAAATCCCGGGTTTAGTTCTACTACGATGACCTCCACAGTTGCTTATTGCCAAAGGAAATTTAACAAATGAACTCTGTTCAAAGTGGGAAAAGCTCAACCCTTTGGCGTGACCTTGGGAGAAAACTTCAAGTAAGGAAACGATTGATTGAATGTATATCGAGTAATCGCTGTTATTCAAAAGACTTGTATCATACAGTTAAGCCAGCAAAGTACGCGTATGTTAGTCATGACTTACTCACCTTATTGCAGGCGCTAGTGATATTTTTAACTCCTTACAACATAACAATTTAGGTAAAATACAAATTGAAACAGATGGTTTATGTTAGAATTACATTACAATTACTTTATTATAAAACGATTTGTTTTGTAAATTTGTAAATACCTGTTTTACAACAATATTGGTTTGTTGAGCAAACAATTACATTCTTTTTATTTAGTTTAAATATTTCGATATAATATTTTACTGTACAAGTGTAAAGTGAATACAAGATTTAAGGGGCTTCCGTGTAAACGTGCGATAGCAAATCATAAACACAACGATTCTAACAATATCTTGTTGTCAGCAAGTTAACATGTAAATCTACCTTGTTTCCGGCGGAAGCAGCTGGAGTGAGCAGCTGATGGGTTTAGCGATCTCACCGTACTTCTAGCTCATACTGCTCTCACTGACCTACTCAAGACACACCGCGCGCGCGCGCGCACACACACACACACACACACGCACGCACGCGCGCGCGCACGCACGCACGCACGCATAAACAATAACAGACAAACGGAAATTCAAATAAAAGCAACTTCTTAACACAATCGAGCTGAAAATAACAGAGGTCCATCAAAATCTTGGGCCGATCACCAGACTTCTTATATATACTTCGTATTAAAACAAAGAAACTTACATTTGTTTTGTGTTTAACGTCCGACTATTGTGCACACTTGGGCTAATGCAGACGACCGGATTATTTATAGCGTGTGAAAATGCCAAGCCCTGGCCGGGAATCGGATCCGGGTCCTCGTGGTGAAAACCTAGTACGCTATCAACTAGGCCACCGAAGCGGCTTAAAGAAACTTACAAATTAAAATCAAATCTTTGAGCTGTCCAAGTGATATATTTTCCTAAGGTACTTAGGCCTATTAAAAATAAATAGGTTGCCACTAACCGTTAATAAAAATATGATTTATTTGTCAATATAATACAAATAATCGAGGTACCAAATAAAGTCATTAACGTGATTGCACTTCGCTATCTCCAGGGCTGCCAACTTACCGATACTTCAATTCAATTCAATTACTTTGTAAAAAATAAAATAAATGTTTCGTTTTCACTTCAGAAATAAATAAATTTGAAAATTGTTTTTTTGTCAAATAAATACATTTGGAATGAGTACTAGGCCTATATTACCGACAATTTGAAAGTGAAAGATATTTTATGAATCAGCTGATTTTATAATTCGATTATTTCATTGTTATTTTAACTTTGAGTTTTTATAAATATTTTAGAACCGTGATAGGCCCAACAACCGTGTCAGTTAGGATATGTAGTATTCTTTAAAAAAATATAAAGGTTTTTCACGCATCACCGTGTTAGGCCTAACAACCGTGTCAATTAGGTTATGTAGTATTCTTTAAAAAATTAAAGTTTTTCTTCACACATCACCGTGATAGGCTCAACATCAGTATCAGTTATGTTATGTAGTATTCTTTAAAACAATATATAGGTTTTTCACGCATCACTGTGTTAGGCTAAACAATCATGTCAATTAGGATATGTAGTATTCTTTAAAAAAATATAAATGTTTTTCACGCATCACCGTGTTAGGCCTAAATACCGTGTCAATTAGGTTATGTAGTTTTCTAAAATAAAATAAAGGTTTTTTTCACACATCACCATGATTGGCACAACAAACGTGTCAGTTGGGATATGTAGTAGTCTTTAAAAAAATATAAAGGTTTTTTCACGTATCATCGTGATAGGCCCAACAACCGTGTCAGGATATATAGTAGGCTATTTTTAAAAAAATATAAAGGTTTTTTCACGCATCACCTTGTTAGGCCTAACAACCGTGACAGTTTGTTTATGCTGTATTTTTTAAAAAAATTGGTTTCTTATCACCCAAAACCCGTGTTAGACGTATTTTTATTGTTTTACCGATTTACAACACGTTACTGATTTTCGCCGGGTAGCAATTTTGAGGTTATGTTGGTCACTTTTATTTTCGATTTTATCGTACTTCTCGTGCATTCGTATTTTGTATTCTTGCTTTTGGCACATAATACTATTTTAGTATTAAATAAGGCATAAAATGCTTATTTTAGTAACAAAATATCGAAAAATAAGGATATGCTTCACTGCATGTTTACCATAATGTAATTACACAAATATATATACTACCTTACAATTGGCACTCTGTGTAGGGATTTTTTACATTTAATATTGAAAATTCAACACAAAGTAACAAATTAAAGTCAGTTTTGAAAAAATTTCAACTAAAATATTGAAAATGTTACATCTGCATTTATAGCTTTTAGCGTAGTGAACAGCGTCGGCATGAAAGGCGGAAACGGTTGCCCATAACAAAGTGTATGGACTACTAACTCTATGTAGTGTAAATTATTCATTTTAATTTTGAATAGAACATCCATCGTTGACCAACTAAACATAAAATAAAAAAAAACGAATAAACTAAGATATTGTTTTTATCAAAAACGGATCTTTTTTTAGCAAATTTGTACTTTAAAATTACCTCCTTTATCTGTAATTATGGTGAGACTTTTAGCTTTCAAACGAACACAATTTTTTTACTTACAATACTTTACAAATTTGTTAAAAATTACATTTATTTGTATGTAAATGTGTTGGCATAGTTGCATTTACAATTTTCGTTCGATTGCATTCAAACTTGGCTTAAAAATCAGTTTTAGTAACACAGTAATTAAATGTAGGCCTACTTTTTCGCTTTTTTATAGATTTTACTGAAATTCAAAATACATATTCTTATTAAAAACGATATATTATTTCAGATACTTATATATATATATATATATATATATATATATATATATATATATATATATATATATATATATCACTATGATTGTAAACTTAATGATGGGTTTCAACATCCGTTTTAGAACTAAATGTAGGCTACTTTTTAGGATGTTCATTGGTTTAACTAGAATCTAACAATTAAAAATTACAAAAACATTCTCGTTAATGAAAAAGTAAACTTATTACTTAAAAGTGGTGTCGTTACACTTATGTCATATTGCAAGACAAATATTTTAACTCAGGTGAAGTGAAACTACAGTAAATTATAAAGTTTTGACTGTCACATCGCTTAATTACACGTAGACTAAATTATGTTTTAAAATTAATTTGACATATTAAACATGGAATGATGACAAACTTATTACTTTTGTCTCTGATGTCATCTTGCGAGACACGATGTTGTACAAACTTGAACATAGATCACGGGCGGATCCAGCCAGGTTGGGATGGGGGGCTGACTCAAAGATAAACCCGGCAACTCATAAAATATTATTATAATTTCCAATTGTTTCATGCACACATAAAATAATTCAATATGGGCCTAAGTAGAATTACTTGATCTACTTTAGGGTAATAAATTTAATGTTTATGATAAAATCTAAAAACTACACATAGGTTTATTTTGCGAAGTCTTGTCACATGGAATAAGTAAAATTAAGTATAGAAGATAATATAAGCCAAAATTGTAATATATATATATATATAATTTAAATACATTTAATAAACTCTTTAAATTAAAGTTTTAATTTGTAATGAACTTTAAATAATGAAGTCTTTCTTTAAATAATTAGGATTATGACTTTTTTCCATCTAGTGGCCTTCTTACTCACCTGGTAAAGACTACCGCGATTTCGAAACTTTACTGTCTCATCTTCAGGCCGTAATACAAAATGTCAAATCCCTCTGTCGAATTTGTTACAAAGTTAAACAAAACATTGAAAACACACGTCACAAACACTAAACACAATTATACGATTAAAATACACACGACAAAATACACACCAAATTTACAATACAATCCAAATTCACAAATACACACCAAATTTTATCGTGTGTATTTTAATCATGTAAATGTGTTTAGCGTTCGTAACGTATGTTTATAATGTTTTGTTTAACTTTGTGTCGACCTCGACAGAGGCTGTGACATATTTTATTACGGCCTGAAGATGAAACAGTAAGATTTCGAAACCGTATTAGCCTTTAAGAGGTGAGTAAAAAGCCAATAGGCGGAAAAATAGGTTATATCCTAATTATTTAAATATGTGGTCCGGTGGGTGCATTGCAATAATAAAATAACTTTCTTTTTTAAACTTCACGAATTCATAAAAAAATTGTTTTGGTCGATTTTGTCTGCTATTTCCCTGCGTACACTCAAGTACAACGTGTCCTGATTAACAAATGTGCGCGTATTTATTCCTTACCCCCTTTCTTCAAGGATAAGTTGAGCATTAACCTGCCCCGCTGTACCTGTGCATGCAGGATTCAGAAAAAGTTAATATAAAGAGTGAAATTGTTCCAATATTAAGCATTTTTACTTTACTTAATTAGATAACTAAATAACTCAAATTTTTTCAAACTGTTTTCAGTTACAAAGCGGAGACTGCTGCCCTTCCAGCCCCTCCCCTGGATCAGTCAAAGTTGGCCACACATGTTACAGTACATTCTTATATATACACGAACAAAACGATTACAGACATAAAATTAGAATGATTTTAAGACACAATAAGTGAGAAGTTAGTTAGCTTTTTTTGACTTATATACAAGGGCGTGTCACGCTACGTGTAATTAGACCAACAATTTAAAGTGCTATTATTACGATAAGCGATGTTTTTGGAACAGTATTGTTGTAGACAAGTGAAATAAAGCGGTTGTACACCACGTGATGAATATTTCATAAAAATTCTGTCACAATTCATACAGACAGCTATTAATAACAGCAGCGACTGTAACAGTGACAGTGACAGCAATGTTGTCATATGACAGGTATTGCTTGTTCTAAATAATTGTCAATCAATTCTCACATATCAAATAATAGAGTTACTGGTTCTTTGCAATCGTATGCATTTACGTAATACTGAGGAATAATTGCAAAAACCGACGTAAATAAACTTAAAATTAAAAAAAAAATTTAAGTCTGTATCTTCTAAAGAATGTTCAAAACGTTTTTACTTTTGGGAAGAAAAATCTTAACTTTGTTTCTGAATATTATATTTTTGTTCATATTATTTCTGCTAATTACGTTTAAAGATGCCATTTTAATATTAGATCTACACTGCTCGGTATTTCTAGACCACTGACTCACTGCCTTCTTGATAATACTAAATATGGTTAATTAAACATATGTTGAGAAAGAGTCAGTAATAAAAAAATGACAAAACTTTTTTGAAGTTTATTGTTACTTTTCGACAAAAAAATTAAAGATTTAACCATTTCCTCAAGAAATCCGCTATGCATGTTACCTGTTTATTTTCTCTTTATATAGTATAAGGCATGAAAATATCGAAAAATTATTTGAATTTCGAAAATTAAATCGAATTTGTCCTTACGTCCATCACTGAAGACGATTAAAGGATTTCGTTGAAACTGTAGGTTGCAAATTCTATCCTTCAAAGGAATCCTTTTTATTACCAAATAACCTTATAGTTAATAAACCCTGATTTTCTTAATATCAGTTTTTACGATTTCGATCAACATTTTCTAAACTTTTCTCCTTTTTCTTCCTACTCCTGATTGGGCACCTTACCTAATTTTCTTCGATTTCCTGGTTTATAGACCAAAGCTCCATCTCTTTCTTGGGCTCCCCGTCGATATTCCTTTCGGTAACTTAACTTTTGAATTACGGTAAATCCAGTTGAATGTCATACTTCGTGTGTGTTGACCCCATACTTCGTGTGTGTTGACCCCATACTTCGTGTGTGTTGACCCCATACTTCGTGTGTGTTGACCCCATACTTCGTGTGTGTTGACCCCATACTTCGTGTGTGTTGACCCCATACTTCGTGTGTGTTGACCCCATACTTCGTGTGTGTTGACCCCATACTTCGTGTGTGTTGACCCCATACTTCGTGTGTGTTGACCCCATTCTATTCTCTCTCCCTCTGTCCAGTGGTTAATATTTTCTATTACACATGCACCTGATGTTTTCAAAACTTGTTCTATTTTTTAGCACCTTTCCGTCATTTCCGCTGACTCCAGAATTCCTGGTTTTATATTAGTATCAGGTCTTGGTTCAGTTGTTTTAAGACATTACTGACCTTGTTATGCTTTTAGACTAAACTTAGTGACTTTAGGGTATTCCAAAGCTCAATAAAGTACTTTTGAGTAATTGAAAAGCACTTTTGAAGCACTGAGCAAAACGTTAGGAAGTATTGGCTACAGATTTGATTAAATGGGTTCAACAAATTTTGATTACATATGAAAATTTAGAACTGAAATCAGCGCATCAAACTCAAATTCTAGAAATATTTTCGTTCACCAGTAAATTTAAAAACACTCCTTGAGTGAAACCTGAACACCTTCACGTTTGTGTACCAAAATGGAATGTTTTTTTAAGTTTAGAAATTTATTGTTTATTTTAGATGATTTACATAGTTTTTGGAACAATATATACATCATTCTTAAAGAGAAAAGTTTAGATATGTATCTATGTATGTAACGAGTATTATGTGTTTGACAATTGACTTTTATCGTTCATTTAAAGTGAATATTTTACCATTTCCAAAATAAACGTTTAACTTGCCAACAAAAATTCAAATTTTATAAATAGGCCACATTTGTCAACGCCACCAAGAGCGTTATTGTAAGTTTCACTTGATTACAAATTAACGTGTGCAGCGGAGTTATTACTCCCCACGAACAGTATAGAAGCAGCCGGAATAACAGATCACATATCGTGTTCATCTCACATTAACTACAGTTTCAACACCTTCCTTTTATTATTCAAGCTAAACCACGGCTTAGATTCAGATCTGACGGAAAGATAGAGTAAAGTGTCAGGCGATCAGTTGAAATGCATTACAGCTTGCTCAAACACGTGCAATACATGTCTTCCTTTTTGCAATAATTAATTCATTATCTCGAGGTTTCGAAACATTTCCGTAATTTACAATTAGAATAATTATTAGTGAAATTTGAAAATCAACTGTTGGAGAAACCAATAAGGTAGTGATCGAAACGATTTCGTTTAAACTTGACAAATTTGACTTTAGTAAGAGCTTGGGCGAGATAAAACAAATCGAAAATGAACCCTGACTGCGGCCAAGTTCTTTTTTCAATTTGTCTTCTAAACCGTTACTTGCTTTATAAAGCAGCATTATTTCTGAAAATAGTGGCAATCATTGTTATTTATCGCATATTCAGTGTAATGTGGCAGTTTAAAAGGCTTCGTTTGATTTAAACTTTGTAAAAGAATCGATTTTAATAATATCTTGGGGTGTTAGTTTTCTTGAAAATCCAGTTAACTGTTTCAAAACTGCAGTCTTTTCAAATATCTTAAAAAACTAACTCTATATGGTTCACTTTAAGATATATACATATATATATATATATATATATATATATATATATATATATATATATATATATATATATAGAGGGGATGAAATTAGATACTCAAAAGGAATGTTCAATTTTAAAATATTATTTTTGAAAATTTGATTTCGCCATTACAGGTACATAATTATTTTTCAATGGGTCTACAGTTCATTTTGTAACAATAGTATCATTGTGTTGTTTCCATTGTAGTAATCAGGCGATAAACAAATTCTTTAGACTTTTGTAAATGTTTTTAAGTGAATGAATAAACGAAATTGTAGGATTACTATTGCATTGCGACCTCTGTAGACCTATTTTGGCCCTCTTTTAAGTTCCTGACATGTTCAGTTACGTCTTCTGCAGTCCTAGTCCCTTTATAAAGTCTAATTGGTGATTTCCCATTCCTTATTGAGGTGTTTGCAGATGCTTGTTCTGGTTTCAATTTGTTTTTCTTTGACACTCGTTGCGGAGGTTCTGCTCCATTGGACAACCCTTTTGTTGTGCTGTGAGATCCTGCTCATTCTATTTGATATTCATACTTATGGAAACACTCACAAGTACCTAAGGAAATGAAATCTACCCATACAGAGCCCTGCATGTATGTCTAAGGCGTAAGGTACACTGGGAATTTACGAGGTTTCCCAGGGCTCCGTCTGATACACTCCATTAGCAGGGGTTGCTTTATACTTTAGAGTTAGCCAAGCTGTGTAGAGTAGTTGAATGTGTGCGTGCGTGCGCGCGCGCGTGTGTCTGAAGTACATGAGTGAGAGCAGTATGAGCTAGAGGTACGATGGGATCGCTAAGCTCATCTGCTGACTCCGCCGGGTATATTTGTTCTTAGTTAAATCGTAACACCATAATACTTTTTAATCGATTTTCTAAGACTATTAATAGTGTTTTGAGACTGTTCGTTTAAATTTTTAGTACAAAGAAACTTACATACATATAAATGCGTGTTATTTCTATTCTACGTTAAAACTTTTCCCTTTTATTTACAAATATTTTTATTGCATATGAACACTTAGTTCTTATTTGCATTTGACACGTAATGCAAGAGTAATCCTTCTGAGTCAGTGAGTACTGATAATGTTTTTTCTTTAATTTCTATTCACGCAAGTAAAGAAATGAAAAACAAAAATACATTTCTTAAGATGACAAACGCGGCTGTACGGGTCGCGGAGCAGCGGCAGTATTTTAACCCCGAGGTCACGTGTGTCAGGCGTGTTGGTGCCGCTTTATATTTCCTCTTTTTGTTTCCAGCTAGAAGCGCAGTTGTATCCGCAGCTAAAACAAATATACGGCTTGTACAATGTTATTTACAAATTGGACGTTTATGTTGGTTTAGCGCTTGAAACACGTGTCTAAGTGTGCAACGGGCTGCCATTATTTAAAAATTGCAGTTCGTAAATTAGTATATATATTATTTTGTGTAAGTCTATGTAAACAGTTTTAAAGTAGTCTATAAAATGTATAGCAATTATAATAACGTTTAAGAAATTTTTAATAATTTAGCCAGGATTAAAGTGGAACAAAAAAAATTCACCCCGAGTTCTAAAGTCCTTTCAGTAATATTTAAGGGCAGCAGAAAAACTTTGCTTTTGCAGGTGAATCCTTTAGTTCTAACTTTTCACCCGTGGAACTCAAAATAAAAAATTAAAATATTCAGTAGAAAGGTAATAAACTGGACGTGGAGTAAATATTTCGTTGCGGGACCCTAGGGAGTTATTTTTTATTAATTAAATTGTATCGTTTTTATTAGGTTCTAAATGTTTGTCTAACTGTATATTAATAATTATTCATCTTTTTGTTGTCTAAGAGTTTACACTTTTGTATAAGAACAATGCGTCGTGTAACATTACTAGGATAATTATCTGGTGAAAGGTTAATAGAGAGGTATTACCCTATCGTACTTTGTATTATAATATATAGCCTAGCAGATTTAATAAAGTTTAGACTTATGGGATTAAAGCAATTCGAGGTTAATCCTTGGCACATTGATGTTTTATTATATATTACAAACATTATATATTACAAATAGGTACAATTAAAACCTGTACATATCCATTAGGCATAACCACTTTACGAAAACCTGTTGGACGTTTCACCCAAATCGTACCTGACATCTTCAAAGGTGGTTCGCTCTACTAGAATGAAGTCGAAATGACAGTTTTGTAGAATAAATGTAAACCTGTTTATGATTAACATTATTTTATCCTTAACGTAATATGAACAAGCGTGTGTGTGTGTGTGTGTGTGTGTGTGTGTGTGTGTGTGTGTGTGTGTGCACTATGATATTTTACTCTCCAATGGTAAATTAATTTTAGCTAAAACTTTAAATACTGACATACATTCAGGAAAATGATAAAAGCCAGTTCCATTCAAATAACTTTGGCTGTTTATTGTGTTGGTTATTTCACGACAGTTCCACAACTGAAGTTTTTGCCAGATAATGGGAGCTGCATTTTGTTGTGGGAGTTATTTAAATGGGAGTAACGTTCTTTTTATGAGCTATCATATTTGACTATACACATTTCTTGATGATTCTTTTGAAGAATGCAGAAATATCATTTTAAAATCTTCTTCGCTGGCCTCCAAAGAAGTCGAAACAGATGTTTCTAATAGAGGCTGTCTTTGAATTTTTAACCCAAAAAGGCATTATGAACAGAATTGAAATGAAATATATATTTACAATTTTCAAATTCCTAAAATCGTTTCGGTCAACACAAACATATTTAGTAAAACATTTATAACTCATTTAATGGATATTATCCCTATTTCTATTTTAATTTTGTGATTTGTTCACACATTCACCTAGCTCAGTAAGATTAAATATGCAAATGTGCTCTAATAATAATAACAAACTATTCAATAAGCAATTAATGTATACAAAAAAAAATTTCCCCGCAGAGACTACACGCGTTAGAATAGAGCACCATATTGATATTCCGTTGAATCACTATTTTTTTCCAAATTTTTATTCAGTTCTCCTCTCAGTTCTTGTCTTTCTTTATAATCTGTGCGTATTTCAGAAACACTGGTGCGATCTTTTTTTACCATCTGTGCATTAAGTCCGTCTCCTGCCTTCGTTACTTAAACTTTCATTTTATCTCTTTTTGGAACTTGTACTCACTTTTTTAACTTGTTAAAATTGATACAATCCTTTTCACAACGTTAAATTGCCTTTTATTACCTAAATGTTACACAAGCACGTGTTAAATAACATCTGTTTAAATATTATTACAAATCACCTACAGGTGTAGTACAACACTTGTATATAATTATAGTTTCTGTTATTATTACAAAAATTTATATTTAATAATGTTTCACTTATTTTATTCATTTTAGTGTTTTATATATAATTCTACCATTATTTTATTTAGTAATTATTCTATTCTCGCCCTTCAGTATTCGAACGAAGTATCTATTTATGATGAAGCAACTTTATTTTGTAATACATATTATTATAGCTCAATGACTGGTATCACTGTGACAAATCAGCTGTTTCAACCATCAGCTGTTTAACGAATTCTGTAATGTTTCCTTCCGTTACTTTTAATTAGCTTTCACTGCACCACAAAATTTGCCAATCCAGGCTAAAGAAATATTCACTTCAATAATACAGTATTGTATTGTTGAAGGAAATGTTGTGTTTGTTAGTTATTTGCAGTATTTCCTGTTGTTTAGTATGCGGTGTTTTCTATATAGCGTGGCAGGAAGCAATAACCCCGGAGGAGTTGTTTTGACAGGTTTATGTTTCTACGGAAAAAGTCAGGCGAGGCCACGAAAAAATCCGAATATAATATTTATATTTAAGCAATGGTAGTGATTAGACACACTCGTACAGTGGACACGTGAATCTGTTTACCAGGAAAGTACTTGGAAGTGTGAGAAAGGAATTACTAAGCCGTTGATAGCGTTGGATTGAATGACTTCTTCAAAGAGTGTGCAATGATCTGATACACGGTTCCTGCTATGCTTTGGTCGTATGGATTTAGGGTATCGTATGTTTATTGTAATAATAACTGACTGATTACTGCCTCGAAGACGGAAGAGAAAACGACCAAGACAGATGTGAATAAGGAAGTGTAATATCCAAGAAAATTAGATTTACTTAGGGAAAGACAATGTATGAATTAAGAAAGCGGTGACGTCATACATTACGTCAAAACAGTTTGTTGATGAAAAACGTATTTTGTTTTTAAAAAATAATCAAGAGAACCCTGACATATTTAAATCGTTCTTAAGATATATGTGTATGTATACATACATAATCATTTGACTCTGCAGTAATATTTTACTGTGGTAAGATTTTATTGTATTCTTATAATATATATATATTATATATATATATATATATATATATATATATATATATATATATATATATATATATAAGAATACAATAATATATATATATATATATATATATATATATATATATATATATATATATATATATATATATATGTGTGTGTGTGTGTGTGTGTGTGTGTGTGTGTGTGTTTTATTGAGATAGATAGCACTCACTGATTTCTTAATTATATAAAGCATTACAAAGTTAAAATTTTGCACGTTAAAATAAAAATAAAAATTTTGCAAAGTTAATATATAGCCTACATAATATATATACATATTTCTTATTTTATACATATTTCTTATTAAAATTAGCTGTTAATGAAATATAAAATAACATGTAAAAATTTAAACAATAATCTGTTACTCTAAAAAAGACACAAAATCATTTTTTTATAAATATTTTTCCAAGATATAACGTACAAGACATAACTTACAATTACTGATTAAGTTCAACACTAACACATAACTGTTTTTTTCTATTCTAATTCTACTTTTGAAATTTGATTAGCATTTTTTTGTGGGTCTTGTATCTTTAGATCATTAAAATAAAAATTTAGTTTTTAATTTAAGAGTGTTCAAAATTCATCAGTAAAATTAATTAATAACTAAGTTATAAATGTCAGCTATAATATGTAAACAATATAATTTAATTCAAAATTAATTTTAGAAAATTCCCCAATCTCATAATTGTTTTTTTTGTAATTAATTATTTCAATTTTACGGTTTTCATTTTTACTGCTGCCGATTTTCCGGTAGATTTTAACGTGATAAGGCATTTAAACGTCACATAAGTACAGTTCCTATGAGAAAGTGTGCAGTTCGAGTACCGTTATTCATAAACATTATCGAGGTGATAAAAAATTGTAAACGTTATTCAGAGCTTCTCTTACCAAAACACCATTATATGTATATTTTAACTTTACGTTATAGTTGTACGTTATAGCTTTACGTTATATATATATATATATATATTGGTGTTTAACGTCCGACTATTGGGCTAATGCAGACGATTGGATGATTTATAGCGTATGAAAATGCCAAGCCCAGGCCGGGAATCGAACTAGGATCCTCGGGGTGAAAGCCCAGTACACTATCAACTAGTGTATATTATAACTTTACATCATAGCTATATGTTATAACTTTACATTATAGCTATATGTTATAACGTTACGTGATAGCTGTATGTTATAACTTTACGTTATAGATGTGTGTAATATTGGTTAATTATTTATACTGTCTAATTTACTTAATGGAAAATTTATTTACACTAAGTATTTTTGATTTGTTACAAGTAAACAAAGACCGAGGCTTCATAAGGTAGTAACCGTTAACTCCAGTAGTAAATAAAGAGAAGTTAGTAAATAAATGGCTAAGTTACTTTTTAAGCACAATACATAAAGACGACTTAATTTAATGTTGCATAAATTAAGACAACATTATGTTGCCTAAATTAAAGACGGATACCGTCTTTAAAAATAAATGGATAAAACAAATTTAAGTAGAAAATTATGTGACTTCATTTCTTTTCCAATAAAAAAAATTATACAAAATTTATAAAATTGAATACTTATTTTAACGTTGTTTAGTTAATAAACAAATAGGAAAAAGAAAAACGTGATGGACAAATCACAAGTACAAAGCCATTTTAATATTTAATAGGCAATAACAAAATGAGTTTGCGTGCGTGTATCAATGCGTGTTTTCTTTCATTATTAATTTGCTTCATTTCCGTTTCTGAAATAATCATATGTGCATTTGTTTAACGAGTGTATAATATTGTTTTACCCGCTCCAATTTGTTTTAATAGGGAGAAGTACAGCCTAACGCCATAATATCCTCGTGATGACACCGTTTCGTATACTGTCGAAGAACACTAAACTGAGTTTATATATATGTATATATATATATATATATATATATATATATATATATATATATATATATATATAGTAGTAGTAGAAAATACAAAAAATAGTATTAAACTGTTTTAAAATATTTTACTCATTAAATTATTCCATAGAAATTTTTAGTATCGGATGAAAAAATGTTGCTTTAGTTTTGGTTATATACTAATATGCGTAAATCAAGTAAGACACTAACCTTTTAAATAAAATATTTAAAGTCCTCCAGTATATCGAGAAAACAAAAGGAATTCCGTTTTTTCAATTTAGTTACGTATTGTAAATTATTTCAGTAAACATTTGGTTAACTAACTGATTTTTTAGAAACTAGGGCAATACTATTGCATCCAAACCAGATCTTTGGTTCGGGTGTAAACCTTTGAACAAAAGTAAACAAAGTAAACCTTTGAACAAAAGTAAACAAAGTAAACCTTTGAACAAAAGTAAACAAAGTAAACCTTTGAACAAAAGTAAACAAAGTAAACCTTTGAACAAAAGTAAACCCTGGCCACTGTTATTTTTTCAATTTACTCTCGATTCGTAAATGTCTCATTTAAATTTTGCTATACTGTCTTGATGGTTTTTTATATAAGAACGAAATTCGTAAAAACAAATTTTGAGAAATTGGGCCGATTTTCTGGTTTTTATAAATTTATGGTTTATTTCTTATGGTTCTTTCAATGAAAGAAAGTTTCTGTTATTTATTTTTTTTAATCTCAATCCCTTCGTTTAAAATGACTTTTAGCCACTAAATATGTCCTTATTTTCCCATTTTATTCATTTTTCTTATTTAATTTTTAACTTACCGTTAAAGTGCCAAAGAAACGTTACTACTAAACATGCAGTCATGTGCAAACATCACAGCTTCAGATTAGATTTAGTTAATGAGTTCCCCCCTTGCAACGGGATTAAAGGACTTATTGTGCAACTAAGCCTCTTGGATTTTAGTACATTAGACTGGTGCCCTTAATGAGTTTGAGTAGTCCACTGGCTTGCTTATTCTCCTGGAGGTTCCTGGAAGCCAAACATCCTTTATTTCTTGTTGACAAAAGCCAATATGCAATTTCCTCTTCCTTACTTCATAACCCAAACACGGTAACTCATGGTAAATTCCTATCCTATTCATGTGCACTCTAATACCGCGCCACTAATTCCTGAATTGCTCGCTGCCCAGGAGCAAGTTCTTGGCTAACAGACCTTCAGTCCTGGAGTACGGTTACCGTCGCTAACGTCGTTGCCCTGTAGTGGTTGCCTTTCTCACACCCAAAGATTTATCCATAAGAAGTCTTATGCTTTCAGATTTAATTAGAATAAAAGCCCATTTGCATCTGCCTCCTTTCCTCTCAATTTGCGCTTTTGCTCTTTCCATAAAAGTTTGTACAACGGGGTGGGATACAACCCCTTAATGCTAGTTTTACTTTCCAGGTTTTCTGTCCTTTGAAGGTGTCTTTCAAGTCATCCAAATCCCAAAAGTATCTAGGGTAAATATAACATCCACCCATACAGAGCCTTGCATGCATAGGTAAGGCTAAATTAAACTAAAGGTCACGTGGTATCCAAGTCCGCATACTGTTAAGCTTCTTCTTGGACATGCAGCCTTTGGTGTAAGTTGGTCTAGCTTGGGTATGGATGACGGAATCTAACCTAAGAGCATATAGATGAAGAAAGGTTAAATCCAGCCAGGTCACCTCGGGATTACCAAACCTGTACTCACAAAGAGTGAGTTCTTGAGGGGAGCACAGACCAGACATATAGTCTAAGTTGGCTTTGTACTTGCCATACAACACGTGAAGTGCTTTGAAACTCTCACATTGTTATGAGATACTATTAAAATGAAATGTTTGCAAATACTTTATAAATTTATACGTTACTAGTTATACGTATGAATACTTTATAAGTTGTTCAGTTACATTACTTTAATAACAATGGCGGCGTCATTAAGTGACAGAACAATGGTCGTAAAATAGGCTAGCCACCAAGACAAAGTATAAACTTAGCTATTTTAGAAGTTTGCAGAAAGACAACACATTTCGTATCGTTACATAAATACAAATTTTTCTATAAGTTACAAAATCTCTTCAGATACGAGTTTTTTATTTGAAACAAAAAATAGTTGCACAAAAGCCAACATAATTAAATTATTTATGAGAGATTTAAATGAAATACGGCTTTAAAAACGGAATCCTCTCCGAAGCGATCAAAGTTTATTTTTGTTTTCTTTTATTATATTAAAGAACCACAATTCATGTTATTTCAATTTTATTATAAAATTTAAAACGTTTTGAAACAAAATCTGCTTACCAAAACAATATCCTCTGAAAAGAAAGGAATTTAATTAATTATTTAAGTGCGGGTATTAATCTCCGATGGGATTTTAAAAGTGCAATACTATTTAAGTGAATTACGAATGTTCAATATGAAATATCCTAGGGACAACTTCAACAATCGATTTTACAATTAATTGTATGTAATTGTAATTGTGTAATCTGATTCTGATTAATCGAAAACTTAAAACAAAACACGAGTAATGTACGGTAATTGTAAATTATAATTAATTTTATTATTTTTATAAATAATCTATACTATACTTTGATATTTGTACAAATGATTAAAATATCGCTATGCAAAGTACTATTTCCCTTAAGGTTTGGCAGCCTGTGATACTGTAGGGTTTTTTTAGGCGAGCCATATCTGATGTATATTAAAAAAATCAATTATCAATTTTGTTAATGTTAACTTTACAGGAAGACCGTTCAGAAATAAAAGTATAAGATTACCCGTAAATTATTTATAATTTTATTAATTGTTTTATTATAACGTGTAAGTAGAACGAATTGTGATTCCAATTTTATTTCCTTTTGAAAATTTAATGAACAAAAGCTTTGCTTAGTTTAATATTCTGTACAAGATCCGATAAAGTCATTTGTCTACTGACAAGCTCACTCAAATGTATTTCTGACCTGATGGAATGGAAGCGAACTTCAAAAAGTAATATCCTTCATCATGTAATAATGTCTTTTTGTCTTATATTTTTTTTTAAATCTGATTTCACCGGTATTGAATCCTCTACAAATTAGCACTAAATATTTAAGTTGTAATATGTAAGTGTTTACTAGAAAGTTATTGTGGTTTACCGTAGTTTTTATTTAATTTCGATCTGTAATATCACTTCCCAAAACATATAAGTACATTATAAAACTGCGTATAACGTTCGCTAGTGTTATTGGTTTGTGAAAGAAAGCCACAGCTGGGAATATTCACAGCCTAACAAAACAAGTCGTGTTTTTCTTGAGTCTGCCGTTGATGTATCATATTGTAAAACAACAATACACAGAGTTTGATGTCTGAATAATGAGTCACGTACATAGGCTATTGTTGAAGTTCAGTTTTTGTTATTCATGATGCGTAGTTTGCTTAGTATCCTAGACACTGTGCGAAACTTTTTTTGTCACAAAGCACGTTAAATGGCGGCTGTTCTTGTACACAATCACGGCAAGCAGGTGCCTCGTTGACGTTATAGAAGGGAATTTTTTAATATTTTTTTTTATGATACCATTCTTGAACCCCACCTCAAAACGCGATCTAGAGTTCAGGCTCGGTGCCCATTCAAAGGTCCGAGGGATTGAACATTACCATGATGGCTGCTCAATTGCATATTTTTCCAATGGAAATCCAATAAAAATTGATAATAAATAAGTCCCTTTATGATTTCCTTATATAACAGAACTTAATAAAGGCTTTATTTGCACGTAGTAATTTTAAAAGATTAATTTCAGAACTAATCCGAACAATTTAGCTCCACTCGTTTTATTACCGTTATAATGTTGTTTTTTAAATATATATTTTACTTGTTCACTATTACTTGGTATTATTTACAATCTGACGGTCATTTGAAATATTTAAAAACGTTATTACTTTTTTAGTGACCACTTTGTTAAAAAATTGGATTTCGTCATCGAAGCCAGCGTTAAGATAAATTGACAATTTAAATTCTTAACGTCTATTAAATGTAATCAATATAAATGTAATTTTTGTATTTTCTGTATATTATTTAAAATTACATATGTGCTAATTCATGATGATTCGAATGTTAAAGACCTGCATTATATTTACCCTGTTGTTATTTATTTTAAGAAAAATCAATTACAGTCTCGTTAAAACATACTCTTTATAACAGCCTTTTAACTGCACGATAGAGTAATAAAAACTTGTCTGACACTGTAATGGCGATCTGTGTAATTTGAAGCGTTTAAGTGCTCTGCAGGTGTTTAGCTTTTATATCAATCACAACAATATAACAATGAAACCGAAAGCAAAAATTTAAATAATGGAACGAAACCATTTTTATTTAACGATTGTCGTCAATGTCTAAAAAAATACTAACAAATGTTATAATTTTAAGGAGTGACAATGTGTCACGTAGAAATAGAGAGAATATAGAGGAAAAGTTGTGACGTTGAATTGATTAAAGTTTACTTTAGTGAAGTAAGCTGCAAAAAGAAATCCAGCAGAGATTCTTTTGTCAAAACTTTATCCATTAATTTTATCTTATAATAGAAACTGTTTGTATTAGGCCAACATTGATTGCAAACTGTGTTTTCTTCTTAGAAATATTTCCTAGAATACCATTGTATGAGTTTCGTTTCTAGTGCATTTCCATTGGATAATGAGCTTTTGGTTCAGTTATTATATAGCATAAACAAGGAATTGTTTTGTTAATTCGATGAACTTCAACACACATTGACATGTATATAGAAAAACTAATAGAAAAACACATGGTTTCATGCATCAAAGGAAGAAGTCAGTTTCTATGAACCCAAATGCAAAACTACTAAACTACTGAACTAATGAACCACTGAACAACTGAATCACTAAACTACTGAACTACTGAATTTACTGGTCTACTAAACTAGTACACTGTTAAATTACTAACTACGAACCACTGAACTATTGAATTACTGAACTACTAAACTACTGGCCCACTGAACAACTAAATCACTGGTGATCTACTGAATCACTGAACTACGAAACCTCTAAACTATTAAATTACTAAACTACAGAACCACTGAATCACAGAAACCATTGTACAACTGAATCACTGAACTACTGAATTATTGAACTACTAAACTGCTGAACCACTAAACTACTATACTACTGAAAAACTAAATTAATAAACTATTAGATTGCTTAACTAATAAACAACTGATCTAATAAACTAATAAATTAATAAACTATTAAAATAATAAACTACCATTAAATGTGGCACCATTCATTCTACATACTTTGAGAAGGAGTAAGTAGAAATATCGATAACTTAAGACAAACCAAAATTTCACAAAAATATATTGTTTTCCTTCCAAATGTAAATTTGTGCAATTGTAATAAATTTAAGCCTAAATACCATCGAACATTGCTTTGCGCCAGCTATAATCTTTGTACACATAAAAACCTTGTAAGTGTAATAAGCGTGCAATGCGGCTTCAGTGTGGTTAAATTAAATTAATAGAACCCAAAGTTTACGTTCGTGTGTAGGCTACGTATTTACTGAAGCGGCGAGAGTTGTTTCTTCGCCTCCCAACTTTACTTTACATATGTACTGTAAACACGTTCGCTGAAATGACCAAACTTCAGTAAACACACTGACTTCAGTCCGGCAAAGAGTTTATATTTACTTTTGTGCTTTGATTATGTCTCGGCGCTACAAAATAACACGACCTATTCTATTGATTTTGTTAGTTAATGCTAAGGTGATTATGTGAGTTAATGCTAAGGCGATTATGTGGATTAATTCTAAGGTGATTATGTGAGTTAATGCTAAGGCGATTATGTGAGTTAATGCTGAGGCGATTATGTGAGTTAATGCTAAGGTGATTATGTAAGTTAATGCCAAGGTCATTATGTGAGTTAATGCTAAGGTGATTATGTGAGTTAAAACTAAGGTTATTATGTGAGTTAATTCTAAGGTGATTATGTTAGTTAATGCTAAAGTGATTACGTGAGTTAATGCTAAAGTGATTATGTGAGTTAATACTAGGTGATTATGTGAGTTAATACTAAGGTGATTATGTGGTTAATGCTAAAGTGATTATGAGGGTTAATGCTAAGGTATGTTAGTTCTGACTACGTTTTAACAACTAATAAATACAAACGCTCTTCATTCCTATATGCGATTAATGAAAACAATTTCTTATCAACTGACTATCTGTTTCGTTACAAAAACATTTGAGCTCGCCTAAATCTAAACGACACCACTTTTTAAATGGGAAAATCCCTTGCAGTAAAGCCCTTTCTGTTCCGTATTTATTGCACTTAGTGGTAAAGTCGAAGCCTATTCTGATTTGTATTTAATCACTATGATTACCATTAAAAATCTGCATATATTATCACTTTTAACTTTCAAGTAACACAGAAAATACAAAAAGAAACCTTGACCGCTATCAAACAAATTAAAGAATTATAAAAAATCGAAAGTGCTGTTTCTTGCACTTCTTAAAAAATTTGAAACGTTAACCATTTTTAAACAGTTGAACAGATTTTGCAGGTTAAAGAACTTGAGAACTTGTCCAAATTTTGTGCTAAGTTTAAATCAAATCAAAATAAAATTCCTAACGTAATCGTGTTAACACACACACACACACACACACACACACACACACACACACACACACACACACACACACACACACACACACACACACACACACACACACACCACTCACCCACACACACACAGACACACATTATAAATTTTAATGAGTAATCAAAAAGCAATATAGAGGTTACTATGAGGGCCCATCAATAAAAAGCTCATTACGTAATGGAAATTCTCTAATAATATAGCCTTTTACCACTTATTTCAATAATGAAATTAGATTTTCAAACATGTGTAGCCTAAAAGATTTTGAAATAATTGAATGAATTCTACTGGGAAGGAAAGTTAAAAACTATTTATATTTAGTAAAATGTTCTTAGTTCTTAGTCCTTAGTCATTTATCTCATACAAAAATTAGAATTACTTCTGTGTACGGCTGTCGAATTTGTTAACAGCCTTTGAACCACAATTTTATATTATAAGTTGTATTTACTTACGTCTCAAATTAGGCTGTATTACCAACAATTAAAAACTAAATTATCAGTTCTTCAAACGCGTAATGACATTATTATAATAAATTAATTGAAACAATAAATCTAATTGACAGAACGAAGTGGGTCTGTTTCAACACATCTCGGCATTTGGTTTGTGTGTTTCTTAAACAGTTTTGGCCAAACCCGTTGACCGATTGTTTTGAAATTTGGTACGAAAGTACGTTGTATAAAAATCGAGAAATTTATATGTAAGATTTGTTCAAATTCAAAACCGTTTCAAAATGGCTGCCTCTGACTTACGATGACGAGTGTAGTTGCTGGTTTCTTGTATTACTGGTTGAACGGCAATACCTATTATAATTATTATTCCTTCGTAGAGAAAGGATATACAATTTTAGTAGAGTTGGTCCAGTAACGTTTTATCTCTAAATATTACCGGTTACCGGTTAAATTGGTGAAAAAAGTTACGAACACATTAGAGCGCTGGCGAGGCACTTATTTAATAATATATTACGAGGTCTACTGTTCTTTGAACTAATAGTATTGTTAACAGCTACTAAAATTTGTGTTTGTCTACGCTACTTTGCCGCTTAAATTGGTTCACTAAACGCAAAGTATCAATTTAATTATCTTAAATAGCATAAGCGTTTATTGAGTACTCATTTTTTTCTAACGATTCTACAAATGCAGTTTATAATTAATTGGAATCAACTTTGAATAGATTTATAAAAAAATACAATAACTTTAAATACCACGCTAAAATTAATTATTTAAAAAATAAATAATAAAATTTTCAATAAATAAAATGAAATGAGAAATATAAAATGCATCCCATAGAGTACGGTAGTACGTAGAGCCAGCCCCAGGTGTGTAGAGGATATGTGATGCGGTCTGCATAACTGATGTTGAGGCAAGGCGTAGAATTAAGGCAAATAGTATTTTGCATAAACAAATTACCCTTACCTTTTATATAATCTGATTCTACGCTACTATAGACTAGGAACAGAAAAATAATAACAGTAACTGGTAAACAGTTGTTTGGTACGTTGCTTGCATTGTATGTAATTTGAAAAAAATACATTTTTAACTTCTTTGTTATTAATTTTTGTGAAATAATTAATTTATATCAACTGTAGTTTATTTAAGGGCCTACTTTTATTTATTCTTTATGTTTATTGTATTTTTACATGTGCTATAAAATTATGTTTGTCTAACAAAAGAAAGGAGGAAAACTAGAGTAAACTATTGTATGTTTTTCGAGTTTTCATGTTTGCGTACTGCGACAGGTTAAGTTTATCGATTGGTTGAACTGAATAAATTGTGATATTACATGTCTGTTACACAAGTTGTAATTACAACTTCGTCTAAGTCCACAACAGAAGAAATAAATATAAAAGGTTTTTGTTTTTCTTTCTCTCGCTCATTTATTTAACCAAAATTCAGATTTTACAACAAAGTTTACGAAAATGTAACGAATAAATTTCAAGTACCTAAGGTGATCGAGGTGTCCAAGTCTGTTGCGTCTCTAAACTTGCGCATATCAAGGTTGTTGGTTCGATACTGCTATTTTTGGACGTTAACAAAAAAATACGTAATGTTTATTAAAACAAAATTTTGTTTTAAAAAGGTTTCTTTTAAATACGATTATTTTCAAAAGTAACTATAGCCCTACGCATATTTGCTTACTTTTAATTTGCTGTTTAAAACTAACAATTAAACGACTGTTCAAATCAAATTGAAATCTAGATTGCGTTCAAGCGGAACGTTAAAACCTATTTATTTTTTCGTATAGAACACATTGTGTGTGTGTGTGTGTGTGTGTGTGGTGTGTGTGTGTGTGTGTGTGTGTGCAGGTGGGTGTTTATTTTTTATTTTATACAATTGAATAAAATGTAAAATGTTTTGAATATGCTTACAGTAATCTTGCAGAATGAATTTGACAAAATCTGGTTATCATTCTTGGAGTTAGTCTACAAAACAAACCCTCAATAATAAAGTTTAAAAATTGTTTTACAAAACGGGAAACGTAAACGGGAGAAGAAAGAAATGTGGAAGAAGATCCGGACAGATTGAGGTTTGTGAGGATTTGTTTTACATTATTACGTTCCATGACTGTGACACAGATTGGTCGCAAACTATCACAGATTGGTGTCTTGTTTTCGCAGACAAGTTCACTTTTACAGCAATAGCATTTTATATAAAAGTAAATTTAGCCCTCACCTAAACTCCTGAAATGAAAAAAAATTACTGTCAGTGTATAGGCGGCTGTGAATGATGATAAGGCACTATGACTGAAACAGGCAAACATAACTTTAAACTCAACAGTTACTACCTTACTTTTGTTCCAGAAATGATATGTCATCAAAACGGGAATGTGTTATACATTGCGAATTCAGTTAAACGATCACAGAGTGGTCGTGGAAGTGTTATTTTAGACTGGTCAATCTGATCGCCATTTTAATTATGAGTGACTTCTTTGTTAGGAAATATAAAGGAGCACCCCTCCCCCCAGATAAAAACTGATATAATTTACAGTGCACTATCGAAGAGGAAAATCACCGGATTTCAAAATGACGAGGCATTTAAGAAAAAGTTATGAAATATTTCCGAGACATTTATAAAATATCTATAAAAGGTTCAACAAAGTCAGTAAGGAATTGAGTAAATAAAAACAAAAACGTTAACCTCTTGGAGAAACACAGTGGAGAGTAATTAATTGTTATTGTGACGAAGTAGAATTGTTTAACCTATAATTTGTCTTGATGCAAACATAAATATTTTAAGCTGCAAACGATGAGACTATAATAAAATAGTTTCAGCAGTAAATCCAAACCGAGACGTTACTTTCTGCCAAGGCAAAATATTCCATGCATTACGTCGGCAGATTTCCCTAGAGTTACTCTGTAACAAACACGATGCAAGTGATTTTGTAAAATTTTATGAATTCTATAGTGATACTGTTTGAAAATTACTTCCGTATCTAGAACAATCTTAAAATTGTAGTTCTTTAATTCATTTTAAAAAATTATTTTAAAAACCTTATGAACTATTTAATCGTGTATATTTGTATAATTATTAGTGGCTTAACTGATTTTAACGCTACTGTATTTTAATCACAATCATATATAAAGAAAAATCTATTAATGCCCTTATACTGAACACAGCAATATCAGCTATAATAAAACAACTGGCCTTTTTAACAATTATCCTAAAAACATTTTGCATTAATAAGGTCTATTATAGACAAAAAATATATTATTTTGTGTTAACTTTAAAAATACGAAGTTAAATTGAAGTTTGTTATTATTTTTTTTAAAGTAATGAATGCATTAATTTCTAGGGTACATATTGCACTGTTCCTTTCTTTGGGCTTAGTTTTGCGTTTCCTTTTATGGTGCCTCTTTTCTATACGCCTGAGATGTACAGTTACGGTGCCTATTCCCAGTCTCTTTATAAAGTCTAGGATTTGGAGAGGGTTCCAGGTGTGTGACTCCCCCACTACTAATAGATGATATCGCCGATCGTTAATGAGGTACATGAAGATTCTTGATCTACTAATTCCCTTACGCACTAAGGACTGATATTCCAGAGATCCATTAAGTCGGCGTCATTCACTTGATCAGAACGGGTTGCTTTAGCTACACAAGTTAGTCAGTAATTCATATATTTTAAATCCACAACTTTATTGTCTCAAAGGTTTCCGTAATCAGCTTTAACAAGTTCATAAATAATATTTTTAATTTTCAAAATCCGTTAGAAATAAGAAATTTAATTTGACGAAGATAAAGATTAATTTCATAATTTGAAAGTTTAAAATGGTAATAAATGCAGAAATAAGACTAATCAGTGTTTCAGGGTCAGAGCAAGAAAAAAATTACTTTTGGAAGTCATTTTGGAACAGTTAAGAGCAGCGATAACTTTTCCAGTTCATCGACATCATAATCACCTTATAATGACGTTATTATAACGTTATAATGTTTTTTATAATGATGTTATAATTTCGTCATACTTACGTTTTAATGACTATATAAGGACGTTATCATGACTTTATAATGATGTTATAATCACATTAAAAAGACGTTATAATGACATTTAAGTGAAATTATAATTATGTTATAATCGTTATAATGACTCTATAATGGTGTTATATTTACGTTAACATGAATGAATTTAACGTTAATGAAGTTATAATTACGTTATTATGACTTTATAATGACGTTATAATTATTTTATAATGACCCTATAAAGACATTATAATAACGATATAACAACGTTACAATTACGTTATAATTACCTCATTATGACATTATAATGTCATTATAATGTTTTTATAAATATATTATAATGATTTTATATTTACGTTATAATGAAATTATAATAAATTTATAATGTCGTTATAATTACGTTACAATTAGGTTATAATGACTTGTTAATTACCTTATGAAAACGTTATATTGACGTTATGAGGACGTTATAGTGACGTTATAATGACGTTAAAGTGACGTTATAATGAAAACATTCAACTAAAAAAGTGTATATATATATATATATATATATATATATATTTCAAAATTAATGTTTATGACTGTTAAAACTGAGGCTATAGAGCTACCACTTATATAATAATAATTATGGAAGTAACAAAATTATCCAAAGTTGTTTTTTACCTGAAGTGAAACATATCCTTCGCATTGTAATGCCTCTCAGATAATTTCTCCGTTGTCTCACCCCTTTCCTATTATTATTGGATTAATGACGTCGTTAGAGTCGCAAGGTAATTACAATAAATACTGTTTTGTGTAGATCATTTCACATTTATCTTGTCTTTATATTTAAAAAAATGTTTTTATAAAACTGGTACGTATATTAAATAATTATTGTTGGTTACTGAAAGCAATTACTTCAAACTGTTAACGCTTACTTTAGAAAAGAAGTGTTTAATTTCGCGATGGCAACGCGTTTTGTTTTACCTTTCTAAAATACGTTAAAAGAAGGTCAGAGCAATTTGTAATGTGGTTATTTTAAGGCCTTCGCTTTGATCTATTCCAACCCACTTCTGCCTTTGTCAATTTCGCCGTAAATACGTTAAACAAGAGGTATTTTAGCGCTCAAAGGTTTTGCTTTACGATTGAATGATTGCGGTAACAGAGAGGAATCCAGTTGGATGACAAAAGTGTGCAGAAGTGCTGGTCTGGCACAACACATTGTGCAGAGGAGTGCTGCATTTTGAAGAAACCTAAAACGGTACGTCAACAACTAGATTGCATTTTGTTGGCCAGCCTATTCTGCTACTATATGATGATTTTACTATGAAGTGTAAGTAATTTAACGATAAATAGTTCCCAACCTTTGACCATCAACAAATAGTACAATCAGCCTGAGTAATGAATCTTTTTAAAATGTTTTATAGTTGTGTTCAACTTTTAATGTTGAATTTTATACAAAACATTACAAAGACCTGTAACAATTTTGAGCACATTATGAAGAAAGAGCATAAAAAAAATTCTGTTACTGAACCAAAAATAAAAATCATGTATCATCTTTTCGCTTTCTTTCAGTTGTAATTATAATAATTTGTTCGAAAATACAAACCTGGTTTTTACTTTTGCTTCAATAAAAGATATTTTTCTGTTTTTCTTAAAAATTATAATTATATGTATTGTATTTTTTTAGATAATAAGATTTTTTTTACAATACAAGTATAAAATTTCTAATATCAGAACATTTATAAATATTATGTAGACATTTCTTCAAGCAATATTTTACAAAAATTAAATTAAAGATTAATTTCATATATTTACATTGGTCATCATTCTTCTTAGTTTCCGTAGTATACTGGATATCATGTGCGCTCACACGCACAAGGTCACCGGTTCGATCCCGGACGGAAATGCAGTAAATTTTAATTACAATTAATTAAATATAAGACTTGCGACAAGCAAAATATACTGTTATTTATCAATAAAAATGTGTGCACTCGTATCACGCAAAATCCAACATCACTACCAGCCGTAAAGCATGATGCATGTTAATTTACAATTAAGGTCCAGTAAAATTTCTCGTAAATATTACGATTACCTGATAAATTGGCGGAAAATGTTAATAGCGCTTCGCAGAATTTAATATTCTTTAAAGTAAAGGTAAATTATTTTTACCGTAATAAAATCAAATTAATAGTAATGACTTGAATGCTTAGCACGTATTGAATTATAATGATTGTAACAGTCCAGCTGTTTGCAGATGTGTCGTGAAGTTGTGTTTAAAGTTTGAAGCACACCGCTGGAGACGGATCGCTAGTTGTAACTCAATAAACTGTTCCCAGCGCTGGCAACGCAGGCTGCAACAAATTAACTTTGCGGCAACTTGTAGATGCGACAATCTAATAACTTCTGTGCGCGGATTTATGTATCTGTGGCAGGTGCTAATTTGGTTAAGGCGTGACGTGAGGGAAATAAGCAATAAATTTATACAAGTGAGGAAAATTTGCCTGACAACAGAGCAGAACTAATAATAACAGATACAAGATAGTAGGGAATGTTACTATCCTGCATATACTGACTTTTCACGAGAGATAAGACGAGCCTTGTATCCTGTATCCTGCAATGTTTTACAGCCGAAGGTGCTGTGCTGGCTGGTTAACTGTTAATTGATTGTACGCTTAATTAACAAGTGCAATCTTTTATTTCAATTTCTTTCTTCATTTATCGCTTACATTATATATATATATAAACTAAATTCAACGCGTGGTTGTACTTCGTCTACAGTTTTATTCCACTTTTGAAACAATTTTGCACATTTGAAAAATTACTGTCTACATAAACAAATACTGTAAATGTCCCATTGCTAATTACCTAATTACCGTTGTGACTTATAGATAAGTACAAGCGGGGAAGTCAGTGCCTGCAAAATTACCTGTGACCGCGCAGGCTGTATTGCCTCCCGTTTCTTCCGTATCACTGTTATTATAAATATTTTAATTATCTATAAATCTTATTATTAAAGAACGCAAAATCTTGAGGAAGATCCTTGGTCCGAGATTAACAGAAGATGGATACAGGTTGCACTCTCGGAAGACCACAGAGAAGATATCGAACCTGGCAGCAGATATCAGAAGAAGGAGGCTTCGGTTCTATGGACACATCAGTAGACTCCCAACAACGAGACTTGCCAACAGAATCCTTAAGTATATACAAGGTGTCAAATCAAGAACGTCGTGGATCTCACAAGTCAGAATAGACCTACATGACGCAGGAATAGACTCAACAGATGTTGAAGACAGGCACGCATACATGAGAAAGTTGCTCGGTTGGAAGGTCCCAGAGAATGAAATCCCAAAGAGAGCAGGGGTAAAATGGACGGAGGAGCGGAAGAGGATCCATGGGGACAGGATGAGGGAGGTGTGGAGGATTAGAAGGAACAAGACATGAGTCGGAGTGCTTTGCGTGATCCAACAGGGTCTATGCGTAAATAATAATAATAATATTATTATAAATATTATACTGTTTTAAATAAATATTATAATTAAACCAAATATTTATGTCAGATACAAAATATAGACATATTAAAGATATGTAGACATATTAATATAATATGTAAATATAGACATATTAATAAATAGAATAAAGGATCTTGTAACTCTCTGACGAATGTGTAATACACTTAGCTTTATAGTTATAATATAATTGAATTCAATTATCATTTTTGCCCTTGTATAATTTAGTATGCTATGACGATTAATACACTATTACAATACTCCGTATTTTTGTAAATATTTACTGTATAACTGTTCGTTGCATTGGTATTTTAAATAAATATAAAACAAAATATAATATAAAGTAAAACAAACAACTAATTAAAAGTTAAAGTAAACTTTTTTTCTGTGCACTGTTGAGATTCGTTCGATGCAACATTTCCAAGTCAAACAATGAATATTTAATATTATTTAAATAATCTGTGTGAATATAGTTATGTTACAGTTGGAAATGCAATGTCTTTGTAAAGTTTATTTATCTATTTCGCCCTAACTGTCCATTTTGAAATATTATTATCAACAATTTATAACAAGTGTTTAACAATCAAATTATAAATTTGTTTATAAAAGGTGTTTTTCATAGTTGAACAAGGTTAAAGATTAAATAATTATAAAAATTAAATTCCGAAATATCTAGTTTCGAAATAACAGGTCAAATATAAACACTAAACAGAAATGTTTCCATATTTTGAAAATCCGATTTTACCATCGTAATATAAACACATAATTTTAAAAGTAATTTGTAAGGTTAATATGCTAATTTATGACCATTTTATTCAAGATTTGAACGAAAAGCCGATTTCGGTGATTCATAGCGATACTTCATTTTTCAGGAAATTTAGTTCAACTTTTTCAAAACAACAGGTTTTCAAATTTTTACAAATATCAAAACCCTTTTTTGTTACTTTTGTCAATAGATTTTATGGTTCTAATCATCGTTGAAATATTCATAAGTATTAAATTGTAAACTTTAATAAAAAATACTCATGCAATTATTATAGTGGACACTAATAATCAAATATTATAATTAAAAAAATAAATTTTTGAAAATTCGTTTCCACACTCCTCTGGATATGTGGATATGTACCACCATTGTTGTATATTGCAAGAGCAGATTTTTGTTAAGTCTATGCAAATTATGTAAAAATATCTAATTTCTTTGTGTAGACACACAAAATATAGCCATTTAGGATTTAACAAATTTCAAAACATTAAATTTGTTGTTAACATTCAACAAAGCCAGATCGATATTGATAAGACGAGTAAAAAAAAGTGTGTATATTTAAAAACATATATAATTCAATTAAATAAAAGCACTTTGGTTAGATATTAAGGCGTTAAATATTAAAGAGGGATCCTTTACTTCGGGAGAGTCTAAACTGAATTGACAGTTGCAGCCGCCGTAGAATTCCGAACACGGCCGCCATGTCTAATTTTCCATTCCTTGTCAACATTTATTTTCTTTTCCTTGACACTCCAACAAATACCCCTTGTCGCTTTTCCGATAAAAGCTATTTATTGTGTGTGTAAGTTAAATGCGACACTATTTGTTAAGGAAACACAACAGGTGTTTGGTGTTCTTGACATTTGCTTGGTAAATGTGAGTTACATTTTGTTACCGTATTTGCCTTTACTGTAACAATTTCGAGTGGGATTTTTCTTAACACTTTGGTTATTTTAAATAAAATACACTAAACTTTACCGACCTAGATGTAAAATAATAGATATGTTATTACTATTTAAAAAAATTGCAATTATATTTGAATCTTGACATGAAGTTCTAATAATAGGTTTTGCCCTGTTACTAGTGCAACATTTGTATGTAATGTAAGGACATTATTTTCACAACATTAGCATCGATTTGGGTAAGGTGGCAGTATTTAAAAAAGAACACTAAAATATTATTTGCGCAAGTATTGCTTATAGTAGGATTTTTTTAAACGAGAGAAGAATGTTTACGGAGGAGCCTTGCCTGGTGCGGAGTTGAAAATACACACTTTTCACACAAATTGTACAAAAAATGTTTTACACGTTACTAGGCCTATTTATAATTTTTTTTTTTTTTTTTGGTCTTTAACGTCCGACTTTTGTGCACACTTGGGCTAATGCAGACGATGGGATGATTTATAGCGTATGAAAATGCCAAGTCCTGGCCGGGAATCGAACCCGGGTCCTCGGGGTGAATGCCCAGTACGCTATCAACTGGGCCACCGAGGCGGCAATATTTATAATTAAGGTACTAATTCAACAATAGAAAATTTACGGTTGAAAAACAGTGTTACATTATGTTACTAAAACTTCTTAAAATACAGAAACATTAAAGTTAAATGGTAACTTAAAATTTAAAAAATGTTGCCAACTGAAATACAAAAAAAAATTACCTTTCACAATCACGTTCTAACAATCACGCACGTGTTCTTAAATTATTATGTATAATTTTTATTTAAACCTATTTTGTATGCTTGTTTTAAAAATAGAATTTATAAATACAATTTACTGGCAACGTTAATCAAAATGAAAATACGATATGATTCGTCTAAGGCCGAGAGGTCACCAATTGCGGAGCGGGCTACGCATTCAAAACCTAACCTATTGTTTTTAATGAATGTACGGCCAAGCATAACGAAGCTGAGCAGAGTGAAGCTGCGTTGCTGCTCCGCGCAGCTTTGACTCTTTGTTCGGTTTGCAAACTGACTCGCTTTCCCCTACAACGTTGACCACGCCCCCAAACTTATTATTTCTCGATATCGTTGCCAAGGTTACGGTTTTTAAACATAGTAGTCTCCTAGAATATGTTACAGAAGGCCTAATTATTTAGATTTAAAAGATACAACTGACTGAACTCCGCTTCCGGTTGCCGTTCAACTTCATTCTGCTCCGCTCAGCGCAGCTCCGCCCGCATTTTGTGGACACCCGGCCTTACAGTAAATGTGTAGAAATAAATAGTGTTGTTAAACTGAAATTTTATTTTGTTGTCTATGAGTAGTGAGGAAAGGCGAAAATAATGAACAAAGTTGCAGTTTGCTCAGGTTTTGGTTCATTACTGTACGAAAAAATGTTAAGGGATTTAATTTTTTTATTTTTTTTATTTATTTATTATTTTTTTAATATACCGTCTGCATTAGCCCAAGTGTGCACAATAGTCGGACGTTAAACAAAAAAAAAAAAAAAAAACAAAAACAAAAACAAAAACAAAAATTAATTTTTTAAATTGGTTTCAACTGATTTTCATTATATATAAAGTTTGTTTTAGCTTAAGTTGGTACAGCAAATTTGAAATTAATGAAATTCATAATGCGGAAGTAAGTTTAAAAACTTAAACTGTGGAACTGTTAAAGTGTTTCCATTTCATTTCGATACACTTATAATTTCATATACATATATATATATATATATATATAGTTTTTGTCAAACTTTATGACAAAAAGTTTGAGAAAAATCCGATTAATAAATTTTGTCGAATTTTTAGCTTTCGAAGAAAAAGTTTCATTGAAATGATTTGAAGAAATTTGGGTAATGATTTTGCAGCTTTTAATTTTAAATTTACTCGTACATATACACCTAGGATATCTTATACTTTGTATACATGTGCTATTAGAATATTTTGTATAATTTGTATTTAATTTCAATATATACTATTGAAATACTTGTATATTACATATTGTCCAAGTTCTCAAAGACCGCGCCTTCTCGAGGAATGCAATAACAGGAACTGTGAAATTGGATGTGTTGACCTTATCTCCTGACGAGTCGCATTCTTTCTGGCTTAAGACAATACGTTTAACTTTGATTACAAATACGTCACGATTTATTTAACTTAAAATATAACATGTGACACTTTTAGGTTAACGTTTGAAATTAAATTAATTAATAAAAACCATCGCAATATGCATATTTAAATTATTTCAAACAAACAATAGCGAATAATATACGTTTAATTGCAGCGAAGCAACAATCAACATAAATTAATTAACATAATTGAATTATATTTATTTTTATCTAATCGATCGTTCTATTGTAAAAATAGTTATCAATTACTCTTTGTTATAAATGTTCAAATCCCTTTATAGATTTTATGTTAAATTTACGTTGAAGAATAAAAATTAGTCATTGTTACATTCGTTTCGTAAGTCATTGAAACAAACGTTCTGCTAAGATAACAACACGACTTGTACTCGGATTAATCTATTCAGTCTGTTTGACATTTTGTTACAAGTAATTAGTAAAACGAAAAGTTACTCGTGCACAAGCTGTATTGATATAAATATTAGTAGATTTTTTATATAGCCTACTTTATTTACGGATTTATATAGAAGCAATCACAGTGAGATTCAAGACCACTAAATGAGCAATGATGATTTATAGAAAACGTTTTTGGGGCAGCTAAAAATAACATAAACGTACAGTTGAAAATTAAAACACTGTACAAAAATTGATTTCCGTAATACATTAGACAAGGTTGCCTACAAGGTTGTTTTCCAGAGAAATCGTCTGAAATTTCATCTGTTTAAAAATGGCTACAAAACAAAGTATAACTTCTCAGATTTTTTTAGGGAAAACGTCGGTCTAGGTTAACATTGCCGTGTTATCAATGAAATTAAAAATATTAAATTGTGTAAATTTTAACACTGACGTGTGATGAATCAGATTTAAAAAAATGTAAGTTGTAATAGTTGTGTCCTTGAAAATTAACTAATTTAATTAAATTATCTAAAATGATAAAAACGTTTTATATCATTTTTCAGGGGGCTAGGTGGTCTAAGTGACTAAAACTTTGGTCTATTGCGTTACTCAACTGCGCACCTAAAGGTTCTTAGTTCGAGCCGCAATTGCTCCTGTTGCTTTTCCCTTACCGTTAACACTAAACCCCCCCCCGCCTCATTAGTCTAACTAGCATAAAGTATAGACGTAAAGCAAAATAAATATATCATTGATACAGCCGCCATTTTGTAACTTACGGACTGATTTTACAGTTTTGTTCTGATTTTAGTTTTCTTGTGTCGAAATCTTCTTTTGAATTGCTGTTTATATTTTTAGTTTTATGCAAATTTACATGAAATAAGCAAAAGATTTACAAATAATCTACGCCGACTCTAAATATATTGATGAATTAAATTGTACACGAAACCAATCCAACAAAGCACCTGATTGCAGCAACTGTGATCAAATTAAACAAACTATTAATTAATTGCTCTCAAATGTTTTCCTCTCTAACTTTAATTAAGAATAATTAATTATACTGTGACGTCACACACTTAATTACTGAAACAGTTGCAAAGTGTTGTTGGCTTAATTTAAATTTATCCAAATTTGACAAAACCAATAGGAGCGAACAATAGCAAATCGACTTCGGTAAAATAAGTTACAAATCAAAGTAATTCCGCTCTGCCGATTCCTCCACTCCACTCCACTCTACTCGACTTCACTCCATTCCACTCAACTGACTCAAGTATATATAGATAAAAATGTTCATGTATATGTTTTAAGGTGCATGTTTAGTCACATTATGAAAGGTCGAGCAATGTGAACCATGTTCTAAAGTTGTTCCTGAAATTTTCAAAAAAAAAAAAAATCTCCAGTTGAGGTTTGTAAATACAAAAAATATGTGAGATATCGAAATATAATCAAAAAAATCTATTTTTTTATTTAAATAAAAACATTTTTCAAGATTTCCCTTAGGGAAAGGGGATAAAAATCTGAATTTTAGAAAGGGACTGGTGGTTTTATATAAAGTCGTTATATGCACAAACCTGTATATATAGCTTATTGATGTGATCCACGCTTAATGATGATCTAGTAAATCTACATTAGATAAAAAATGCTCTTACAATTTTACTAGTTATTTACCCCTAAGTATGCTTTACTACAAAAACCACTTAACAGTGATTGGCAACACAACCCCTGAGCAAGGGATGCGTTACTGACAGCGACAGACAGACAGACAGACATGCGGGGTACAAAGGGTGCGCGGCTCCGTCCACTACAGTTACAAATAAAACAATGCAAAGCAATGTAACAATGTAACAATGTTACAAATGTTTCGTGTTTTAAAGGTTTTACCTAATGTTATTGTGTGCACATGACTAGAACAGATTTTAATATTCCAACAGCTCAGCGAAGTTATTTTAAAATCTCTTCAGTAAGATCAGAGGAGCAAGGCTTTGTTTACAGTTTTCTGTCTTCGAGAACGTGGATGCCATTACAGGCTGAAGTACTAATTGGTTATGAATTACTCTCGTGGTTCTGTATCGTTAAAAGGTATTGCGTTTTGTTTTTATAAAAAAGATGTTGTACAAAAGAAATTAAACGTTTTAAAGACTTAGTGCATAAAAAGAATTTTTATGTGAACTAAATTTACTTTACTTTAAAATTACAATTGAAAATAAATTATTTAATGTTTCAGTAGAATAATTGTACTTTGTAATTCGTATTACATTAAGCTAAGTGAGTAAAACGTTTTTCTTCTAATAAGGGTATGTTAATATTTTCTTTTAGAAAATGCGCTGAAAAAGTTAATTTAATAAAATAATGGAGCCGTTGAACATTCACTGTAGGAAGAAAAGTAAAGGAAGGGGAGAGGTTAGTTTATTTAGAAATGATTGTTGAGGTTAGTTTATTTTTTTTGTCTGAAAAATCTTCAATAGACGATAAAAAGTCACGTGCTCGAAAGATTGTTTTTAACCATAATCAAGCAATCATGCGTGACATCTAAAGATGTTAATTATTGCAATACACATTGTACTACGCTGAACACTTAATTTTAACGAGTCTTATAACCTTATTAATTAATTATTAGGGTAAGGTGTCACTAAAATAAATTATTTCCTTCGCTGTCACCTTATTTAACTTAGAAATGCTGAGTTATTATAAATTAATTACTGAATGTTCACATGTGAATGCAACTTGCTCCGTTCTAACTTTAAATCCGTCACTCACGGCAATGACTCACAACTAAGGGCTTTATCCACCAGTAACTTAAAATGAATTACACGTTTGCTTCTTAATAATCAATATTACGTCATAATTTCAATTAAAATTTACACTTATCGGACTATAGGACTACTAATAGCTTAGAACAAACCTGTGTTATTGTTTATATTTTATAGAATATACTGTTTAAATTTATTATTGTGTTGTATTATCTTCTTAATCAGATATTTGTGCTCTGTCTGATGGCCGGGTAGTGCCACGTTGCAGTTGTTAAAGCTAGACAAAGCCAGGCCTGTCCAAATGTAATTCTGGATATACGCCATCAACAACTGACGACTAACAGCTGTCTTTTCATAAACAAATCCTACAGATTATTTTGAAGTTTTATGCTTCTATGTGGAAGTAAAACTTATAAAAAAACAGATTTAATCCGCTAGAGAACTTTAATAAGTATTAAAGTTACTACCAGTTTATATCTTTGTAGGCCATTCACAAGTGATATTCACCTTGTGAATAATAACCTTGTATATCACTTGTAAATTACCTGTAAAGATATAAAAACCGTTAAGTAATAAAGCTTTAACGGTGGATTAAAACTGCGTTTTTATTTATAAACTTTAAAATCCAACAGGTAGGGTACACCTGAACCGTCAACATTTCACCCTCTTTATGTTTGTTTATTTTACTCACAGATAGCGTCTACGTTTAAACAAATTATGGAAACTTCAGTGACGTTTCTATAATATTTATTTGTGTTCTGTTATTTTACATGATACGTAACAAAGAAACTTTAATTGAAGAATAAGTTTTGCATTAAAAATAATATGTAAAGTTCAACATTCTTTACTAGTACATTTATGTAACACTTTTATGTACTGTGTTATTCACAAACTAAAAGTTATTCATTATATGTTTGTACTGAACTGATTAGAATTATAATATCGGGAACTTGTAAACTCCGTCAAACTGTGAACCTTATATATATATATATATATATATATATATATATATATATATATATATATATATATATATATATATATATATATATATATAATTTATCTCTCTTTCTCTCTCTATCTCTATATATATATATATATATATATATATATATATATATATATATATACTTTTACTCTCTCTCTCTCTCTCTCTCTCTATCTCTATATATATATATATATATATATATATATATATATATATATATATATATATAGAGAGAGAGAGAGAGAGAGAGAGAGAGAGAGAGAGAAGGGGGTATCTTCAGGGGGAAACGCTAATTACTTGTTCCTTAACTGATTCTTTTTACACTTTTAATACTTTTTAATAAAGTTATAAAAACTTTTGTGTGAAAATTTCAACACAGTAGTTTTTTACATTTAAAAAATGTTGGAAAAGCACAACTTCCACGCGTCTACACTTTTACACTTGCAGGCATAAATAACTGTTGAACTGTTGATCGGTTAAAATTTAAAAAACAACAATTAAATTAATATCAAAACATCTACTCGACGTTGTGCATTAACTCGTATGAACTAGTTTTTTTCTGAAAAAATTATACTATTTTGCAAGTATTTTTTTCTTTTACCTACTCCGCCAAATTTGAAAGCGCGGTTCGATTGCAACACAACTGTCCGGGCCAGAGAGCAAGCAGGTCGCCAACACTCGGTAACACATTAATTACTTAATTATCTAATGCATGGCACATACGGTTAAGTAGTGTGTAGGAATGAAGTGTTACCGATTAAATAAATTTAATTGCATCTACGACACGCACAACTAACTAAAACTTTTACACGTGTCGCCAATAAATCTAGTTATGTGACGAGACGATGCAGAAAAATCCAAACTGAATTCCAATTATTGTTTGAAAAGCAACATCCGCTTTGAAGTGATCTTGTAGCGGCATCCATGTTCTGTAGAGAAGTTCAAAGGATTTCAATGCTGGGAAAGAAAAACTCAAACGAAGATAAAGAAATTGAATTATAAATTTTACATTTTACTAGAGAGCGCTCAATGAACCAAAAATAAGTGGATACTTTTTTTAAAAACCTCTATATTTTTAACGTTGATATGTGTTTGCCAAAACAATTTAACATAGATCATGTTTTAGGGCTGATTTTGATGTTGGATGTTGTGTGTTGCGTGATGCGAGGAACACGTACGAGTACATTAAAAAGCAGTATATTTTGCACGTCGCAAGACTCATATTAAATTAATTATAAATAAAAATTTCCTGTGTTTCCGACCGGGATCGAATCGGGGACTTTGAGCGTTTGAGGCTCACATGATAACCACTACACTACGGAAACTATGAAGAAATTTGCCCGATGTAAATATATGTAATGAATTTAATTTGGTAGTTATTATTAAAAGATCAGTTGTTTTATATTAATTCGTAACGATACATGAATTCAACTGATTTCATTGAACAGCTGATACGTTGTAATACGTTTTAGGTTATGTTGTTAAAAAAATTAGCTACGTTAATTTGCCGTTTATATTAATTTGTAACGATACATGAATTCAACTGATTTCATTGAACAGCTGATACGTTGTAATACGTTTTAGGTTATGTTGTTAAAAAATTAGCTACGTTAATTTGCCGTTTGTATTAATTTGTAACGATACATGAATTCAACTGATTTCATTGAACAGCTGATACGTTGTAATACGTTTTAGGTTATGTTGTTAAAAAAATTAGCTACGTTAATTTGCCGTTTATAATAATTTGTAACGATACATGAATTCAACTGATTTCATTGAACAGCTGATACGTTGTAATACGTTTTAGGTTATGTTGTTAAAAAAATTAGCTACGTTAATTTGCCGTTTATATTAATTTGTAACGATACATGAATTCAACTGATTTCATTGAACAGCTGATACGTTGTAATACGTTTTAGGTTATGTTGTTAAAAAAATTAGCTACGTTAATTTGCCGTTTATATTAATTTGTAACGATACATGAATTCAACTGATTTCATTGAACAGCTGATACGTTGTAATACGTTTTAGGTTATGTTGTTAAAAAAATTAGCTACGTTAATTTGCCGTTTATATTAATTCGTAACGATAAATGAATTAAATTGATTTCATTGAACAGCTGATACGTTGTAATAAGTTTTAGGTTATGTTGTTAAAAAAATTAGCTACGTTAATTTACCGTTTATATTAATTTGTAACGATACATGAATTCAACTGATTTCATTGAACAGCTGATACGTTGTAATACGTTTTAGGTTATGTTGTTAAAAAAATTAGCTACGTTAATTTGCCGTTTATATTAATTTGTAACGATCAGCAGATTTCACTGAACAGCTGATAGATTATAATAAATTTCAGGTTATATTATTAATAACTAGCTATATTATTGTATCGTGTTTTCCAGAAAACAAATCGTAGTCAAAATAATAATTAATACAGTCAATACAAGATTATTTAATAAAATACAACTCATGTAATTATAATTTTTAAGAAAAACGAATACAATTCTGTTATAGAAATAAAAATAAAAATCACGTGTCGTGTTTTCGAACAAATTATCCTAACTAAAATAAAAAGAAAACATGATTTTATTTTTGGTTCAATAACAGAATTTTTTATATTTTCATATTTTACAATGTATTTCTTACAAAATATTGTAAATATATATTTTTAGATTATGCCCCCGCAGGGGGTTGCAGACTAACTGCACCTATTGAGAGGATTTAGGCGTCCCTCGCGGTACCCTAGTCTAACACACACTTACACTTACGACTATAACACTTTACACTCACAGTTACATTTATGGAGACGATAATAGCCTTAATGTGTTTTTCGCCTTAAAATAATTTTTAAACATTCTTAGAATATGCCAAATATTTTTAAATTTATGGCATATTTATAACAGAATTGAGTGTCCTAAAATAAAGCATGACAGTGATGCATAATCGGACATAACCAGTGCATTATAAAGGTTGAATGGTTCAAACGAAGCCGACAGACGATATCTCGGCAACTGAAGGTATGTTATCCCTCGCTCCATTCATTTAAATTGTTCAACGTACAACAATTGACTCCGTCGTCAGTTGAAAAAAAAATTAATATTGTTGTGTTAATTTACATTTATACGTGTTTGTGTTAGTAAATTTCAAATGGAGCTATTGGAACAGCCATCATGATAACACACATGAAATAAATAAATACACATCCAGGACATTGAAATAAATACCAGGCTCAGTGTTTATTAACGAAGTCAGGCTCGACCTCGTTTTAATCATGGGACAATATTTAATAAACACTCTCAGTTTAGAGTTGTGAAATTTTGTTTGAACAATTTTATGTTTGGAGAATTCTTTATTAATCCTATTTCAGTAGTTTATTTACTACTTTTAAACCCATGTTTAATTATAAATTTTAATAACATTGAATTTAGCTTCGATCATTAATAGAATTCAGCGTCAATTAACTCAAACCGATTTTAAGAGATTAAAAATACTGATGTTTGTTACAGAGCGTAAAGTACAAACGGCAGGAGAAATGCCTTGCTCCGTTTTTATGGTTAGTTTAATGAAATTACGTAGTTTTATTGGCCTTTCCTACTCCACCGTTAACGTTACCTTTGTGTTGTGCGGCCAACGAGTTTAGTGTTATCTCGTGGAACAAATTACATCCAGTTGTAAAGCGGTTTTACTGTATATTTGTGCATTAAATATATTAGGCATACTTAAGAAACACTTAGCTATGGATACATGGAATATTAATAGTTTATTAACAAACATTAAAGGTGGTTAGTTTAATACCTTATCGCTGGTATAAGGAAGTTTGGTGGTTATGATCTATTCGATATTTTATTGCCATTTTTTATATTTTTTATTAAAAAAATGATTTTGAGTTCAAAACAGGTTCTGAGCTCAAAAAAGTGTTTTTGTTTCGATATCTGTCCGTTTGGTGTGTGTGTGTGTGTGTGTGTTTTCTTTTTTAGGGCGCATATAACAATAACTGACAAACTTGATAAAGTTAAGAACCTTTTCATGATTAAAAAACCGGAATTTTTGAAATCTGATTTTAACGATTTAACAGTGTGGATTTCGATTTATAGTACTTCCGATTTTTAATTATTATTTCACCTCAAATTACTTACACTCAAAGGATTTATAACTTTTTCAACATTTGAGTAAAATCTGATAAACTGATGACAATCAAACAGATTTTTAATTTTTTTTTCTGTAAATACCCAGTCAGACTTCTTGGAAAATAATTTGAAGGTTAGAAAGTTTGTTTTTTTATACCATTTACATTAATAATATTAATGATAGCTCTTAAAATTAATACCAGAGATCAGGATCGATACTCATTACTTTCCTTGTGTCCGGGTCTGGCTCTTACCATGATGACAGAAAAACTTTGATCGAAAACAGCTTATAAAAACAATTTCAAACAAATATTTTGAAATTGTTATTTTAAAATTAAAATAAAGCAGAAACAAAATTAAGAATTATTTATAAAAGTAAGTACTTTATTTGCTGGAAGAGTGCTTTACACATTACTTTAACCCTTGTAAATCACGATGTTTGTATGCATGAAGTTGCACGCTATATTTCATTGGACGTCGGCCTAGGTAAGCTATTTTGATTGGTTCCACCTCCTCCGGCGGCCCAGCGTAAGGGCGGAACGATTTATCATTGTTTAGTTGCAGGCCTGCTGAGGGCTTAGTGGCTGCGGCTACGCGAAGAAATCCAATATCACGTGACATCGCCGAGATAACTGTGTCTCTGACATATTTTTGTTGGCATCTTAAAATTTACAGAAGGCAGTATCGATTATATGTGCAATTAATTATTTACAAGTATTGCTTTTCGTTTGAGTTTATCTTCTCCTCTTCTTCTTTCTTCATGACGTTAGACACGTTCTACTTAACAATGGCATCGTTCATTTTTCTAAATGCAGATGTCCAAACGTCTGTGGCAGTTCTTAGATGGTCGATATAGTGGTATTGTTATTAGTTGATAGTAGTTGAAATTATACCCTTTATTCAGATTAAAAGTAGCATTTTTTAAATAATAATGGTTTTCGAAAGTATAGTTGTTTATTGTTAAGTAAGTTAGATGAACAATGTAGCTTATAAGAACTACAAAAAACATCGCTTCGGCATCCCAAGAAAGTACAATGTAATGCAAGAAAAACATAGTGAAGCAGATCTGAAGTCATACAAACACGTTTTCGTTAAAGTTTTGCAAAACACTCAAAACTAATTAACGTCTGTGTGATAAATTTTTGGTAAAAAATATTCAGTTCTGAGTTAACTTGGAAAACAACCGACAGCGATAAGAGAATATTTTCGTTTTTATCGATTACTTCCGACATGTGAATATTTGTTTACTAAATTTGTTTCAGTAAATTAGATTTTTAAATACAATTTTTATGATTTCTTAATTTTTATTTTGCAAAAAAAGAGTTTAGCGTTATAATATTTGAAAAATTGGTTATGTTCAAGTCAAAAGAAATTCCTCGAAATCTGTGTTCAGTTTCCAGTAAAGTGCTAGCCAGATTAACGCACACACGCTCGCGTGCCCGCATGCATGCATACTCACGCACATGCGCACTCGCGCATACATACACACACACACAAAATTGGATCTATTAAACGAAACTCATTTTTTCAACAATCACTTCTTATGCCGAGGAAATAAAACAATGAACAAGACCAACAGTAAGTGATCAGCGCTAAATTTAACGCGATAAGTTAATCAAGCGTGAACACTAAAAATTATAAAATGGCGGGAAATAAACGCAAAACATAAATCATCCAGGTTTAGTGCGGACTGTAAATAATGAGCGCTTAAACTTAATCTGGCTCCCAGTAAGGCGGCTTTAGTTTTTTTAATGCTCTTCTTGATTTATTTAACGAATTGAATTTGCAAATGAGAAAAATACTGGTGCAATTCAATTAAATCAATTTTATTGTTTTGTCTGTGACAATCAGTGGCTATGCCGCAGTTGTAAGGAAGACAAACCATTCAGTAGCTTTGAATTACACAGATGCATTTCCTGTGACGTCATGATGACTTCCTTAAAGAACATCAACATAGTGTAGAAACATACTTTCGTTCCTAGCATTTAATTAAACATATTCAGGTCTAAGCAGCAAAACAAGATCCCCATCATATATTACTAATATTTTATTACCCCCAGTGTATCCCAGACAGTCTATAAACGTTTCTTGCTTTCCACCTATCTTACAATGTTACCCACATATTTTTACTACCCCTAAGGCAAAGGCCCTTATATATTCACGCACGTGTCCTTCTGTCGGTAGCATACTGCTTTACTCGTGAGTTATTTGACCGATCACTAGGAAATGCGGCCCGAATATAGAGAAAATATGACGAATAAATTTATTTAGGGGAGGGAAAAAGTAAAATCTTAAGGGTAAACATATTTTCATATATTTTTTATATCTAGTGTTGGCTATTATTTGAAGCTAGTGACACCCAACACGGTCATGATACTGATCCGGCATATTTGCAGTTTTTTCATGATTCTACGAAACTGTAGATACTTTTGTATTTGTGGACTTCAACAAAAGCGATTTTATGTTTCGACATCGATACACTACAAAAGGAACATTTAATTCGTATGTTACAAACGTCAGTGCAGACAACAATGAAGTCAGTTGACTTATTCTTACAAACAGTTTATATTTAATATAAGTCTTTGTAAGCATCGAAATACAAGTACGTATGGGAATTTTAAGTGTACGCGATTGACAAGATTCCTACGGACTCTCAGCATGTGTTTGAGTATTTTTTTGTTCCGTACTTTCCAACAATCATACTGCTTTTATTCAAAATGAAACAGATATTCTAACCTTCCTGATATATTTTATTTCACTGCTCTTTTTATTCAACTGCCATTAATAATTCCTTTTTCTACTTTTCATTTGTTTCAATAAGTTTACCAATAATGAACTGCTGTTATTCCAGTTTCATAATTCACACGTTATTGCTGTTATTCATGAAGAGATATTCCGCTTTCGTTTCTTCATGTTATTTCAATACATTTACAAACGTCATGTCTCATTATTATTTTTCAGTGATGTCACTAAGGAACACTATCCTATTTTCTTATTAATTTTTCTCACAATGAAGAGGCATCATAATTTCCTATTTCAAGTTGTTTTACTGCTGTCCCGCATTACAGATACTGGGTGTGTCGCTTTCCAGCTAGCAATCTTAATATTTAATGATTTGTGTTAATCTTGAAAAACTTCTGAAAACTATATCCATTACTTTATAAATTTTACAGATCAAAAAACTCAAATATTTTAGCTTCTTATTTTAAAAATATCTTTATAATTTTACTTAAGCTGAACCGACAATATTAATGTTCCTTAATTTTTTTATAATTTATTTATGAACCTTTGATATTCCAGTTTCTTACTTTCCCGCTATTACGACAAATAGTTAACAAATCATAAAAATCCTGGATATTCCACTTTCTTACCTTCTAAATAGAAAAATAAAAACTGTACCAAATAAAACATGCATAGCGTCTACAATAATCTATGCCACAGTAACCAGTATAATTGCTTATCTGACCAGAAAATATTGTTTTAGAAGTTGAACTATTAATTTTAATTTTATTGCAAAAATAAAAATGACGGTAACCAAACAGGATCAGTTAAAATATTGATGGCGATTTCAATAATAAAGTTTGTAAATCACAAACACCGAATACTGAACTCTAAAATTATAAAAGTTGACAATAAATCAGCCAGGTTTAGTGTTGACTATAAATAACCAACCCTCGAGTCACCTGAAATAAAATATTCCTCGTTCTGTATGGCGCTTAAATTTATTTTTACATTTAACAACTGTTTGTCCACTAATATCTAGAAACTATTCAATTGATTTTTAAATATAATTTACGTAATGCGTGTTCAACTATTTTTACGCACTTTGTAAAACGTAATAAAATGCATATTTTCAGAATGTTTATTATGCAGCTCAATAATACACTTATATCACTTATAAAGGCATTGTTAGAATATCTATTCAATTAAAGATGACACAATTGTGTTTTGCTCGAGCTGTAACTACTCGTAAGTTGAATGAATATACAAAGGGGAAAAAATCTGAGTTTGATATTAAAATACTTTGCAGTAGCTTGGATGTTATATGTCAGGAAATACTAAGAGAGAGCCAAGGTAACTTTTAAAAGTAGGGCACGTCCTTCAGGAGCAGGACATCTGTAGACTTTAACATATTTTTACCCTCAATAAACCACTATTTTTCCTTACACAAGGTGATTCACTTCTGTCTCCACCCACTTCACTCTCTCTCTCTCTCTCTCTCTCTCTCTCTCTCTCTCTCTCTCTCTCTCTTCAGGTAATGGTAAATCAAAAGTACAACAACAAAAATATAATTTTAACAAACTAGTAAATGAATGAATGAATCTGTAGGATTACTATTGCACGGCGGCCTTTGTAGACCTACGAGTGTTGTTGCCTCCTTTATAGATTCCTGACGTGCTCAGTTACATTTTCTCGAGTCCTAATCTTTTCATAAAATTTAGGATTTGGTAGTGACTGCCCAGTTCCTTACTGAGGTGGTTGCAAGTGCTTCCTCTGCTAATTCCCTTTCAACTTTTTTTCCCTTCCCCCTTATTACAGAGAATATGCGCCATTTGACCAACGTCTTTGTTTTACTGTGAGATCCTGCTCTTTCTATTTATAATTTTTCTCATGTAAACATTCTTACTTATGGAGAAACCCACAATTAGCTAAGGAAATGAGGTCCGCCCATACAGAGCCCTGCATGCATGGGTAAGGTTAAGGTACACTTTGAGGTCGACAGGTCTTCAAGGGCTTCGTTTGTTTGATACAACATTAGACCGTTGTCACTCACTTCATTAGCCCGCGTCGCTTTATACTTTAGAGTTAGCCAAACTATGTATAATAGTGAATGTGTGTGTGTGTGTGTGTGTGTGTGTGTGTTTGTATCCTCAGTAGATGAGTGAGAGTAGTGTGAGGTAAAGGTACGGTGGGATCGCTAAGCCGATCAGGTGCTCACCTCAGCTGCCGCCGCCGGATTAACATACTTATAATCTGAAGCAGTACTCCTGAAATCTCACCGTCCTTCTCAACCACCAAATCTGTAATACACAAACACCAACCATCACAAAATCTACAGCACTGTTAACAGATTCTATAATTTTACTAAGTATCAATTTTAGAGTAGAGGTTCGGCGAAATTAGGCAACAAATTGAACAACAGGTAAACTAGCCAGAAAGTGTACCAACGTAATTAATATGCTTAACATTACAATAAAAACAATATTCAAGAGAACAATTAGTGAAGCAGGTAGACCAGTAACAAGGTTGGAACGTAGAAAACAAATTTGTAGATGAATACACATTTTGAAACGCAGAGTATAAGCATGTAAAGAAGAGAAGCAGCTTTATATTCCCGCCTGAAAGAGTATCTAAAAGAAACATAACAAATAAATAAAATTTTTTGTTATTGAACAAAAAAAATCACCCATCATGCTTTCCCTTCTTTTTTATTTTAATTACGATAATTTGTTCGAAAAACGACAAATTGACATAGCCTAAATGTTTTTAATAACATAACCTAAAACTTATTACAGTCTATCACCTGTTCAATAAAATCAGATGATCGTTCCGAATAAAACAACTGACCTTTTACTATAATTACCAATATAAATTTGTGCACTCATATCACGCGACGCGCAAAATCCATCACAACCAGCCATAAAATGTGATACATGTTACAATGCGATAAAATTCAGAAATTAACAAGAAATTTAATAATTTTTAAACAAGTTTTCTCGACTTTCACAAACCGAATTTAACAATGGTTTTTGTCTTATATGTTGAATTTATGGCCATTCTTTTATATTCCAAGTGTCATCCGAATAACCGTACTTTTACCGTCAGTACACAAATTTACAGTTTGTAATAGTTAACGGGGCGGGACTCTACCGTGTTTTTAGTATTGATAGCGCCAGATACACAGTTTTCGGTGCTTCACAAACGGAAATCAACTTCACATTTCTACTTTCATGATACTTCCTTAAAATCAGTCGAAACAGGGTTTAATACTAAAATTATCCTTTCGAACATTATAAATTATCACTGTTATTTTTTAATAATCACTTTCTTTACTGCTGCATTTAGATTGAAAAAAGTAAGAATAGTATTCATATAAAAAAAATTTATAAGAATAGCACTACTTCAGTTCATAGCAGTACCAGTATTGTCTTACGTGATTTTTTGAAGTATAAATATAATGGTAAAATCACTAGTTACAAAATGTATCCAGTAAGCACAAAGCAAATTAAACAAAGCGGCAACAACATACAGAATAAGCAAGATCACTAGTACTTAATCGTACAGATACTGCACTAAACAAATATTTCAATAGGACTAAATTCATACTATAATTAATAAACTCTGCCCAATAAAAAACAAAGATGTATTAAAATCTTACTGTAGTAGCTTCCATTTTGTATGTTATTAATCAAACTGTAAATACTTTGTAAAATAAACATGGTACTATCTAATTGGCCCGTAGTGTATATTAAATGACAATAATTACAAATTCTTCCAATTGACTTGACTGATAAAAACAATTAAGTGGTTTTTTTCATAACGCCCAATACAATCATGTCATATTTATAACGAAATTTTACTTTATGAAAAAATATTTTTTTTGCAAAAATTTGAATACACAACAACGCTCTCTATACTGAGTATTCACAATTAATTGTAAACATAAACCCAGATTAAAATGTTCCAATGAAACGAGAAAAGAATTTAAATAGAAGCAATATTTTTGAATAATGTAGTGGCAACACTGATATCACAGAGTTGGACGTTAATGGTGAAATTCCAATAATTTATTATTAAACACTGTAGCAAAAACAAACTTTCACTTTCCAATATTGCTGCGACTTTGTTACAATTGGAAATTTTTAAATTAAACTTTTCCAATGAAAATGTAATATCTCTGTGTAAACAATTTCATACCGAATCGTACTCGTTGTATATCGTTATCGATTTAAATGAAAATAAGAAAATAAAATTATTAGAACCCATTACTTAAATATTCTCACACTAAATTATTTAAATTACGTGTCAGTATATAATAATTTTACTTAATGATTTATAAGAAAATTTTTTAAGTAAATATTCCGCTTTCCTGTGTCACAAATATTCCAATAGGACTAAATTTGTACATTAATTAATAAGCCCTGTACATTCCAAGTAAATGTATAAAGTAAATGCATAAACAAATAATATTTGAATTTATGCTAAATGAAGTGAAGGATATTTAACATGAAAAAATTTACAATTTGGAATTGGAAACTAAAAACAAACTATAAGCTTTATGATTTTGTATGCAACAAAATTTTATGTAAGACTGCCCAAATTGAGTGGCTCATAAATTTATGAGTGACTGTGATCAGCTTATTTTGACTGCTTAGATTAATTATTGATGTTTTGGTTAGCTTCCGGATAAAACACTCTTTTTTTAGTTTTGTAGGACAGGCACGCACACGCACACACACACACACACATATATGTATATATACATATACATATATACATATATATATATATATATATATATGTATATATATGTGTAATGCTAACTTAAAACAATTTTTACAAAAACACAATACTCGTACACTGTTTGTACTATTTCCATTAAGCCGACTCGGTGGCCTAGTTGATAGCGAACTGGGATTCCACCCCGAGGACCCGGGTTCGATTCCCGGCCAGGGCTTGGCATTTTCATACGCTATAAATCATCCCATCGTCTGCATTAGCCCAAGTGTGCACAATAGTCGGACGTTAAAAAAAAAAATATTTTCATTAGTGTAGTTTAATCAAAACTTAAACATTACTGAAAAAAATTTCTTACTACAAGCAATTTCATTTTTATTTAAATTACTTAATAACTATAAAGAAGCATTATTGCAAAAACAGCAAATAAATTTCAAAAAAGAAAGTTATTATTTCTGAATTAAACATTAATTCTTTTACTTACGTTTGAAATTCTAAAATTTTAATTTTTCAAATATTAGATGCTTTACAATTTTGGACTCGAACAAGTTATTGACTGACGGGTGGCTTCTTGTTTTACTAAATAAGTCTATTAAAATATTTGTCGTCCGAAAGAAGTTCACTTTAAAAAATGATTTTGGGCCCTGAAAGAACACTTTTCTAGAGATGGGGGGTGGGGGGGTTAGTAGGAAACTATTGATTTAAAATATCGCCACGGTATTTTTTAACGGCAGAAATCATAATAATCATTTTGTGTATGTACTTCCTTAACAATACATTTACTCCGTAGGGTGTAATGCAACCTGTCCGTCACTTTTGGTACAAACTGTGTTTTTACTATTGGCAAATTTTCACAACAAAATAAGTGTAATTTATGTTTGGAATACTATTGGAAATTCCACTGAAATGTAGCTCGAAAATTTAATTAATACTTTTTTCGGAACTGAACTCTGATCACAATAAGGAAAACAATCTTTTTAAAAAACAAATAATAATAATAACTTATTAATTTTACGGCAATAATGTTTTATTTAAATTTAAAGACATTCACAATGTTCGTTTATGTATTTGTTTAGAAATTAGCTTCCATTACGGTAAAGGTCAATTTACAATTATTAGGGCTCGGAGTTTCACACCAGTCAATCTGCTTCCTCTCGAGACTGCCTTACCATTTCCGTCAATGCCGATCTCTTATCCTTATTTGTCTAAGTGTTAAAGGGAAACAATGATACCTAAAATTAATAAGAATATATTAAAAACCAAATATTTAGTAAAGAATGCAATTTTTACGCTATACGAGTAGTTATGTCTATTACTGATGATTTTGGCAACGTAACTCTATGTGTGACCAAAACTAGCTGGATTGGCCTGCGCAGAAAGCAGGTGTGTACTCCAGTACAGTTTATTGTTATTGCAGCCTCATATCGTCTTGAACTGAGATTGTCTCCAGACATGAACGTCGTGTCCAATTTCACGGTCCATGTGAGACTTCTGGTGTGCAACAGCTGTTGCTATTGCATTCCTTTGTAAGAGTGGCGAGGAGCAAATAAAAGTGTGTTATTAAAATATCGAAATATTTATTCAATTTATAACTTTAAATTAGTTGTTGTTCCGTATATGAGATATGTAATACAAATTGGTAAGGCAATAATATTTGCAGTTAGTAAGACCCTAGCCTTACTTCGGGTTCTTAACATGTGTCATATTTTAAGGCTGGTTGTAACGTCCGATTTAGCGGGACGCGTGATGCGAGGAACAAGTTTATATTGATATATAACTGTATATTTTGCGTGTTGCAAGTCGTTTATTAAATTAATTATAATTAAAAATTACTGCTTCCGTCCGGGATCGAGCCTATAATTACCGGGATTAAGTAGCCAATAATTATCCGTTATAATAATTTATACATAATTATGTATATAAATATATACATAATATATAATTTATGTACACTGTAATATATAATAAGTATTATACTATATACACCCAAATATATAATTTATACATAACCCATACTATTAAGTATATATACTATTGTTTGTGTCTTATAATTGGCCTGATTAATAAAATCGAAAAAGCTAAACATTTTAGCTTGAACTTCTCAAAATGTGTAAGAGACTCGGTGGTCGATGTGACTAAAGCATCGATGAGTCTGGTGCGTTTATTAAATGCGCACTTTAAGGTTTTTAGTTCTAGCCGCAGTTACTCCTGTCACATTAACACTGAATCTATTCTAACTGGTATAAAGTAGGCTATAAAAGTTAAAAAAAAAAAAAAAAAATAACGTGTTTTTACTTTTTCTTGAACGTTTTATGGAAATAATGGTATAAAAAACTCTGTAACTCTAAATTACTGTACTAAGAAAGAACAGAAACTTCAGTGGACCCAAAACTATATTTTTCTCTTTCTTACAGCTGTTACACGTTTTTTTACTCTTCCAGTCCATTTCTACTTCTTATGTAAAATCATAAAATGATTTCACCAATGCACCGCCTTCTTGATCTTCTTCTATGGTTTCCAGACTATAATCCTCCTTTCAGTTCCTGTCCATAAACCCACATGAGCTACCTATAAATGCTTGCTTCTTACAAAATCACCTCTATATTTATTTAGAATTTTTCCTCTTATGTCCTGCTCGATAGAGTTTTACATTACAGAATTAATTGGATGAAAAATATGGATCTTTATAATGTCTTTATATGTCTTTATAATGTCTTACTCGCTCTGTCTAAATCGCATTGTATTCATTTTACTTGAGTTAGTTGTTCAATCTACTGGATTACAAAATTAAAATCTAAGCCAAATTTTAAACTAATCGGAGCAACATTTTAATGATAAAATGCAAACATTTACAGTACAGTGCACATTTCATGGTTCTGGAGCAGTCTGCTACGAATTATTGCTCGCATTCCTTGACAGTTAGCAGTAGTTAATAATTTAGTTAAGCAATAAGCAACATAGAAAGGCGCAAGTAGGTCAGCAGGTAATACAATATTATGTTATTAAATTATTGTAACACAAGGAAGATTTAATAATAACTGTGAACAAAGCAATCAATGAAGCACATAATAATTATAATTAAATATCATTTTAATTAATGAGCTAACATGTATTATGTTGCCTGATTGTTAAATTAATTATGTCGAACTCTTTTGTAATATTATACAGCATGATTGTGATCATATTTTGGTACCTTAACTACACAGTTTAAACTAATTTTGTAGAAGCATTACACAAACTTTCTCATATCCAATTATTTTCTTCAAAAACGCCGGTTCTAAACTGCAGACAAAATAATTAAAACAAATTTTATTTCTCAAAGACAGTTCTCAAGATTCGGTGCACATTTTTAAAATATATTTTGAAGACTCATAAATTAAGTTTGTACTAAATTTTGAAGTAAAGAATACAAGGAAGATAAATAGAAAACAACAACTGTTTAAAGCAGCGTTTCCCAAACATAACCGTTGAGTGATATTAAAGAAGCTTATAAGTCCTAGACAAGTGAAATGTTTTAGTGCTCCAAAGTCTTGATCTTACCCAACCTATTTACAAAAATAAACAAACTAAATCAAAGTTACAAAGCGGTTCTGTAATTGTGTTTAAGTTTTATCAAAAGATAAACAAAATTAAACTCCTAGAAATCATGTACAAAAAAATTCCAGTAAGTGTTTCACATTAATTAGCCCTTCCAAAGTGAAAACAAACATAAGATATTTCAAGTTGTGTGGAGTTTAAAAAAGGTTTTTCTCAAGTTTTGCTCACGTACTACTTTTTTTTAAAGTAGAAATGGTGTAAACAGTAATTTTTCAATGGTTTCTTTTGAAAAACCACTAAACGTGTAACGTGCAAACTGATCAACCATTCAACCATTTTTCACAAAATGATTTCGAAAACGATAAGTCGTGTTGTGAATATTTGTTAGTAAATATTGAAGACTCACAGATAATACAACGAAGTTTACAAAGAGAGAATTTTTAGAGAGAGACTTTACATGTATTAATGAAGAACAAATATCGTAACAAACTTGATGCCAGTGTTTGACTTAACAAAGTGTAGAGAAATTAATTTTAATCTCATTATTTTATACAGATTTTAAGAACGTTCAATAAACTCAACATTGTCATAAAGTACTCGCATATGGGAGGTTCTGCGACTTTCTTTTTGGTGTTAATATTTTATAAAATTTGGGTTACTTGATCTCGATAAAATAGCATACTTAACAATTTTTTATAAACAAACATTTCACTGTACAAAAACTATTACGTAAATAAAATGTGATAATGTCAAAAAAGTAAGAAAAATGACAAATATTTAGTTTATATAAAAGATGAGAGGTTTGTATGTATGAGATACCCCTAAAACATATTGAAAAGGTACAATAGAGTATTACGGCCTAACAATCAAACATTTAGTATCTAAACTTCAGTTGTTAATTCATATTTAGCAGAAAACCTGAGCTAAATCTGATTAAATGAAGTAGATGATCTTCCAGTTGGTAACTCCGTGCGAATGTTTTTCTGTAACTAAATGAATAACTTGTGTGACAATTCCTGTAATGGCTCCACTTCATTTCTTTATTTTGGCTCCATTTCAATGCTATTGTTTCTTCATTTTCCCTCAGTTCACACGTTTTGCAGCAGCTCTGTTTTCGAAAAAGTAAAAATGTTTATACGAATTGAAGTAAAACCTTGGTTTCCGAGGTGGGTGATGTGGCCAAAGCACCGGTCAGTCTACTGCGTCTCTGAACTGCGCACCTCAAAGTTGTTAATTCTAGCCGCAATTGCCATAGACACCCTACCGTTAACTCTTGTCATCGTTATTACAACTGAAAAAAGTATGAATATCAAGCAAAAAAATATCTATTTTCGAAAACAAGTTACTTACACTCGGGTAGGTTAATTGATTAAAAAAAATTACTTCAAAACGCGTAAAAAATAATGGTAGAAGAAGAGTCAAATTAATTTACTCCTAATAACTATATGTAGACTTTAAGAAAAAGTGTTACATTTTATTCGTATTTTTAAAGCAATCTTTTTTAAACGAAAATACTGCCACGGTTTCAGCCTGATTTCACAATGCGAGATAAACATTTTACAAGAGAACCACATTAAGCCTCTAGTGTAAGTTGACTTTAATGTAATAGTCACACTAACGTTTCAGTACAAATCTTATCGTTGCAAACGAGGCAAAATATTCTATGCATTACATTTTCGATTTCCCCAGAGTTAGCACGATACACACTGAGGGAGTTATTTTGTAAAACTTGCGCCTAAGATTAGTCGTGTTCAAGAATAATAGCAGTTGGTGTGCACAGTGCGCAGAGTAAAATTTGAAAGCAAACATGCATTTCAGTTATGAAAAGTATTTTCCATTTTTCTTTCTCACTAAGCAAATTACTAAATAAAGAGTTTTAGTGAACGTGAAAAAACGATTTGAGTTTTGACGGACCTATTTGTTACCCAGGTCCCTTGTATCTACAAAAATGGTTTTGACAAAGTACGCCTGTACATTTGGGCCTGTGTGAAATTCGCTAAAGACTAAACCACTTTACGATTTTGATGAAATTTGACACAAGTTGTATTTTGTCCGTACGCCGTACAATTTTTAAAATGGAAATTTATGAGTTGAAAACAACAATGTTAGAAACGTAGATTTTCTCAAAATAAGTTTCAACATTTTTTAAAAATTTTGCTCAAATGGTTCAAAAGCAACTATGTAATCATTTTTTTTTTAAATTGGTGCAAAACTGTTTTGTATAAAAACTTTCAAACAACTTTGATTTACTCTCGTTTCGTAAAATCCTTTATTTTAATTTTTTTTTCGTAGTAATATATATATATATATATATATATATATATATATATATATATATATATATATATATATATATATACATATGAGACGAACAGAATTTGATAAACTGAATTACGAAATTAGTCAAAGTTTTTTTAAAATTTTTTACAGTTTTAAAAACTGATTTTGTTAAAGAAATAATTTCAAATGAGAAAGTTTGTGTAATATTTTCCAACAATTTGTTATAAGTTCAATACAGCAGAAATATTATTCGTGGAAATTAATCGAATTCCCAGATTTATGTCTTTGATTTGAAGAATAATTTATAAATTAATAGAAAATTCGTAAATTAATAAGGCTTTAGAAGAAATGTATAATAATATAACAATAATTATAATTAAAATTATTATAATATATTATATTATATAATATAATATAATATAATATAATTATAATTATTATATTAATATTATATATAAAACTTTTTTAAATATTTTATGTCATACTTAATTAATTATTATTAATTAATTAATTTAATTTCCATTATCCAAAGCGAAAACAAAGCTGTAAATGTTTAATACTTTTATATTTAAACTTATGAATGAATATGAATATAGTGACATATTCATGTTTCGCAGAGCATTTTTAGTTTTTCAACTTCAATTTTTTATTGTTTTAATTGGGTTTTTGTTAGTGCCTAAGTTATTGCTATAGATCGTGTTCCTTTGCTTTCACGAGTTGCCCAACAGTCTCGCCAAACATTCGTTACTTAGCTAAAGTCCTCTTTCTTGTCACAGGTAATCCCGCAATCTTTTACACGTTAATGAAAACCACCTTTCTTTAAACTGCTTCTTAGTGAACGCGTTCGCACAGAAAATCACAGACGGAGAAGTGAACAAGTACTTCAAAGATGGAAACTTTCAAATTTTACCTACAAAAGTATTCCGACTTACAATATTAAATTACATTTCTTGCGATATTCTCTTTATTTTGAAAATGATTAAAACTAAAGAAGTCAAATATAAGATTTAACAAAATGTCGAACATTGCGAAATAAAAAGTGATTTTATTAAATGAAAATATAAAAGAAATCTTACCAAACATGCATGTAAGATTTTCGTTTCGAATTACAAATTGAACATCAAAAACCAAACGATTAATTTTAAAAAAATGTTATCATTGAATATTGTACTGATTACGGAATATGAGAATACTTAATGTGCGTCTTTCCTAGCATTAATGCAATTCAATTATTTATAAAAGGGCTTTTCAAAATTCCTCACTAAAATTAATGTAAACGTAGAGCAGTAAACATGGACATTATGTTAATTAGCTTCGCTGTTTACATTGCCAAAATGATTATATCGCCAGCTACTATATTTACCAGCAGAGATATTTGATTATGCAAAACAATGCTTGCCTTACTCCTCGACCTAACATTACTTATGCAAAACGCATCACATATATCCTGGGCTGCACTCTGGGTCTATGTTCAATAGTACTAGGTCTAAACATTTAAATAGTATGAGTAATGTTACTTTAAAATAAATATTTATTTTTGTTGTAAGAAAATCTGTTATGGGTACATAATGAATATAAGTATAATGATAAATAAACTTAGTGTGACATAGAGGATTTCGATAACGCTATTATTTTCATTCTATCTTTGAAAGATGCACTGTGTAATGAAATCCAGTACAAATTGTAAGCTCTAAAGTTCTCATATAACACATACAGTCTCCTTTATAGGCTATAATTATGTAAGTGTTAACATAACACATAAAGTCTCCTGTATATAATTATGTAAGTGTTAACATAACACATACAGTCTCCTTTATAGGCTATAATTATGTAAGTGTTAACATAACACATACAGTCTCCTTTATATAATTATGTACGTGTTAACATAACACATACAGTCTCCTTTATATATAATCTCCTGTATATAATTATGTCTCCTTTATAGGCTATAATTATGTAAGTGTTAACATAACACATACAGTCTCCTTTATATAATTATGTACGTGTTAACATAACACATACAGTCTCCTTTATATAATTATGTAAGTGTTAACATAACACATACAGTCTCCTTTATATAATTATGTAAGTGTTAACATAACACATACAGTCTCCTTTATATAATTATGTAAGTGTTAACATAACACGCGGTTTCCTTTATATAATTATATTAGTGTTAACATAACACATACCGTCTCCTTTATATAATTACATAAGTGCTAACATAACAGACAGTCTCCTTTGTAAGTTAAAACGTACGTATATAAAGAAGACTGCATATGTTAAGTTAGCACTTCCGCGTACGCAATTTTTGATCTTGAACGGCTTTAGTAGTAGTCTTTTTAATGGAAATTTTCTTAAAAAAGTTTCGATTTTATATTTTATAAGTACCCTCCATACTGAAAAGAATTTCATTCAAGTTATAACTGAATTTCAAAAATTTAATTTGACGGCGGGCACAGTTTCTTGTTCATATTTTCAATGTAATTTAAAAGTTTAATAAAGATTTAAAACTAATTATGTTGTTGAAATCAGAATTTTAAAAAATATTCTCGGAATTTTGGGTCTGCACATTAATGAGATATCTGCGGATTATTTCTAAAGTTAACTACTGTCTTTACTTAGACAAATAAATAGATCATTATTTGACAAAGTGTTTGACTAACACTGCAGGGATAAAATTAACTACTCTATTAGCAAGTTATTGCACCCCTGTGTTGTCTCCTACTTCATTACCGCGGTGGTAATAACCAATGGTATTCTCACGTTACATTCGTAATTTCCCGTAAACACATTGGTCTCCTGCCGCAGACAAGCTCAGATAAATAACTTAACATTGACACTGGCATTAGCATCGACATAACTCCGCACAGGTCCACAACACAATGTAACCCGATCCACAAATCATTGCCTAACCTCAATATTTACAGCGCGTCATGTGGGTATAGTTGCACCGTCTCTAAGTACTCAGTGGTCGTGAAGTATAGAACGCAAAATTTCCTGTAAATTCGAAATTCGAGTAGAAACTAGACCATTCGGCATTTGTTTGTGTGCGTGTTACGCAGTTTTGGTTAAACGCATTCATCGATTTTTTTTTAAAGTTTCCACCAAAGTACCGTTTGTAAATCATATACGACGCATGTGCAAGATTTGATTTATTTATCTCTCTTTCAAAATGGCAGCCTATGGATTAACAATGACGTGTGTAGTAGCTGGTTATTTTCTCCAGTACTGTCTGAATCAAAATTTTGACACCTTCAAAGGAAGCGGGAACCAAAATATTTCCAATAATGACGTCCAGTCAAATTTTCTAAAACATTAGGTTACATGTTAAGTTACTGGAAATATTGCAAGAGGATCACTGCGTTGTCTTGGGTAATCAGTTATGATACTGCGAGGTCTGCTATTCTTTGCATTACCAGTAGTTTAAATTCTTGTAATTGGTTGACAATAACTGTCAACCAAAAGAAAACGTTTACTAACCACATGATTTTCTTATCCTATAATCCTGACTACTTTTGTATATAACAGTAAATCTAATTTGGGAAAAACTTAAAAATCATTATACATTTTCATGTAAAAAAATTGTAAATATACGCGCGCGCGCGCGTGTGTGTGTGTGTGTGTGTGTTCGTGTGTGTGTGTGTGTGTGTGTGTGTGTGTGTGTGTGTGTGTGTGTGTGTGTGTGTGTGTGTGTGTGTGTGTGTGTGTGTGTGTGTGTGTGTGTGTGTGTGTGTGTGTGTGTGTGTGTGTGTGTGTGTGTGTGTGATTACTGAACAGTGAACTAACAAAAATGACGGATTCTTATAACAAATTACTTTCTTTGTTTGTAGAAAAACTTTTAAAATCACGTTTCTTACTATTTGTATACAAATTAGCCTAATTTTGCAAACACATATTTTGGTCATATATGAAGTATAATCACTGAAGTCAGTGTAGCAAATGTCAACAGAATTTTACTTATCGTGAGTTAATCATGAATAAAACCAGAACATGACATTGGGATAATAAAGACCAGTGTATTTACACTGGGACGGCATAACTGCTTCACTTCAAATTTGTGTCAATGATTTCAGTAGAGGAATGCATTATGTAACCAAATTTCAGCACAGTCTGATGCGGTTTATTAGACGAATTAGATTGGTTTTCCTGTGATATCTTTCCGGACGGACATTTTGAAAAAATAATTTAATGCGATAAAGTTTGTGAATTGTTTTTGCACCATTTGTTCATTATTTAAAGTTCAGATATTTTTCAACGCATAACTTAATTAACTTCGTTTAAATTTGAGTCATACCGAAAACGCTACAATATATTAACATATTAATTTAGATTATAAATAAAGATAAAGTCATATAATTATATTTTTTTAAAATAAATCTTCAAATTACTATTGGAGAGGGGGAGCAGAGTTTATAATCACGGTTTTACCGAAAATATCTCATTTTCAGACGGAATGAGTTCATCAACAATGTCTCATTGGTTGATGCATTACTTAATACGATAATGAACTAGTCTGATGAATGAAATTTGAAGATAAACTTGGAATACGTTCAAGAGCAATTATAAATCAGAAAAATAAAAATACTAAACTTTACTAATGAAAAGTACAAACTCATTACTGTATTCACAAAGTGGTTTCTTAATATCTGTTTTGTATATTTTTTTAAAATTCAGATTAATGCTTTGTTTGAGGAACACAACACGATACTTACATTTTGTCGACACTGGACAAATCCGAGCCGTGCCCGTGCAGTCATTCCCTCTTTAATATTTATTGCACAAAACGATGGAACCGAAAACCAATCTACGTTAATACCAGTTTATTTGTGTTCCCTCTGTGTCCGCCTGTAACGGTTTATTGTCTCTGAGGGGAAATTGAAAACTCAGCAAAGTTACACTGCGAAACTACGCGAAGGACAATTGGAAAAAGTGAAAACACTTTCAAAATATAATAGCCTACACCAAAACTGAGAAACAAGCGCCACTAAGGGGAATTCAATGAAGTTAGGTTTAAGTGATTTATTTTTGTCTTTGCTATTTTTTTGCCGAAATAACCACGTGAATGATTTGTTTGGGCGAGTTACGTTTACATTTGAGTAAAACTGGCTTAAATTCGTATAAGGTAATTTTAATAAAAATATTTTATACGTACCTAATGCATTATGTTACGATAATGTTAGTAACAGACCTGTTAATTTAAATGTAAAGACAACGCCCTTTGATAAAATTTTACGGCTAAGTTTTGATTTGAATTTAAAATAGCTGTGTAATTATTTATAGAATTTCTTCAAAAACTATCTTCCAAAAATTTACAAAAGTAATACAATTTGATTATTTAATAATTAAATATGTTATTACTGTATTAAAATATTAATTGTGAATATTGTTTTGCTACCAAAGCTATCTTCCACCGGTTCTTTTTGACAAATTTTTGTTACCAGAAAAATTTTATTCCCAAACATTACTAAGGTAAGGTATATTAGTAATTTTTGAAAAAGTAGTTTTTCCAAAATCCGTCAGAAAGAATGGCTGAAACACACAACGTCAGTATTAACAAAATTATGTAACCACAATAAAGTAATAAAATACGTTATCATTTTCTATATTCCTTCTGGATATGACCCTGCAAATATTCTGTTTGGAAATTATTTTAACATAAAATCTCAAAATTTGTTTATTAGGCTATTTTAAAACATTTGCAAAAATAAGTATTTGCAGGTTATGTACTAAAATTTAGAACATTGTTATTATTTACTACTACTTTATATTATATTTATATTATACTACTATTTTATATTTTAGAGTGCATACAAAATCTATAAAGGTAGTTTGAATACATAACCAAATAGGCACACCCCAAACTACTTTTTATAGTTTTTTTTTCAAATCGTATGGACGTTATAACTAACAAAATAATAGAAATAATATAGCATATTAATCATTAATGTTATACGGTTCATTTAAGTATTCAAAAAATCAATTTTTGGTTGTTACAAATTTTGCTTCAAATAACAAAGCGTTTAACAGTAGGGTATTTCATAAGGACGGGTGATAATTATTTTGTGTAAAAGTTGATAATCTGAAGAAGTACTCACTTCCACGGTGCGCAATGTCGGTCTTTTTTCAAAATTACCTGAAGGTAGTACTAGGTTCTAAGGAAATAATAATTTTTTTATATTATTTTCAGAAACTACAAGAAAGACTAGTCAACTGTTAACACCAGCCAGTTCCAAGCCTTATATTCACGTTTTGTGTTTCGATGTACGTTTGATAATTATTTGACCCTTTCTTTTCTTGTTACTAAGATTTCATTAAATTTTTCTGTTAGACACATTCATCACTTAAGTGATGTAATAATATTATTACACAATAATGGCTTTATTTAGTTTTCTATTTTACAGTTTTTGTTATACAATTACGTAAAATAATAACTTAACACTAATTACAGAACAAAAAATGGATTGTAACTTAATTAAAGAAAAAATAAAAATTACTAAATTATTAAACATTTAAAAAACAATCCAAACCATAATGAAATGTCTAATGGGAAACTAGGCTCATTTCTGAGCGAAGGCTTCTCCCACGCTGTTCCACGTCTGTATCTCGCAGTGTTCTGCCATTGAGGTGATTGACTACCTCGTCCCGCCATCCCGAGAGCTGTCTACTCCTGTGTCTTTTATTTTCAAATGGCCGCACATTTTTACATACTTTTGTTCGTCTTCCGACATCCATTCTCGCTATATGCCCAGCCCAATTCCATTTAAAACGTTTTGCCGTTAGATTCACATTTTCTAATTGACATTTTTTCTTATTTCAGTATTTATGACTTCATCTCTTAAAAACAGACCCCCGGCAAGCTGCGTTCTATAGTTCTCTGTATAACTTGCCACTTGTTGACTTCCTTCTTCGATAGAGTCCATGTTTATGCTCTATATATCATACAGGGAATCAGACATTTAAGATCCAGTGTCTTAAGTTCTTTTAAAAATTAATTTCCTGGATCAGTACGTCTTCCAAGCCCAAGTAATCTTTCTAATAATCTCCTTTGTGCAACTATTCCGAAAAGAAATTTGACCCGAATGTGTTGCTTCTGCCATCCACTTTAGGTTAGTGTTGTTAAGGAATGCATAGAAAAAGAGTTTTTCTTTATCACGGGTTCGACTCGGCTACCCTCTCTGTCCAGATACTTTTGTCTTGTTACTAATATTTCGTTAACTTTTTCAGGTACGTTCAGTCATCAATTAAACTGTAAGTAATCCAGTTTAATTATTCTATCTTAAGAGTTCCATATTAAACAATTTTCACGAATGAAAGCGCACGAGCGGTCATCATGATAAGAACCATACCCATGATCATGAAATGAACTACATTATTTCTTTAAGGTTTTATATATATATATATATATATATATATATATATATATATATATATATGTGTGTGTGTGTGTGTGTGTGTGTGTGTGTGTACTCTAAACGATACTGTAAAACGTATTTTGAGTCTTACCATGATGACCGCTGCAACAGCTGTTTTCCCAATAAAATATGTAATGTTTTAACCATTAGTATGTTGAAGAACTTTAAAAAACCAAGCCCAATAGCCTGACAACACAGTGTATATGTTGTGCAACTGTATAAAGTAAGCACAGTTCCATGTCCTTGAGTGTACGGATATAATAAGAAATATGTTAGTCTATTAAATTATTAAAATATACTTCGATATATTAATAAAAAAGGAAACTAATTTCGTTGATATCCGTGTGAAATTCCTATAAACATGTTTTGTTTTGTTTGTTTGGTCAACAGTTCAATGGCGATTTAATTGTGTGTGAGAATATTTGTACGCCTTTGTTTGGAAACAGCAATTAAACAATTTATCACCACCACAATCGGCTCATATTAGCGTCGGTATAGTAAACAAGAACAGTTTTAGTTACACAAGGTACAGTCAACCATTGTGCAGACAAAACTGTACATGTGTTTTCAAATGGACTGTACTTCTTCTAGAAATTATTTACAGTAACAGATATATAATTGGAATTCTAAAACAGAATCTAACCGGGATAGTTCAGCATTCATTAGCTTAATCCTTTACTTTGTTATGTGCAGAGACTAAAGCTTAGTCATTGGACGCCGCGACTCTAATGACGTCATTATTCCAATACGGAATTGGGAGGATGAAATAATGATGCTATTAACTGAAGGTTTATTACAGCTGCTGGAATTACTCGAAGTTCATAACTTATATTTTTCATTTCTGGAAAGGATAATCACTGATCACCGGTTGACCTATTTATTGCACCGTGTACAGTGAACAGGGTTAGTAACATCTTCAGGTCTGCAGGGAATATTGCATCTAAAGCCTTACTAAGAAAGGAAACAAGGAAAGCCGGCTAGGACAAATAACAGTTTTAAGCACATTGTATCATTCCAAACAGGGAAGTTAAAACAAATGGGTCAAAAATAAATTACTTCCAAATAGAAAATAACTTAAAGTCTAAACTTTAAACAAATTAAATTAATGACAATGTTAATGTGTGAAAACTTTAAAGAATAATTAAAACACTTACATAATGCGTAAAAACTACGCGCCTTCAAAGTGAATACTTGTTAATGAACCTATTTACACCGGTATCCGAGATCAACTTTAAATGAGCTTGATGACTTGTACTTGCCCCATTGTTTGACAATTTTTCGATAATTTTTGACGTTACTCCTCAATTCGATTTCACTGCACTGGGGCGTAAGGAAGTATTCACCTCAATAATTACATAAACTACAAAAATAGGAAGTAACGTATTGGCACAGTTTTATCTGGGACAGCGTGAGAAAGAGGATTAAGAATGAGAATATTTCCGTGGTTTAACGAGCTCTCCAGAACATATAATGAGAGAGGGACTCAGGGGCATCCCAGTCAACCCTCCATTTACCGCTTTAGTTATTGTAACGTTATACTTTAATACCTGACACGAACGTAGCACGAATATCTGTTTGTAGCAGTAAAACAACCCTCGTGTATATAACCTATGGTATGGTTTCGAGGATGTCGCTTTTTAAAAAACAACTTTTTATTCATTACAATAAAACTTTAATATGCACTTAAAACTTATTATAATTATTTAAATTCGTCTCATATGCATTGAGATGCGAACTGAGTGAAACCTCAATTAACACTGAGCTTCTGCTGTTTCTTCTCTAGGTACAATGAAAATGCTTACTATGATATAAGCTACATTGTCAACATTAAATATAGCAAAGTCTAACACTAAATTTAGCAAAGTCTACAATAATTGTCTATATAACTTATATATATATATATATATATATATATATATATATATATATATATATATACACACGCACACACACACACACACACACACACACACACACACACACACACACACACACACACACACACACACACACACACGAGGGTTGTCCGTAAAATAAGGTTCCCAATAATTTTTCACAATGAAAAACATGTTTATTTGCATTGAATAATACATTTTTGGAAAGCTTACACTTTTTTATATTTTTCGATATAATCGCCGTTTAGATCGATGCATTTTTTCATACGGTGAACCATCTTTTGTATGGCTGAGTCGAAAAACTCTCCCTACGTACCACGAAGGTAGCTCAAAACTTCTTCTTTCAGCTCCTCTCTGGTACTGAAATGCTTCCCACCTACGTGATTCTTCAAATTAGGGAAGAGATGGTAACCATTTGGGGCTAAGTCCGGACAGTAGGGCGGATGTGTGACAGTGTCCCATCCAAATTGGTTGATAACATCGGTTGTTACATGGGCGGTGTGCGGACGAGTGTTATCTTGATGGAAACAAACTCCATTCGTGAGCATGCCTCTCCTCTTGTTTTGAATCGCGCGGCGAAGGTTCTTTAACGTCTCACAGTAACGATCAGCATTGATTGTTGTGCCGGTATCCATGAATTCGCACAACAATAACCCCTTCCTGTCCCAAAACACGCTTGCCATGACTTTGCTGGCAGACAGTGTTTGTTTGAACTTCCGCGGCTTCGGCGACTCTGGATTTTTTTCACTGACGTGATTGTTCTTTCTTTTCTGATATCGTATAGTGTACCCTGGACTCGTCCCCAGTGACAATGGAGTCCAAGAATTTGTTGCCATAGGTTTCGTAGGCCTGAAGAAATTTGCAAGCCTCATCAATCCGTTGCCGTTTGTGGTCTGCTTGGGACCCATTTTGCACAAACCTTGCTATTCCCTAAATGGTCTGTCAAAATTTTATCAATCCAGGTCTTGCTGACCTGGATCATCAGGGATAATCTCGGAGATCTCCCTTCGATCGTTCAGCATTGCTTTTTCTACTTTCGCAATCGTTTCATCCGAAACGCTGTTCATCATGAACGTCTGTACGTCCGTCTTTGAATTCTCTGCACCATTTGCGCACTTGTTGTATGCTCATACATTTTTCTCCGCAGACTTCACACAGTTGGATATGAATGTCAACCGGCGCAGTGTTTTTTGCACACAAAAAACGAATCACAGAGCGTAATTCGCACCTGGCGGGAGACAGAAAAGACAACTGCATTATTAACGGCTACACAAGACTGAGCGTCGCAGACCGATCGCCGGGTGGGGATTGGGATTGGAAAAACCAAGCTTCAAGCCAAGGTCACCAGATCCCACGTAACAACGTTAGCAGCAACTATAGTACCTTGGGAACCATACTTTACGGACAACCCTCTTGTGTGTGTGTGTGTGTGTGTGTGTGTGTGTGTGTGTGTGTGTGTGTGTGTGTGTGTGTGTGTGTGTGTGTGTGTGTGTGTGTGTGTGTGTGTATCCTATATATTAGGACACGCATGCACACGCACGCACGCACGCATGTACGCACACTTGAAAAGAGACGTTTGAAATTTTCAAAAAAGAAATAATTAAGTATCATTCAAGGAATATTTAACACATAAATAAAACAAATTAAGACATTACTTGAAACTACACTATCAGAATATATTTCGTTCAATATTCAACAAAATATAGTTAAACGAAACAGGAAAATAATACATCTGTTGACCAAGATATATTATTTTAGGTAATAAGTCTAAGTAAGATCTAAGACTTGATGAGTGATACATATTTTTTTTAATAATAACTTCAGAATTCCATCAGTGGCTTTAACCATCAGAATTAAAGAAATAATTAATAAGTTTAAAATGTTATATTTTTCTAATAGTGAACATTCGCGTGTTTTTTTCAAAACCAGCCTGCTGATATAATAGCCTAAATTTAAATCATCATCTTATCTTCTTAAATCAGCCATAAACCAGTTCACCTATTTCACCAACAAATCATCACGCTAGTTCATAAATAAAACGAAATGTTAGTATATTTTTATAGTTTAATTGTAAGAGTCCATCAAGAGTTTGTATTTTGTTGGTAACGTTAAGGGTTTTTGAAATGTTTTAGATCTTCATATGCGCTTTTAATGCAGATAAATTATACTTCTTTGTCAGTTGTAACTCAATAAACTGTTCCCAGCGGTGACAACACAGGCTGCAACAAATTAACTTTGCGGCAACTTGTAGATGCGACAATCTAATAACTTCTGTGCGCGGATTTATGTATCTGTGGCAGGTGCTAATTTGGTTAAGGAGTGACGATGTGTGACGTGATGTGATTAGAAATGTATTGAAATCATATTAAAAGTTCTTCTTAAAATAAACGTATTGAATAGAATGTGTTGAATTTGCATGTTAACGTTAATTTAAAGTATTTTTAACGAATTTAAATTGGTAAATGAGCTTTGAAGCAGTACATAGTACTTTGCTGTGAGCCTTCATAGTACAACCCAGTCTCGGTATCTTGAATGAGCACCGATTTTTCTTGTATTTTGAATACAATTTGAAAAGATAAAATCTAACAAATTGAGATTTTAATGTTGTTTACGATTGGAAAATCAGAAATCGAAAAAAATGTTAAGTTCAACAAAAATACAGCTGCCTGCCGGGAATATGGTATCTCAATGTATGGTACTTCCCAAAATGTAATAAAGCCCCTTCAAATGACAGCTAATTTAGAAAGTAATATGTAACTTTTTCCCCTCAAAAAAAAGTAATTCTACTTCAAGATGTTTGGAGAAAAATTTTAACTTATCAAGTGAAGATCATAATCGATAGAAAGTATTACAATAAAAAACAATTAACAAATTACGGCTAGAAAATCATTATCATTGCTACCATCGCAGTACTGAAGAAGAAATAACGGCTACCAAATTATGATAAAGAAAATCCTAACTAAAAGTGTTAGAAACACTTTAACTAAAACATCAGTTACAAATGAATTAATAAATTTGCAAGGTTACTACTGCATTGTGACCTCAGTAAATCGATTGTTCTTCCTACAAATTTCACTTACAACGTCTTATCCAGTCCTAGTCTCTTTATAAAGTCTATTATTTGGAAAGAATTCAAAATGGGTACCTCCCCCACTTCTGGTTAATAACTTCCCGATTTTTATTGCAGTATTTGCAGATACTTGCTTTGCTGATACTCTTTCATTTCCCCCTTAATCGACACTTATCACGGAAGTTGCACCCCATTTGGTCAAACTTTTTGTTGTGTTGTGAGATCCCGCCCATTCTATTTCACATCTATACATATTGGAACACTCAGAAGTATCTAATAAGAAAATGAGGTCCGTCTATACAGAGATCTGCATGTTAACTTCCAGGGAAACCCGTGGGTGCATTGGGAGGTCTTTAGGCACTCCAGGGCTCTGTTTGATACACCATTAGGCTCCAGTGTGATTCATTCCATCAGCACCGGTCGCTTTACACTATATAGAGTTAGCCCAGCTATGTAGAGTAGTGAGTGTGTGTGTGTGTGTGTGTGTGTGTGTGTGTGTGTGTGCGCGCGTGTGCGCGCGTGTGTCTTGAGTAGATGAGTGATTAGTATGAGCTAGAAGAACGGTGGGATCACTAAATCCATCAGCTGTCTCCGCCAAAAAGTTATAATTAATTATAGACTCTTACTAAATTCTTAACTTTAGTAATGTTACAATATTAAACAATAATTTGACGACTAGTTAAAATTTCTTGATAAAATATTTAGTTCGAGAAAATATTTAATAATATTTTCTTTGGTTTTTGCAGAAGAAATAAGTCTTTTAACTAACCTTGTTTTAATGAAATGGTCTCTATTTGCTGCGAATTTATTCGGTATTTATCTTAATAAATTTGTGTAGCATTATTAACCAACATTTAGTGGTTAAATACTCGAGCAAAATATGAATTTTTATTTCAAACTTATTTATTTTGAGTAATAAACTTGAATATTATTTAATTAATATGTCCCATTTAAAATGAAGTCAGAAGTTTTTTTATGTGTGCGTTCCAGGGTAAACTATTTGAACTTTACAAAAAATATTTGCTTGCCAACGCTGCAGAGGGACGCGTCGAAGCCGCAGCTGAATTCCAAACATGGTCGCCATCTAATTTCCCATTCACTGTCCAAATATATTTCCTTTTCCCTTTGGCGCCCAAACAAACGCCACCACTCGCTGTCACGATAAAGCAATTTATTGTTTTTCTGAATTAAATATCGCGTTATTTGATAAAGAAACATTAGCGGTCAGCTACACATTTATTGCATACATCATAATTTCTGCTACTTTTCCTGATGCATGCTTTCAATAAAATTGTATCTGTTTAATTAGTTCTATTTTAAGCCGTATTTATTTTAATCAAAGAAAATTTATTTTTATTTAAATTTTTTAATTTTTTATTTAAACAATATTTAATTTGTTTACATGTATATAGGCTTTCAAATTTACTTTTTGCATTTTTGAATTCCTACAGTTATTACCGAATTTTTATTGGAAACGGAGGTATTGGAACGACAAGACAAAGAGCCGGAGCTTTGAAATGAACGTTATTAATGTATATATATATATATATATATATATATATATATATATATATATATATATATATATATATATGTATATGTATATATATATATATGTGTGTGTGTGTGTGTGTGTGTTTGTGTGTGCGTGTGTTTTTAACACTTTCACGTTTGAAATTTTAATCCATTTTAATTTAAACTTGAAACAAAAATCGAATTTTCGAACATACTCGTTATAAAAAAAGGTTGTAATTTTTTATAACAAATAAATTCATTCAACAGTTTCAAAATGGCGGTCATTTAAAATTTTTAATAAATCATAACTTTATGTCTTTAAATTGTTTTGAAAGCCTGACTTCATTATTGTAATCAGCGATAAAATTGCATTACTTAGTACTTTGAATTTTTAAAATCCGTCGAAATAATGGAGTACAATTTGACGGCTGTTTGGGATCATTTTCATATTTTCAGTTGAGAAACTGTTAAACACTGCTAATGTACATTAAACTGTGATTAAATAACGTAACGTGTTTCTTTAGAAATGTGATGAATTACTAAATGTCTGTATTTTCTTTCGCAGAAGAATATCCAGAGGTAATTTTGATGTTGTTTTATTTGTGAAGGCCTTACAACACACAAACTACAATATTTCTGTTTTTACTTGTTTTTTTGCTTTTAAAGTAGTTCGATAAATCGAAAGGTAAGCTATTATTAAAAGCACTAAACACATAAACTAGCTAAAACAAAAAATATACTTTAAACAAAGTGATGAGGACGTCGTGCACGTTTGATTTCACCCTTCTGCTTCCTCGTGAACGTTGCTGTGAATAGTAAAGCAGTGAAGCGTGATGCTCGGTATAAGTTAATTAAACCTTCAAAGTGATTTCAGTTGAAATTAACACATAAATAACAAAAAATAAAAGATATATTAGTACTAATATTAGCGAAGGTTCAGCTAATGAAACCGTGGATGATAATAATAGCTTATTGATTTTTTTTGTCTTTTAAGGCGAAAAGCACATTGAGGCTATTATCGCCTCCCTAAATGTAAGTGTGAGTGTAAAGTGTTAAAGTCGTCGTATTGTAAGTGTAAATGTGTGTTAGACTAGGGTACCGCGAGGGACGTCTAAACCCTCTCAATAGGTGCAGCTATTGTGCACCCCTCGCGGGGATAGCTTATTGATAATAATAGTTATTGCATCCAGCCAATTCTGTACGATGTTATTATAATCTGTCTTTGGATTTATGTTTAATTTATAAGGTATTTATAATTTTATTACAATGTACAAAACATAATAGAATAAATGAGTAAATTTAGCAAAGTAAAAATAGAAATAGAAAACATTGCGAAAAAAATTGACTCAGTTACAATGTACGGACTTAATTGATTATACAGAACAAAATAATAACAAATAAATTGTGAAAAACGATTTAATTGTAAGCCATCTCACAAAAATATATATGGAATGACGTTACGATAAATATTAAGCCCTTAGGAATATAAATTGTCATAATGGGCTATTAGATAAACAGACATTCAGAACAAAATAAAGTCTTTGTGACAAATCCTGTTCTTGTGAGTTTAAAAAAGAAAGTCCAAACTGAAACAAGGATCAGTAATAATACAATAAAAACTAATGAAAAAAAGGATAAACATAGCTAAGTAAAGAAGCAAAACAAATAAATTGTAAACAACAAAAGAGCTCAACATTATACACTCAAAATAAGTGAAAAACTACCAATGAAGAGAACTAAATAAAAACAAACGAACACAAATAAATTATAAACAACAAAGGAACTTAATGTTAACGTTATACAAACAAAATTGAAGACTATGTAAAATGTTTTTTTAACATATTCTATAAATTTCTTATAAAAGGACCTGCGCGACAAAAATCAAAATAGGCTTGCAGAGAACAAAATAACAATAAATCACTTTAAATAGCTTGTGAAAAACATGTAAACCTGTCACAATATAAGAAAACAAAACAAAATTACAATACGAAATAGCATAATAAAAATAATTTCCTTGTGAAAATGTAACATGTCATAATGTAATTGAAATAAAAATATTAATAACTTCAGAAAAATGTGAAATAGAAAAATGCAATCACTGTATGATTTGTAATTAGATACATGTAAATACATATATCTACATTACATGTAAATACAAATAGAAAATGTAAATACATATTTCTTTATAATTACAGGAATATCACTGAAAACGGTACAAAGAGAAGTTAGGTGACCTCATTTTTCATTTAAGCAAAGAAAAATGTATTTAACAAATAACTATGTTTTGTTTTTTATTTTATTTTTAAAACAAATTAAAAAGGAATTTAAATAATCTTTTTTAAAATACGTTCCTTCACATTTTCGTACCTTGTTAAATAGTGACTTTATTTTTATTAAAATGATTATTTTGATAGCAATATTTAGTTTTGTTGACACTTACAATAAAGAAAAACTAATATTATGAACATCTATCATTCTAAACACGTTTAGCTTAACAACGATATTGAAAATCATCTTAGAAATACCTAATTTCTGTCACGTTCCTTTTACAATACTAACTCGTTTCGGAAATGACTTCCATCTTCAAAGCATCAAGTTTATACCGTAGGCTTTAATTCCAGTGAAATTCAATAAGAAAATGAATTTTAAGTTAACAGTCCATCTTCCCATCAAAAACTAAATGTTACTTGTCAGAGAAAAACCACAAAAATATTTTTCCGTCAGACATTTTATGTACGATTTCACGTTTTTAAGTCATGTAATAAATGCATGTTTTCAAATAATTCAAACAGGAAATAAATGTAGGCATGTTCAAGGCTTTTTAAATGAATAAATAACTGAACTATTGCCTGGCCTGTTTTCACGAAAATTTTAATAATAAATTAGCTTCAAAGTACAGTTTTTTTAAAAAAACTTGGAATTAATTTTCTTTTGTTAGTAATAAGAAACAGGATAATACTGTACAGTAAATTTAATAAACTAATAAAATTCCTTTTATATCCTTTCATACCTTGTTTATACGCGTATTCTTTTGTTCCATATATAAGTACAAAGGAGCGTAAGATCAATATTATTTTAAACTTGATTAAAAATGAAATTTGACGACTTATTGAGAACTTACTGAACAAAAATGAAATACTGGTAACTTAAAATCAATTAATTTTAAAACTTGATTACTACTTATCTACACTGACATATCCAATATTTCTTTGAGATTATTATTATTATTATTATTATTATTATTATTATTATTATTAGTCTTTTTCACTGGAATGGAGCACCAATCCTTACCTCTAAAACACGTTTCCAGTATCTTTATATACTACTACCATTTTCTTTTAACGTCTATATTTTATGCTGTTAGACTAATGATAAAAAAGGATCAGTGTTAGCGGTAAGAGTAAAGTAACCGCGTCTAGAACCCACAAACTTGAGGTGCGCAGTTCGGAGACGCAGCAGACTGACTAGTGCCTTAATCACATCGATCACTAAACCATTATATTGATTTCCTCAATATGATCCAAACTTTGCATAAAAACTGTTTTTTGAATTATTAATACAAGTTCGTTACCTAGTAAAATTTGTTGAACCGGTTCAAAATGTTGGCAAAAGTCATAACCTAGTAATTTAAAAATTTATAAAAATATAAATTCACCGTTATAACCTCTCTGTAATACTTGAAGTTGGTTTAAAAGTTGTTAAGTAAATTAATTTTACGGTGCTCGAGGTCCGTTATTATAAAATATAAAAGTGTACATCCATATTCTTGAGGTTAATGTTATATACAATTAATTGGCTTCTATCACGGATGTGTGCCACAATTCGTACCACGTGAATAGCACAGATTAGCTGAAGGAAGCAGATCTATAACCTGATAGGGTCTACACTCACACCCTCCTTAACTTCTGTTAAAAAATGCAGTAAGTGCAACTTGAAGTAAAGTCCGCAGTAACATTACGAGTTTTAATGTTATGCGCTTCTTTAAGTAGTTGTATAACTTTTAACGATCCTTCAAAACATGTTCTAGAGTCCAGGAACGGTGCACGTATCCATAATCCCACGTCTTAGTTTTTTTGTGACGATAGTTGCCACAGAAGCTCGCTGAAAAAACATATTTATTCTATTCGCAACTGCTCGAAACGTTTATCCACTTCGGGAAATGAGAATTTATTTCGTGCAATGGGCGAGTAAATATACTCACTTCACTGCTGAGTAAACTTAAATGAGCAAGTTTGCTCACTCTGAAAATAGCGTATTCTGGTTTCACCCAATTTCCGAATCAAGATAACGAGTTAGTTACAGAAGTTTCTATTGTTTTGTTATTCTTACACTCATTTCCACGATGGAAAACACGTTTGCTACTTTCACGCTGGAGTAATTTTGAGTTCAATATTTTCCGATTTTTTCAAGCTTCGAGTAGTTACCGGATTATGTATTATTAATATTGGGCTTGAAACAAAGCGTTTTGACACAAAAATTACGAAAATAAAGTATGAAAAGTTTTATTTACCGATGTTCTACAGCGGAGGGGCGGAGCGACATGTGGTAACGGTCGCTTCTGCAACTGAGTAAAATCAGAATCACAATCCGCTGAGTGGGTAGAAATATTTGACAGTGTCCGATTTCGGCAATTGTGAATAATATAAATATCGCGTTTACCACACAAAATCAGGTTTACGCTCACGTGCAGCCAATCAAATCCTTGTCAGCGCGTGTAAAGCCTCAGCTGCAGTGTCCTGGGGAAATAATAATTTTATATTATAGTCTAAACTGCTTCCGAAATATCTATGTTATTGTTTTGTTGTTGATCAGTAAAAAATAAATTCGATAGGCATTTCTTAGACAGTTAACGCTATACAATCACTGTACGCTGACGCTGTGATAGAATATAACTTATGTCCATGTGACCAAAATGATAGCAATAAACGATAACTCGATTTTTAAAAGTTTGGACTATTTTTCAATTTTTACGTTTGTATATCTTCCATTCCAGAATTTTTAGAAAATAACTGAAAGTTTATGTTATTCGTTGCACCATTTATGTAATTACCAAATTACTAAAACTTAATACTTGATCATTGTAGGTACTTTTTTTTGACATACACACATAGGTTTATGCCAAAAAAAGATTTAAAAAAAGAATTAATTCATTAAAAAATTTTAATTTTTTTACCAGATACAATGATTTGTATGGGTTTCGTTATACAACAGGTCCTTTGATCGCATTGCCTGGGGCTTAAAATCCCTTGTTATAACATGTCATAATGTAACTGAAATAAATATATTAATAATTGTAGAGAAATATGAAACAAAAAATAGCAAACATTGTAAATATAAACCTCTTCATAATTACAGGTCAAAGAAATGTTAGGTGACCCAATTTTTCATTTAAGCAAAGAAAGGCGTAATTAACAAGTTAATACTTTGGTCTATGTTATGTGTTTTTAATTTTTAAACTAAGTAAAAAGGCATTTTCTCGTATATAATTTAATCTAATTTACTATTGTAAAAAAACAAAAAAGGAAACTTATTTTCAATTTTAAATTATTTACAAAAAAAAATTAATGTTAAGATAAATATAGATCACGCATTCAATCAGATTGAAACAACAATTAAAACAATTCGAAACAATTATTCCTCATTTTGTAATTAAATAATTACACTCAATGTTTCTTTCCTTCCTGTTTTACATTTTTATCAAATCTAATCAAAACTCCCTCGGGTCAAATTACCCTCCCCAATCACGTGACCTTGTTCACCCTGACACGTTCCTTTATTTCATCACGTTAACGTTTTCAAAGTCCGTTGTTGTACACATTTCTTTTTGTTTATCTTTCAAATTTTAAAATTTAAATCTGAAATTCATGAAGCAAGACATTTTTATTAAAAAACTATGTTTGACATTTTTACTTTAAAAAAATGGAAAATTGTTCTAAACCTATTTCAGAAAAAAAATACTAAAAATGTCTACCATTTAAACAAAAGGAAGAGCGAATTATCAGTCTATTTTCTGGCAAGTATAAACCACTTAAAAGATGTACTCGGGTATTTCGTGTAAAAATATCATAATATCGTTCATTAATTCAAAAAACAGTAAAGATAGTAAATTACTTTGCAACCACCCTGTGTAGCAGGAACACTGTTAGTTGTACTCAATGATAACAGTAAAGGTGGATGAAACTGGAAACTTAGTTTATGGCAAATTGTAGACAACCATAAATCCGCAATGCAATAACATCTGTGCTCATATTTATGTATCTAGAACAGATGGTAATTTAAGTTCTACGTCACTTGTAAGGTTTAATGAATTAATGCATTTGCAAAGTTGGTGAAATAAGAACACATTTCCAACAAGAAATAACACAAAATGCAAAATACAGCACAGTACAAACTTTTATTAAAAATAGCCTCACCTGACTGCATTTCATAATACATTACTGTTGAAAAAAGTATCGAATATATTTTGAAAAATAAATTATCAAGCACTAATTAGAAATATCCAAAAGCCTTAACAGATTTTTAAAATTTTGGTAAAATATAACAGTTATCAGACCCACCAAATTAGATAAAAAGAAATTTACGTTTTGATAAATATTGAAAAAACCTTTTTACTTTTTTCTTACTTTACAATTTATTACTTTATTTTAAATATAATTCGGTAATAACATTATACTTTATATTTCACTTAAACGTAATTCAAAATGTAATTTGCAGCTCATTCTGATAAAATGCAATAACTTTTTTTTAGGTTTTTCCAACTTGTTCTCCTTTCTTTTCAAAATCATTTTTTTAAATTCATACGGTATTTTTATTAGCGATTTCCATTGGAAAAACGATCTATTGGAATAGCCATCATGGTAAGACTCTCAGACCCGAGACATTGAAATGAGCACAGCAATTTGTGTGTGTTTTTTTAAGCTCAAGTTCGCAATTTTTATCCCATTTGATTCAAATTTAGCATACAGTCTATTTATGATAATAACTTCGACAAGTTCGTTAATAATTTCAAAATGTCGGCATTTTTCACACTTCAAAAATTCATAATGTTTTTTTCTTGAAGTGTTTTTCAAAATCTGATTTCACCATCATAATTAGCTGCGTAAATATTCAATCGTCAATATCCGTAGAAATTAAGGAATTTAATTTTTCGGCGGTCAGGGTTCATTTTTATATTTTTAATGTATTTTTAAAGTTTGAAATGCTATTATATATGCAGGTTTCAATGCTGATTCTGATAATAAAATCAGAATTTCAAAAAATTGTAAGATAAAGAAAACTACTTCATTTTTATAGAAATTCTTGTGTGATTGAAATCACATCGGAGGACAGCTGCATGCCGCATTTATATTATTATTTATAAATTTACCACTAATAATACCTTATTTCCTTAAATAGCTTGTTTTATTTTTGCAAAGTTTATTTGTCCAGGATGCTTACCACCAACTCATCAATTTCAACTTTATTGAAAAGACCTATTGTTGTCAATTAAAACCATGTTCTCAAGTTTTTCATCCACGAAATTCGACATCGCTTAGGACCTCTATATACCATTACATTTCCCAGCAATAGCACTAAATTACGTACAATGGATCTAGTTCCTTAATATATGTTCTAAATATTTTTATAGTGTTTAATTAATTCACTTGATATTTTCATAAAATTCTCTTATGAAGCCAATATTTAAAAAAAAATAATTTTGTAAGTAATTTTCACGATTCTGCACCATGCACAAATTGAAAACGCAGCGTCATTAAAGTGTTTGCAGGCAAGTGAATAATGCTCCGGATTTTTCTATATTGAATTTCTACTGAATGGTCACACAAGGAGTCAGTACGATTTTGTAAAAAAAATAATGATGATATGAATGCTTAACAACGGAACTTTTGAAAAATAAACCTTTTCCTTGTCCGTGAGTTAATTACTTTTGTCTTATAACAATCAGGTCTTCAGATGTCTCGCTATGAGGCCATTATTACTATGGAGCACTGTACAACACAAGTAAAACATCACAACAAATACAAAGGTAAGTCAGTAAGTAAAGGTCAGATATTACGTTTGATCTTAAATTCAATTGATCATTCAATACGCGATCCATATCCTTTAAGTAAGCCTTGTAAATTTCAAATTCTTCAACGGCATCCATAAATGCAAAGCCTTGTTGCAAAGCCAATGCAAGCATGATCGATCTCGACAAGAGGCTTGCGTAATTTGAGGCTATGGCAGTTACTTCTCGACAGATGCTCCTTGAACCTCACTCCATAGCCTCGACCCGTCTGAACTTTGTAGAAATTGTAACAGTCCAAAAAAGTAATTTTATATATTCCGGTGTTTCTTCTGCATTTCTCTTGGCCTTTTGCCGCGGCCATTGTAGAAGTGGTTAGTAATGCGAAAGACGACTATAACATTTGTGTTTAAGTGTTGGTGAAGATTGCAGGAAGGATGTTTCTATCCTTAATCTGCAATGTTGGTAGAAATATTCTCCTGATGTGTTTATTTAAGAGAGTGCGTTGTGATTTTTACTAAGTAAATTATCTGCCATGGAAACCTTATAAACAAGAACAGTGGACGGGGGAAAATATATTAAATTTTCTACTATATCAGCGATTTGGATTCATTACTGAACACGAATTTAAAAGCGAAACTTTATTTACGGTTTTAGCACATATTTAATGGAACCACAATTACGTTCCTCTCTAACGCCCCTTTCCCTTAGTGTTCTCAATATTAATGGCTGCTACAATTTAAATAAGTCTTTCCTTTATACCTTAGACTACCATGGTATACAAAATCCTTTAAATTCCAACAAAGTCATAAATTCATTGGTTTCAAGTTTTATTAGAATTTGGAAGTCTAAATACTGCTCAATTGAGCCTTACAATAATTCCATTCGCTTAAAATTGGTTCTGAGATACGATCCAAATATACCAACGTGTGCACAGACAGACAGACAGACTTCAAATAATATAAGACTTAGGAGGCCTGCAGGTGTATTTCATGATTAATTTTTTGGAAAATTTTGTACTTTCGTTAAATTTGTTTAGGAAAAAAGTGAACCACTAAACGTGTTGTATAAGTAAATTATTGTTTACTAACACAAATATTTATGTAACTTAAAAGAACGCTTTATAAAGCTTTACATCACAATTGAATGTCAGGTTTTGAGTAATAATTTTAAAACCATAAACTTAGGCCTATTGTTAGTGTACACAAGTTTTTCCGAAGGTACGGAATAAAATAACGTTTTCATAACGTATCTGAGCGAATTTATATTTGGCAAATATGTGAAGTAATGTAAAGTGTTATTCAAAAAACTAAATAAATAAAGCTTCAAGATTAGCTAGCTTAATGAATGCCTAATCTTTTTTTTTAAAGCGACCTCATTCAGAATGTGTTCTTTGTTCGCTATCTTCCACTTTCAATGTTGGCCTTTCTCTGACAAAATGTTGGTTCACTTCGAGACCCTTAGCGTTTTACTCACATCGCCTTTGTCCATGCAGAGTTAAGCTCCGCCCTGCTTGAATACGCAAATAATCCGAGACAAGTGTTTGCGTTTTTAGGCACGTTTTTGTGTAAAGCTTAAGTAAGCACACAATATAATACGCAAAGACTTGAGTAAATAACTTATGTTGTGTGCACATACAAAAGTAATTATTTTATTAAGTAACACTCTTTTTTTGTTTAAAGGAAATGTTACAAGTTGTTACTTTTCCACAAAAATATATTTTATTATTTTAATTTCGGAATAGTAACAAAGCATTTATTTGTTTTACGAACACATTTCTTATATAATAGGAAATCTTTTGAATATATTTTTTTAAATAATGTATTACATTAATTAATGTGTTAAATAAAAAAATAATAAAAACGTGATTATAAGATATATATCGGATGGAAGAGAGCTATGAACTTAGAATGACAGGTGTAATTGGTAAGCTAAAAAAATTTCCTAACTTTTAATGTTAATTTTAAAAAACTAATTTAAGACTGTAAACAATAAGTTGTTTAATTTAACCTGTAAAGCCGATTATAAGAAATTGTCTCTTAGACAATGTTTTAAAAAAACATTAGTGTATGGTTTTTTTGTAGAAAAATTTCAAACTAACATTTTTTTACGATGACCGATAAATAGTATTTTACGAACGATTGACCTTATAGTCTTAAACAACTAGTTACACAAATTAGTTCCTTTAGATTCAACCTTAGATTCAAATGAGTAACGATCCTAACTTTAGAACAAGTTTTTGTAAACGTTGTGTTAAATCTGACCTGATTGTAAAATTACCAAACTTAAGTTCAGTCGGAACAAAAAATGTGTATAAATATTCTGGCATTTATACAATTGCTTACTTTCAGACTTGGAGTTCATTTATTTAAAATTGAACAAGCTAATTGCATTAATTGTCAACGTGTTTACTTGTGAATAGGTTTTAGAGTGCACCATATACAAACGCTATGATAAATGCAATTACAGCCTCGCGTGCTAGGTTCTACATTAAAAGAGGTTACAACACAATAATTCTTGTTTACACTTTACTGATTATAACTAACCCGGTTTGTCAGCGTTATCTTGTGAACCACCTCTAAGCAAAACCTTTATTACTATTACCATAACTAATATAACTCGGTTTTGTAAACATCGTATTAAATCGGACGTCGATCAGGCTTTATATTTATATTATTTTAATTTACGTAATAAATATTTTATGTAATAATTTGTGTAACTTTTAATAATAGTCTAAGTCTGGTAATAAAAGCCAAATATTTTTAAAGTGAAAGATAGAAAGATATTATTGCTTTAAATTTTACGGTGTATTTTTATATCCACCTTTTTGCTTTTTAAATGTTTGTTTCGGTTATTTTATTAATTTTGTAACTTTTTGGAATGCTTCCATCACACCAGCAAAACAGTCCTTTCCGTGAATATTTACGACACACTTTATAATGAAATGAAAATATCTTCGTTAAATCTGAGTTTATACTTTGTTTACACGCTGCAAATAAGTCAAGTTTGTCAGTTTTTATTCAAAATCCCCTGACGTAAGTAAGTGCTGCATTAAAAACAATGTACATAAAGAATTAAGGGAAAGACGAGCACTGCCGTTTAAAGTTATGGTCAAAGCCTTTGTTCTCCTTGTAAGACTATCCCTGTTTGTTTACCTTTGATTGGAATAAAATACTCGATACACGTAACTTCCTCAGTCGTGTAAAGGAAAACGGATCCCAACAAACATACAATTGTACAACATTTGAACGAATACCGAACTTGGCAAAAAAACTGATATTGGTAACAGCGCTGAAAGTTACTAAATAGATAGATTTTGCATGTCTCGTATGAGAGTGCACTAATTTATACTGGTAGTTATAGAAAAGATCATTTGTTTTATATTAATTCGTGACGATCAGCTGATTTCATTGAACATAAAATAGGCTATAAGAAGTGTTAGGTTATGTTGTTAAGAACTGGCTGTGTTAATCTGTCGTATTTTCGAACAAATTAATGCAATTAAAACACACACACACCCACACTCACAACAACACACTTAACATTCTGAAACCCTAAATGTATACTGTGATGTCTGCTCTCTTTATGTAACAAACAATTAACAGTAAAATTAAAATTTAATGATGTAACGACTGCTAATGCAACACGAATAACGCAAAGATAAAAAAGTTTAATAATAAATACAACTTGGCTATAATACGTCTGTTCCGACATTATCGTTTCGCTTGAATTGAATTTACAAATATAAATAATTCAGTTCGGAATGTGATAAATTGCTTTTATCAGGACAGCAACAAGTGTTTCTTTGCAATAGCAAGTAAAAAGGAAATATATATCAGCGAGGAATGGGAAATTAGAGATGGCGGGCGAGATAAGGATAGCGACGTGGTTGCAAGCTGCCAATTCCCTTTGATTAATCGAATTTCTCTTTAAATACGTATTCAGTACAGCGATTGACTTTTTATAGAGAGAACATTGGAAATATTTGTGTCTACTCGACTTCCAAACATGGGAAAAGTATCCAGAATACAAGAAGAACTGAATACAAGAGTGTTAATATACGACTGTGGTTAAATAACAAATAACCATGAGGAATGTATAAGCAATTAAATATGATATAAGTTTTATATAAATATTTAATATTTATGTAAAATTTAAATAAAATGGTATGAGAAAGAGAGAGAGAGAAGAGAGGGTAAAACAGAGAAGAGAGTAACTGGCAGATATCCAAATAACAACCAATTATGTTAATTAATTGTTCCCACTTAATTATTAACGTTAATTTAACGTAAAGAAATAATCAAAATCACAAAATTGGTTTTTTATGACCACCAATTATCCTGACACTTATATCGTTTTGTGAGAAAGTAAAAAATAAAGCAATATCAAAAACTGTCTGAACATTTTAGTTAGAAACATTTTAGTTAAACATTTTAATTAGAAACATTTTAGTTAGAAATATTTTAGTTAGAAACATTTTAGTTAAGAACATTCTAGTTAGAAACATTTTAGTTAGTTAAAAACATTTTAGTTAGAAATATTTTAGTTAGAATCATTTTAATTTGAAACATTTTAGTTAGGAACATTTTAGTTAGAAACAATTTAGTTAGTTAAAAACATTTTAGTTAGAATCATTTTAATTTGAAACATTTTAGTTAGGAACATTTTAGTTAGAAACATTTTAGTTAAAAACATTATAATTAGAAACATTAGTTAGGAACATTTTAGTTAGTAACATTTTAGTTAGAAACATTTTAGTTAGAAACATTTTAGTTAGAAACATTTTAGTTAGAAACATTATAGTTTGAAACATAGTACAATTTACATAAATAGACACAACTGGCTGATAAAACAATGAACGCATTTTAATCATGGATGAATGTATTGCAGCAGGACAACACTACATACAACTAAGCCGTAACATACGGAGGAATTACTTAGGCTAATTGATTAGGTTTGTGGCAGGACGCTGCCAAAGGAATTAACTGGACCGTTTTGTTTGTAACTCCGGCAATTAGGCAAACGTCGAACTGGGAAACTGATTACAGCGTAACACAGCACTCGCTCCTGGCTCTCCCAGAAATACATCAAAGGCAACGCGTTATCGGTATCACAAGGGCGACCTGTACAATAATTAAACTTATATTTTTGTTTTCATTAATTATGTGTTACTTTCGCCTCAAAAACATTGTGCATTATATTTTAGTGGCCGAGCTTCGTCTTTGGGGTAAAATGAGCCCCAACATAAATATTACGAGTAGTGCCTTAGAATGTGCCTTAGAATATTGAGAGAATGTGTCTTAGAAATCTGGTACATAAATTTTAGCATATTTATTCAAAGTTATTAAAATAAAAAGAACTTTATTTCTTAGAGAATAAATTATTAACAAATTTGAATTTTCATTAAAATCTATAAGGAGCGGCCATCAAGGACCCGGACGGATGAAATGAGTGTCGATGTTGACCTTTATTGCTTTTGAAAGGTTGTTAAAATTTATGTGTTTATATTTATCCTAACATACAAATATTTTATTTACAAAAATATTTTTATTTTAAACTACAACACTTTGGGCGCCATTTTATAACATTAGAATGATGTTTATAAAGAAAATAATTTACACAATGAACAAGATTGGCTTTTGATGATAAATAAAATTTGATTTATTTAAAGGAGAAGAAAACAAAAACGTATGTACACTTAACGATTGTTGTTATCTCTACAATTTATTAACACTAATTTTAATACTAATACTTCTACCTATATGAATTTAATTTTTAAATCGCCAACTTGTTCCAAATTTGTAATTTATTTTCCTTGATAACTGTAATTTCTTTAAATTTATAAAAAAATGTGCAATGATTTTAATTCTCGAGATTTTTAATTACAATTATAAGGTAATTAGAGTTCTTTAAATTTTTCTGGTAGTAACTTTACTTCTGTTAATGTTATCTGAATTACTGTATCGTCTTTATCTGTAGTTTGGAAGTTGGAGTTGATCTGCAGTACAGATGCTGTAGTGCAAGAGTAGACTGATGGCGCTAGAGATCCTATATTTGATGTTGTTAAGCTTATCTGAATTACTGTATCGTCTTTATCTGTAGTTTGGAAGTTGGAGTTGATCTGCAGTCGCAGATGCTGTAGTGCAAGAGTAGACTGATGGCGCTAGAGATCCTATATTTGATGTTGTTAAGCTTATCTGAATTACTGTATCGTCTTTATCTGTAGTTTGGAAGTTGGAGTTGATCTGCTACTGATGCTGTAGTGCAAGAGTAGACTGATGGCGCTAGAGATCCTATATTTGATGTTGTTAAGCTTATCTGAATTACTGTATCGTCTTTATCTGTAGTTTGGAAGTTGGAGTTGATCTGCAGTCGCAGATGCTGTAGTGCAAGAGTAGACTGATGGCGCTAGAGATCCTATATTTGATGTTGTTAAGCTTATCTGAATTACTGTATCGTCTTTATCTGTAGTTTGGAAGTTGGAGTTGATCTGCAGTCGCAGATGCTGTAGTGCAAGAGTAGACTGATGGCGCTAGAGATCCTATATTTGATGTTGTTAAGGTTATCTGAATTACTGTATCGTCTTTATCTGTAGTTTGGAAGTTGGAGTTGATCTGCGACTGATGCTGTAGTGCAAGAGTAGACTGATGGCGCTAGAGATCCTATATTTGATGTTGTTAAGCTTATCTGAATTACTGTATCGTCTTTATCTGTAGTTTGGAAGTTGGAGTTGATCTGCGACTGATGCTGTAGTGCAAGAGTAGACTGATGGCGCTAGAGATCCTATATTTGATGTTGTTAAGCTTATCTGAATTACTGTATCGTCTTTATCTGTAGTTTGGAAGTTGGAGTTGATCTGCGACTGATGCTGTAGTGCAAGAGTAGACTGATGGCGCTAGAGATCCTATATTTGATGTTGTTAAGCTTATCTGAATTACTGTATCGTCTTTATCTGTAGTTTGGAAGTTGGAGTTGATCTGCGACTGATGCTGTAGTGCAAGAGTAGACTGATGGCGCTAGAGATCCTATATTTGATGTTGTTAAGCTTATCTGAATTACTGTATCGTCTTTATCTGTAGTTTGGAAGTTGGAGTTGATCTGCGACTGATGCTGTAGTGCAAGAGTAGACTGATGGCGCTAGAGATCCTATATTTGATGTTGTTAATCTTATCTGAATTACTGTATCGTCTTTATCTGTAGTTTGGAAGTTGGAGTTGATCTGCTATAGATGCTGTAGTGCAAGAGTAGACTGATGGCGCTAGAGATCCTATATTTGATGTTGTTAATCTTATCTGAATTACTGTATCGTCTTTATCTGTAGTTTGGAAGTTGGAGTTGATCTGCTATAGATGCTGTAGTGCAAGAGTAGACTGATGGCGCTAGAGATCCTATATTTGATGTTGTTAAGCTTATCTCAGACAAAAAACTTCCTTTGGCGATATTTAACGCAAAAACAAATTTTGGCTAGCACTCTACTTGCAGTAACTATTTAACTCTCCCTGCTGACTACAAGGTGTACGAGATCTCTAGCAAGAATCACTCCCTTTTATCAATTTCTCAGTCATACGGAACGATTATGTTTGAACCAATTGCAGCAAGCGTGGTCGTTTAAAACCACGAATCACAAAACAGCTTTTCAATTTTTTTAAACTTAGCCGTCACCAACGGTTGCAAGGAAAGTGTTAGCTACTTAACTTCATTGTGGAAATCAAGGCTTTGTTGATTGGCTGTGCTCACGCCGACAAAGACACGCTACGTGACAAACTCGAACTAAGCACATTCCATTGCTATTGTACGATTGCTGATTTATGATTCGCACCTGTTTCCTAAGCACAACTTAATTTTTTACGAAATTTTGAAGATTAACTTTAAACCAGTTAGTAAGTAAGTGTATATTATACTTTTGTACAAAACAAATAATGCTTTTTCAGAATCAAGCCACAGTTGTCGAATGTTTTGTTAAATGGCTCTTTTTAAACTGACAACGAAATACAGGCATTGTTGTGGTATTAGGATGAACTGTATAGAAGTATTCAGAAACCTACACAGAAAGTTTTACACATGGGATATTGCTTGAAAATGTTCATAACTTGCATTTGTTGGAATTGCATTTGTTGCATTCTGATTCTACTTCATTGTTTGACTAGAAAACAAATAGTACCGGCACCCTTTTAAGTCTTAATTATTTCACCATCATAAAATCACTATAAATTAACTTTTATATTTATTTGAGAACAGCATTGTAAACACAAAAATGAACCTTGACCGTTGTCACATTAATTTTTGTATTTATAATGGAATATAGAATATATTAATTTAAGCAGATTTTAAAATTAATTACAACGGTAAAAATTGTTTCTAAAAAATCATGGGAAACTTTTGTTTTTTTATATTAAAATTGCCGTAATTTTGAAACTTTTTAAGATTGCTAACTCTGCTGGGTGACCAAATTGTGAACGCTCTTATCAAAGTCGATTTTTCCCCAGTTTGAATCAAATTGGCATTCAAACTTTTAAACTGCATTGACCTGACAGTTCTCATATTCGCTTTAGTATTTTCAGTTGATTTGGAAAATGTGAATGCAACTTAATGCAGATTTTAATGTTAATCATTAATTACCATGGTAAAATAGTTTTGAAAACCAATATAAATAAACTGTAAAAGATTTTTAGGATTTTATAACGGCCATTTTGAAACTGTTGAACATACTTGCCTAAGCTACTACCCTAATCGGTTTTACTGCTACGTTTGACTCGAATAGGTCTGTGACTTAACCATTACTTCATTAAGTGTAGTAATAAAATTATGGTATAGTATGCTAATAATGATTGTTTGTTTTTTAATCCGTTACTAATTTATTATATTTTTGTAAATGAATGTACTTAAAACAATACCGCAAATATTCCAATATGTTAGCCTATGCAGATGCGGTATATATCTGGTAAAATAATTCTTGTTGCTTTTATTATTATGTGATTACAAACAATGTTCGAGGTTTCGAAACCAGAGTGAGGCTGCATTAAATTTCCCTCATTTATTTAAAAAGTTCTAATTATAAATTAATAGAAAGCCTGATTTTAACAGTTAATCCCACGCTTAAGTAGTTTTAAAACAATCACGCAGTTAAAATAATATTTGATAACATTAAAACTGTTAAAGGCATGTTGAAATACTTGTTTTTAAATATTCCTTTATGTGTTTGAAGTTATCATGTATGTAGCTTTACATCAGATAATGACGCACTTTTGGCACCTAAACGCGTTACGGAAAACAAATCTAAATGCAATGGAGTTTAGAACTGCACAATTAATTTGTTTTGTTAAACCGTTTTACAATAAAATGCATTCACTATTGTGTAAGGGAAACTAAAAGTTGCATACCAAATAACATATATACAATTCTTAAGACTCCTGATCAATTGGAAGACGAAGTAGAGGCTTACATCCACAATATCCAAAAATCAGCTTGGAATAGTACACCTTGGTTATCCAAACCTAAGAGTAATATCACATACCCGATAGAAGTACGGGATTTGATTCAGAAGAAAAGGAAAGTCCGTAAAAAGTGGCAGAAAACTCGAGTGCCTCAATATAAATCTGAGTTAAATGAACTGAACAATAAACTTAAGAGATTATTGAAACAAATTAAAAGCGAATCCATTTCTAGATATCTTAAAGGGCTATCGTCAGATAAGGATAGTGACTACAAAATATGGCAAGCCACTAAAAGCATCAAGAGACCTAGAAACCATATTCCACCAATTAGGAAGGTTGACAATACTTGGGCAAGAAGTAATAAGGAAAAAGCTGATTTGTTTGCTGCTCACCTAGAGAACACATTCAAACCATTTGAGGCGCAAGCAGCAGGTGAAACATTAATACCAATAGAAAAGAACGACCTAGTGGATATTGGTAAAGTAACATACAACGAGCTTGTAAAGGTAATAACAGGTTTAAAAGCTAATAAAGCTCCTGGTTATGAATTAATAACTGGAAAAATTGTTAAGGAATTACCAGAAAAGGCTGTTCGAAAATTATTACATTTGATAAACGCCTCTTTTAGGCTAAGATATGTCCCAAGACAGTGGAAAATAGCAGAGGTTATAATGATACCTAAGCCAGGAAAAGATCACAGGAGAAAGCATCTTACCGTCCCATCTCTCTTTTGCCAATTATCTCAAAAGTCTTTGAAAAACTCTTGGTAAAACGCCTCAAACCTATTATTGAAGAGAGGAACCTAATCCCACATCATCAGTTTGGGTTTAGAAGTCAACATTCGACGATTGACCAAATACATCGGATTACCAATGTTGTTGAAAGAGTACTTGAAGAGCGTAAAATCTGCTCATCACTGTTTCTGGATATGGCACAGGCTTTTGACAAAGTCTGGCATGAAGGCTTATTATATAAGTTACAAAGAGATCTTCCAAACCAATTTTATGAATTACTGAAGTCATACATGTCAGAAAGATGCTTTAGGGTCAAATGTGATGGTGAATATTCTAGAATAAAGGATATAGCTGCAGGAGTTCCCCAAGGAAGCGTATTAGGACCTATTTTGTTTCTGTTATATACAAGAGACATACCTCAAGATTCCGATACAGTAATTGCTACTTTTGCAGATGATACTGCAATTTTGGCCGTTGGGGATAATGTAGAGGAAGCAAAACTGAAAATTCAAAAATCTATTGATAAAGTCAGTATCTGGATAAGGAAATGGAGATTAAAATTAAATGAATCTAAATCAAACTACATAAACTTTACCAATAGAAAGATAAACCCAACCAATATTGAACTAAATGGTCACTCATTAGCTCCTGTTAATACAGCAAAATACCTTGGGATGACGCTTGACGCAAAACTTCATTGGAAAGAGCATGTCAAGAAGAAAATAAGGGGATTAAATATTAAATTCAAGAAAATGAATTGGCTGCTTGGTAGGAGATCTACACTAGACCTACACAATAAACTTTTAATTTATAAGCAATTACTCAAACCTGTTTGGACTTATGGAATACAGCTGTGGGGGTGTACGAAGAAAACAAATGCTAAAGCCGTTCAAGTATTCCAGAACAAGGTTCTGCGTAGTATTGTTAATGCACCATGGTTCGTGCGTAATGATGACCTGCATCGTGACCTCAGGATGAATACGGTTTCAGAAGAAATAATGAAATACGCAATCATGCATAAAAACAGACTACAAAAACATGTCAATCCTGAAGTGTTGTGCTTGTTGAATAACACAGATGATGTTCGCCGTCTTAATAGAACAAAGCCCTTGGATATTAGTGGACGATAATAAATAAAACAAGAGTAACACATGAACATTGTGTTTAAAATTTATGGGACTCCATTACTGAATGGTGATCCAAACAAAGTGACATCGTAATATCAAATGTAAATTACTTGTTAAGTGTAAATTCTTAGTTGTAATTGTTATATAATAATAAAAAAAAAAAAAAAAAAAAAAAAAAAATATATACAATAAATTATATTTTTTCTACTATTAATTAATTAACAAGATCAGTAATAAATAGTTTTAAAGTATTTATTAATTAATAATAACAGTTACAAGTGTTCGTGTTATTGTTCTTTGTATTAAAACCATTTATTTTTATGTGGGTCGTTATTTCTTAACTCTAAAAAGAAATTAAAATATTTTTTTCAAAAACGTCTCCATACTTGTACAATTTTGTTAGTTACCGATTTTCTTCCACACTACTCGAACCCCTTCAATATTGCCTTTCTAAACTCGCTGTGCAGTTTTGTCACGCATTGCATCAATGCTAAATGAAGGCGCTGTAAGAAACTATACCAGGGCTTTTTTGTATAATAATGAGTTTTTCTGTTAAATTTCTACTCAAGTCGCGATAAAAGTGTAACACTCCTTAAGTACATTTTGAGTACATCCTTAATACATATTGAGTATTACATGTTACTTTGTTAATAATTTTGGTTTCTCTGCGAATGGGAAAAATATTGCAAGGAATCGTTGGTTTTTATTAACTTTTTTAAGCTAGAACTGCCCTTACATGTTAGCCATACATGGTCGACAAAAATTGAATTTGGCGAATAAAATAATAAGAAAAGAAAATTTACTTTTTACGGATTAATCTAAAATCCGAAAACATATGCTTTCGGGTTTGTTTATGCGGTACTAGCATTATCCCGTATCTGCTCGTCAATCGATTACAAATTTTTGATTTACCCTACTTTGACCTTTCGGGGAGGAATTTTAGAAAATGCTTCAACCAGAAAAAGTTTTTTTAGTTAAATTCCCAGAACTTCTCTGTAAACAACACATAATTTTCAACTTGAATAACATGTTTTTTTGTTTTTTGTACATTTCACTTTTTTAACTTTGGACTTTTTTGTAAACTTCTCTTTGTAAATATCGACAAAACGTTCCAGCAACATTCATTTTCAAAGTTATTAAAATTCGACAGTTTGTATTTTTGCTTTTGCAAATATCAATCCTTCTTTCAATCCGCAGTAGATTGAATTTGAAACCTGTTTACTTAATTTCAGCCCTTTAGGTCTTTTGAATCTGGAGATATAGAGATAAAAAGTGAATTTTGTTTTTATCGCATTTATAACTTTTAGGCCTAACATTTTAAAAACCATTTTTAATGAGCACTTATATGCCTCACCTACATTCGTCCGGATTTCAAATTTGTAAAACTTACACTTATGGGAATTTCCTGATAAATTGGTGAGTTGTATTCAGATTATATATATCTAGTCAAAATGAAGTCTCGCAAAGAATTTGTAGATGCAATATATTAAAAAATATTTATACACGAAGTAGTATTTCAGTTTAATATTCGTAATAACACTATATATTTATGTATCTTCTGTTAATAATTTCAAAAATTGCAATTTATTATTCGTAACTCAACAAACTCAGTTGTGGATATGTTAGGATTATACAATGCTCGTATTGTTATCCGGATAGCATTATAAATTATTTTACCACATTCACCGAAGTTAAGCCCAGTTAATGATGGACAACTGATTTGGTTAAACTTGTCAAACAGAATTAGTCTGGAACGTGTCATGACAATTTATAAACTAATTATTCACATTTTCTGACGTCAAATGTTACACGTTTACAGCTGCAAGCACTTCATTACTGCTGCATTAAGCGTATGTTGGGCGTCGCAACAACACTAATACAATGCCGTTAAAGGCAATATTGAAATCACATAATCAACTTTGATATCCTATTCAATGTTGGTACACATGCACTTTATACGGTTCATTTATTTTAATTGAAATTGTAGAGGATGCGAAGTGGGGGGGATTTTCAATCAGCTGTTTGCGTAAAACAAACATGTACCGAAGTAACACTGCAGGATTAATATGTTGTCCGATAGCGGCAGGCGTCTTTTTAATTAACTTCGGAATAAATAACTTTCTGGCGAACCTATGACTGCGTGGACAAGGCCAAATCTCGTATGGAAATTAAAATTTTTTAAATATTAAGTTAAAAATTGGATGAAAATTCTTTTCCAAATGTTGTTTTTGCAAGTATTGTAATCAATATACTTTAAATATATTCGTGTACTTATTAAACACAGGACACAGAACAAAAATTAAAGCGAGTTGTAATTTGCAAAAGCTGTGTATCTCAAGACATAATTAAACTTTAGTATCCTACACGAATTTGTGTTAATATTTCTTGTGTTTGTATGTTTAAAATCTCAATAAAGCTTGTGAAAATAATGTTTGAAATCGTTTCACTCAGATGTTATGGTTTTCTTTTATGTTTACTAAATACTTCCACATCACAGGACGTTTTGCAAAATTACCAATAAATTTTACAAGAGATTTTTAAGGGTACATTTGAGCCTCTGTTTTGATCAAAAGCAAATTGTTCGATAAATTTAAATTATTATTCTGTAATAAAAGTAATTATATTTATTTAATGAAATATTCTATCACAGCTAATCCATGTTTTGAGTAACTTACATAGCTATTCCAAAAGCTCTTTTTTCACTTCTAAAGTTTGAAACAAACGGGACAGGCGATTTCTGCATGCATTAAAAATATAAATATTTCTCTCCCTCTATTATAGATTTAAATGGTTTTGTCTGGATCGAAAAATCAAACTTCATAAAAATGCCAAATTCTGGGTATTCGAAATAAGATAATTTTATTTAAACTTTAAGACGATTTTTTCGAAATATAAAATAATACCAGTATCCGAATAACGTTACAAATAAAGTATGTACGTTTCCCTCGTGAATGTTTTACACAAACAGACTACTTTTTAGCTAAATATGTAATTAGAATCCGGCTTCGAAGTGATGTCCGACCTCTGCATTCAGATCTCTGCGTGCCATTGAATTTGGCTGTGCATCGCACTAAAACACACACACACACACACACACACACACACATTTCCTTTTAATAATATACAATACAATAAGGCTAAAGACAGCACCTCCAGAATATAAGGTTAAAGCCAAATTTCAGACATGCATGTTTTTTGGATCTCGTGAGATTTCGTAATCACTGAGTCTTTGAGTGGTATTGATATTTTTATATTAAGAACAATTTATAATGGAAACTATCATTGTTGTTTTGTGTAAAGGATTACTTTTCGAAAATCATCAAACTCACTTTTTATTAAATCAAAATAACACAAACGAAAATGTATGTCAGTTCGTTTACAAAACATTTCAAATTGAAGTTTTTTCGTCGCGACGAAATACGATTTTTTTAAAACTGCATTTTCCTCATCAATAAAATAATTATTAACTAAAAATTATGCCAGTAACATATTGTTAAGAAAAATAAGGAAACGATTTTAAAAAGTTTGCAGTGATTTTTTTTTAAAACTAAAATATTTTTTTATAACTTGGAACCGCGTTTAATAATTGTATAAACAGAGTAAAAAGGCAGAAGACGTACCAACTTTGAAATTAATAAAGTTTCGGGTATACATCATTTTAGCAATGCACTTTAAATAATCAAACTTTATGTTTCATCTACCATTAAAACAAAACCAACTGTCATCCTTATTAATTTAACTAAAAAAATTTAACGTACATATATATACATTTATATTTCTTTATAAATTACCGATTTATATTAGAACTAAAACTATTTTATTATTTTTAATATGCAGTATTTTTTAATAAAATATTGTAAACATATAATTTGATTTTGCACTGACATATGTTGTTTTTATTATACATTGTTATTTGCTCATAACTCTTTACTATAACAATTTTGTGCCTTCAGAAAACGAACTCCGAATAAGACATCTAATTTACTTGTGTAGCTTTGTTTGTTCTGCAATACATCATTTTCCGAAATGCTCACTTTGTATTTAACTGTCTCTATTCTTCAAAAGAAAAAAAAATAAATTTACGAAGAATGAAATATAATATTTGTTTATTAACTGCAATAAAACACGGCCAAGGAAGAAATAATGTTTGGACAACTTTGGACCCCTCCAGTTGGATGCTGGAGGGTCAGGGATAATTTATGTAACAGATAATTTATAGCTTGAGAGGGAATTATTGAAGGAGATGGGACGAGAGAAGGATCAGAAGTTAATTGTATTTGTTGTTGAGGGTCACTAGCCACGGGTTCACACCTCCTCGAAGGTAAACTTTACACTCACAGTTGGCAATGTGTGATACTGTGTTGTACAGAGCATTTATAAACTACAAGATTCACACACACACACACACACACACACACACACATACGATACAAGCTTGTAAGGCTTTGAAAACAAAGGTATGCCTCTTTTGGTTTGTAATCTTTCTCATATAAATGTTCTCCAGCTATATATATAGTGGTTTTTTGGTGTTTAACGTCCGACTATTGTGCACACTTGGGCTAATGCAGACGACCAGCTCTCTCTCTCTCTCTCTCTCTCTCTCTCTCTCTATATATATATATATATATATATATATATATATATATATGTAGAAAAATATTGTATCATATATATATATATATATATATATATATATATATATATATATTAATGTATTTTAATTAGAAGTATATTCGATATTTAATAAATATCTAGTACAAATTTAACAGCATCTGTCGTATTCGATACTGTAAGCTGGTTCGAATTTATATTGATTAGGCTAGCATTTATTTTGTTATAGAGTTTCACTAAACGGTGTCCTCAACGAGTTTTATCAGCCCACTGACTAGTTTATTCTTCTGGAGGTCCTCAGGGTCCTGGAAGCCAAACACCCTTTGCCTCCGCTGGCAACAGCCTCGCAATCATAGATTACGCGTCCTGCAGTTCCTTCATCCTTAACGAACACACTGTTTCACCTTGGTACATTCGCATTATGTTTATTTACACCTTCACATTACAATGTTCTGTAATGAATCCCATGGTTTTACTGAATGTAACCAATACCTCTACATTCACTGCGCCTCCACAGTCTGCTTGAATTCACTGCTTGTGGTTTCCATACAGCCTCAGGTTTTCTCCACCTCCGTGCTATTTTCACTCTTTAGGCCCCCTTTTGGCATTTCCTCCAAGGTTTTCTAACCTTGAAGGCCTGCTTCTAACCACCCAAACCCTACAAGTAGCTAGGAATATAAAAAGCCCACCTAAGCAAAGAGACACGCAAGCATAGGTAAGGCTAGATTTAAGCTGGTATAGACTAGAGTCCATGTACTTAAGCTAAGCTCCCCTTAGTCATGCAGGCTTCGGTGTGCGCTGTTCCACCTTGGCTCAGGATGAAGCGATCTAACCCGAGGGCAGATAGATGAAGAAAGGTTAGATGCAGCTAGGGCGCCTCGGGATTGCCACATCCGTACTCACAAAGTATGAGCCCCTGAGAGGCTAGAATTAATTATAACAGCTGGTTTTCCTTGCTCTAAATCATTACCAGTACGTAGCCTAAATGGTTTAAGTCAAAAATGTTAGGCCACAAAAAAAAATTGAAACAAGTACAAACTTTTAATTTAACTATATGTAATATTATTTAAATCTGTTTTCGATATAAATTGCATTAACGTGTTTTAAAAACATACCTGCGATCTGATGATACATATTATAATTATATGCAGTTATTTATTTTATCCTCTAGGCTACGTTATGGAAGTAAGAAGCCGCGCCTAGAGCTGTCAGGTCCCAGCTGTCATGTTGTAAGGCAGTGAGATCCCCTTCAGGATATCAGATTCGGATGTACCTCCCAAAGGGACGTGATCCTCTAAAGAAAAGGGTTAGATTTGATATTTGGCTGTGTCATCGTTGATAACAAGATAAATGGAACTTCTTATCAAAATCATAACGTGGATAAAAAGAAGTTGGGAGATATTTCAAACATAACAAGTTTTGTTCACGAAGAAGCAAAGCCGTAATTTGTAATACTTTAATTGAAATCAGCTTATCCCAACAGTCTAAAGAGTAAACAACACCCTTATTGAGAAAAACTAACTTTTTCATGACATTTTGAAAAATAATTAGCAATACTCGTTTTATGTGTAGTACTTCGCACAATTTAAGAGGAAAAGTTATAAAAAAACATTATTTGCATTAAATATTTACCTAATTTGGTTTAAATGCAGACATATTTTTATTTGAAGATTTGTACTGACAGAAAAATAATTTGAAAGTAAAACAAGTTTCCGGGCAAAGTAGCGGTGAAAATAGAGAAAGAACAATATTGCAATTCACTGTTTTATGTTTTTATTTACTCCCAAACTTATCGATAAACTGATATGAATTGCACTTTTACATATATTACTAAACTTTATAATAACAACAATACCTCAACTCATTACTGGTCATCAAATCACTAATTCAATTTCCTTGTGGTCCTGGACACCAAGATCCTTGTCACCTGCTGCCAAGGTACATTATAAGACTTGTAGTTCCTCATCCATCCCCTTAGCGCGTGCACAAACACACACACACACACACACACACACACACACACACACACACAAATATATTAATTTTTATTTTATATATATAATATTTCTAATAAAACAAAGCTTTTTCAAACGATCAATAATTTTAAATAACTCTAGCAGACAGAGTAAAGAATACGTAATAAACTTGAGGCAGAAGGTCACAGCGCCACGTAATAAACTTGAGGCAGAAGGCCACAGCGCCACGTAATAAACTTGAGGCAGAAGGCCACAGCGCCACGTAATACAATAAAGCAGCAACAGCTACCAGAACGTACGTTTAAAGTTTGTATGAGCGGAGCGGAATGTATTCTGCACACAACGGACACAAATCATACTTTATTTCGTGTCACTCCCAAACTGCGTTACGCCCGATTGTAGGTTTAATTGTTTCCCAGTACGCCTACGTGTTCCACTTACAGATTAGGGTTCTAACGTATCCCTCGGGAACCCTGATAGCTCATTGTTTCTGTTCCAGCTCAGTTTGTAATCGGACAAATTGTTAACCTTGAAAATAAATTGGAGGTACAATAATACGTGACTTGAGCATTGCATTATGATTTAATGAAAACTTAATTTGATTGAAAATAATGCTTTGTAAAATAATTTATTAGTTACTTGTTATTAGTGTAATTCAATTAAAAAATGAACAACCAGACCCACTCCAGAGACTCTGAAAAATGAGCACCAATCCTCATTTTACACTTTTAGTGGTGGTTTCACACACACACACACACACACACACACACACACACACACACACACACACACACACACACACACACACACACACACACACACACACACACATATATATATATATATATATATATATATATATATACAGCGGTACAGAGGCTTAAGTTATAAATTTTTAAATACGAGAATGAACACAATTTCAGCAGAATCTAATGAGTTAGGTTTATTTTTAATTTTCTATATAAAATTGAGATTGTATAGAGGCTAAATTTGAATAAGTTTTGACTAATGTATTATGTTGAATCTAATATTATAAGAGAGGAAGTTTGTGATAATAAACTACTTTTTCACATGATAAAACAAATAAAACTTAACAGTATTGTCTTTCTAGTGAATTTAATTTTATACATTACTTTTTAAATGGTTATTCCTCCTTGGTATCGAAAACGTTAAGCTTTATTTTCAGGTTATTAACATATAAATAAAAAAGCAAGTTTTTAAACATAAAAGCAGCGGCTTCCGTTTTATTCTGCACAAATATATCATCAAAACTTTAGATAAGCTCATACAAGAAACAACTGCATCCGTGCTGCTATGTAGTCGTAATCCCGTGGGAAATTAAACATACTCTACACTTTTTCATTATGTCAAATTTGAATAGCAAATCTTTGTTAAAATATGCATTCTAATTACAATTTTGTTGATAATAACTTAAGACATAAGATTGCACTTTATATTGTACGCACTAACCTATAAATTAGCAAATACAATTAAGACTGACGAGAAGACACTTTATAAAGTCCAAAATTCCGTCCTTATAGAAGCAGATGTTTACTAAGAATAAGTAAAAGTTGGCAAGAGTTCGGTAGTGACGTCACAATGCCTGCCAAGTTTACTTTGCAGCGTCCCCAGTTACTTCTGCAAACACACCTACAAAAGAATACTGATAGATCCTGGCTGCTTTACTTCTTGCATATTCTATTGCTATCCTCGTGGATTTACTGATACGTGTTTGTTCAAACTAAACAAATTCTTTTAAATTAGCAAATATTACAGAAACATTTGTTTACTATTTACACAAATACAAGTTAACACGTATCAAGTTTTAGTGTAGAATGTGATGTTGAATTTTGCTTGATATGAGTGCACAAATGTATATGAGTATGTAATAGTATATTTTTCGCGTTGCAAGTCTCATATTTAATTGATTATAGTTAAAATTTCCTGTGTTCCCGCCCGGGATCGAGCCTTGCGCTAGTGAGGCGCACGTGATAACCACTACACCACGGAAACTACTACGAAGAAGTTTAAATTGATAGTTTTAGTAAAATATCAGTTGTTTTATATTAATTCGTAACGATCAACTGATTTCATTGAACAGCTGATAGGCTATAATACGTTTCTGGTTATGTTGTTAAAAGCTATGTAAATTTATCGTGTTTTCGAACAAATTATCGTAATTAAAATAAAAAGGAAGAGAAAACATGACACATGATTTTTATTTTTGATTCAATGACAGACATTTTTTAAGGCAAGTATTGTGGGTGGCATGTTTGTAGTGTCAAGTCACTGCCGTAAGTTAACGCTGACCTGTCGTTTTCACTTGCCTAAACGGCATAACGTAAACGCCTTAAGCAAGAAACAAATAAACAAACATTAAATTTAATAACTACTGCAACGCATTGGACGAACACAAACTAACTGCTTGATTTTGAATAATTTTCGCAATACATTTTGGTTTGCTCAGAAATCGGTAAAATGTACTATTTTTTTCGAACAAGTTTTTTAAAATATTTTCTTTTTTAAAACCAATTAAAAATCGGATTCTTTTAAGAACGACTTTAATCAAATTTTAATCGTGTAGTTCATAAATACTAAAAAAACAGATTGATTACCGAGCACAGATTCCCCAATCGTAAGGAGGGATTTACGAGTAAGCACTTCTGAGAATGCAACCGGAGATGTCGAAAATTCCAACACCTGAACTCAAGCGTTTATTAAGGGAGTCTGGTGCTGTTACTAAAAATAGCAATTATAACCCCCTACATATCCTTGAAACACCGTTGTTTCAGAGATTCTGTTAAGGCCTGTCACGCGAGAATTTATGTAACCTTCAAAATATGCAAGTTTATTTCACAATATAATAAAAAATTGTTAAAGTTGGTTTTAAAAGATAATCATTCCTGATATGACCGTATTACTGGTAAAATAAATTTAAACAACATTTTGATTCAATGATTCAAATTATTTGGCACTTACAAAAGTATTCCTAACGAGAAACTTGAGTATCACTCAAGGAGAAGTATCCCTAGAGAAAGTATTCCTTTCATAAACTTTGCCAAATTAATGGATATTCGACCAGTTATTTTTGTTTTTATATTTAATAAAATTTAATGATAAATAAAGTAATTACTTTTACAACTACTCCCTCCAATAACGTAAATAAGTAGGTTTAGAGTTGTCGAGTAGGTTGTCGAATAAACACACATCCAAGTTCTAGAGTTTTTGCACCAACTTTTTTTTTGTGTTTAACGTCCGACTATTGTGCACACTTGGGCTAATGCAGACGATGGGATGATTTATAGCGTATGAAAATGCCAAACCCTGGCCGGGAATCGAACCCGGGTCCTCGGGGTGAAAGCCTAGTACGCTATCAACTAGGCCACCGAGACGGCCATTTTTGCACCAAAAGACGGCTATTCAGTTACAAAAAGACACACATCCTTAGTTCCTTGTTTGCGAAATACACGGCGCCGTCGATGCAAAGACAAGATTTTTGAAAACTGAATATTTGCCGTAACTTACTTAAATTGATTCATTCGATTTTTATTAATTTTATGAAGCAAATATGATTTTTAACTCAAGGACGTGTAACAAAATTCACACTTAAGGAAGTATTCTGAAATTCCGGAATTAATTTTGTGGTAATAATTGAACTTGAGAAAGCTGTAAAATATTTTTGCACATTTTAGTTAGGATTTGTATCAACAATTTTAAATGAAATCTGTCATAATCCACCTGTTTTACTTCAGATAATATTACTGTCGTTGAAGAATCAAAAATATTCTTCTATAAAATCACTTCAAATAAAAAAAATGTTTTTACTTCCAATCAGCTTTAATTTAATAACAAAAATAACAATGTACGGAACTATTTATTCCCTTTAACTGCCTGTAAAACACTTTGTAAAGCCGCTTCTAAGGTCAAACTTAAACATTGTGATTAAAACAATTAACCGACGATTCCGAGTAAATTTCAAACACATTTCAATTACATAATTAATTAACCTCAGATAACCTTTTCTTCTGGAAATAATTGTTAGATATGAAACGGGCTGCGTTATCAGCTGACCTTCAGAATGTCATTTGATAATTTAGTGTTTTAAACAAATTTGTATTTTAATGTTACTAAACAATTGGCTCACCTAATATATCGACTGCATTGAAACACTGAATATTTCTGTCTATTGGTTCGAAACAGCCTTTTACATTCATTTATGTATTTTGTAGCAAATTTCCATTTGGAATTGAGCTATTTGAACTGCCATCATGGTAACAACCAGGCTCAGGACCTTGTAATGAGTGCTGATTTCTGACACCATTGGCTCAATTTTTGATGTCTTTACATTTATATATATATATATATATATATATTAATATGATGGATTTATCAGGAAATCAGGATTCAATAAGAGTGTAAGAGGTACAAACCTTACTTTGCAAAGCATCAGATAGCTGAGTGCCACGATTTTCTTCCACGCTGTATTAGAGTATCCTCCTGGCTTTAATCCTCCAACGAGCATACGTAAAAGAATTATTATTATCATTATTATTATTATTATTATTATTATTATTATTATTATTATTATTATTATTATTATTATTATTATTATTATTATTATTATTATTATTATTATTATTATTATTATTATTATTATTATTATTATTATTATTATTATTTATTATTATTTATTATTATTATTATTATTATTATTATTATTATTATTATTATTATTATTATTATTATTATTATTATTATTATTATTATTATTGTTGTTGTTGTTATTGTTATTTTAGAAAAAAAATACTTTTTTATAAACAGTTTTAACACAACTCATAAAATTTTTAAATTAATTATTCTGATTTTATAAATTTGTAAAGTAGCACTTATCAGTCAACAGCACCATGTAATTAAACTTTCCTAACGTATCAAAGTCTGATATCAATAATCAATAAAAATTGTTGGGGTACAACGATAACAATATATATATATATATATATATATATATATATATATATATATATATATATATATATATATATGAGTAATTTATTTAAATAAAAAGAAATTTGATATTAGAATTGCACTAACTAGCTTTTAAGTATCAAGCAGTTACATTAGCAATATTTTAAAATAATTTTAATTACTAACTGTTAGGCCCCCTATGTTAGACATTTCTTGTATTAAATCTAAAAACATAAAAAAGAAGAAATAAAAGGATAAAAAAAAGAAAAGAAAAGAAAGAAAAAACAAGAAAAAAGAAAGAAAAAACAAGAAAAACTGTGTTTTTTCGAAAAAAATAATATTTCTAAATGCTATTGCAGAACACATTCCCATAGTCCAGCCACTTTGTAAAGGGTCTGCGCGACAATTTCTCGCGCATGCAGGAGACTTCCCCTCCACCTTCCCTCCAACCGTCCAGAGAAACAGAGTCTTCCAATCTGAGCTTACAGACTGTTACTACTCAGCGGTAGTGAATAAAAAGGAGGAAGCTATGGTGAACGAGTGGGGATTCGACCTCTCTCTTGCACATTCTTTCTCTCTGTCTTACTGGTGTTCTGAGCAGGCCGTTTACTAAGCGGCTGACACACAGTTATTCACCAATGTTTACCAGATTTATACTATCCACAAATTTATATATATATATATATATATATATATATATATATATATGTGTGTGTGTGTGTGTGTGTGTGTGTGTGTGTGTGTTACCGCTGAAGTGCAGAAATAAGTTATTCTAGGGATTATCTAGGTAATGTGCAGATTAATTAAGTGATCCGTAAAAGTACTGAAAACTGTTTCATTTCTCAAATTACCAATAAAATCTACACACTGCCTACTAGGCACTCTTTGAAGTGAAAATAAGATCTTTGCTGGAACAATAACATCGTTTCTGTACGTTTGAATTAACGTAATGTTATTTATTTATTTTTCAATATCTAAAGAATCAAGTAATACCGTCAAACAATCAACAAATTAGTTGATAGAATGAATTATCAATAAATAAACTTTTGGACTTTAACTATACGAAAACCGTTAATGTGCACATTACCTAAGTTAAATGTGGGCTCAGCACGTTAATCAGTTAATCTCCGTAACAGCTACGCAATGTACACAGGTAGTTAATGGCTTTCGAGCTTTAGCGGTAACATGCATAACTTGTTCTTAACGAACAAATATTTCTTGTTTTTAGAGCAATTATTTCTTCTTTATAATATAAGTATCACTGTTATTTTAACATGTATCATGTTTTAGGGCTGGTTGTGACGTTGGATTTTGCGCGATCCGTGCCAATGTCATATTGCAAATAATAGTACATTTAGCGCGTTGCATGCTATTTTATACATACAAATATAATTGTGACTACTTTCAAACAGCTGATTTCGCACAACAGCTGTTGCTTCAATATCATTTCAATTGAGGTTATGTTACAAATTAAATTTTTAAATAAAATGGACAGTAAAGTTATTACAAAACATATGTTTTAAATGAAACACAAAGATTAAGAAAAAACAAACGAGAAAGACTATTATTAGAAAATAAATTAAAACGAAAAAATGAAATTAACGATGAAAATGTTACAATTCATAAAAGAGTTATGACTGAAGAGCAACACCAACTAATTAATAACAAAAACGAAGAATTAAGAAAAGCATGATACTTATATTTTTGGTTCGGTAACAGACATTTTTTATTTACCACCTTTTAGCAGATTGTTGTGAACAAACGGGTCAGTTAATTTTAATAAGTCATTGCGGAATATCTGTGAAAACAAACAACAAATTATTGTGTAATAAAGTTATTACAATTGTTGACGGAAAATTAATGGTATTATTATTTTTAACCTAACGTTTGTCTTACTTTTGATTGTAAAATTCACTTTCGTTATCAAATTCCCAATGTAAAATATAAAAGCTATAACAACATACTTAGGGCTGTGTACAAATACAAGAAACAATCAGAAAAACGTAAAACAGCATTTAGGCTGACACCATTACAGGTTAGGAAAACTGAACTATGTACTATCAGGAGAATTGCAGATCTGAACAAGAAAGTGGATTTGTTAAAACATTGATGTTAATACCAGCATATAAGAAGACCTTGTTTCTGATTTTCACATACCTCCGGTTTAGTTTCAATGAATCCATCAATAAATTTCAAGTGTTATTATTTGACTACGACCTTTGTACATCTATCGTGCCCCCTTTCTGTATTCTTAAAATGCTCAGGTACAACACAACCTCTAGTCATAGAATCTTCATAAGTCTAGGATTTGATGGATTCAAGATGGGTAAACTCTCCCAATTCTAACTGGTGACTTTCAATTTGTTATTAAGGTGATAGTAAATGTTTCCTCTGCTAATTCCTTATCACGGACGTTTTGCTCCATATGATCAGCTTTTTGTTAGAGATCACGCCCATTACATTTCACATCCTTACTTATGGAAACACCCACAAGTAGTTAAGGAAATGAGGTCCACCTATACGGAGCCCTAAATGCTTGGTCAAGGCACACTGGGAGGTCGCCAACTCTTCCACGGGCCACGTTGCACCACGGTACACCATTATGCAGGTATCATTCACTCCATCAGCATGGATCGCTTTGCACTTTAAAGTTAGCCAAACTGTGTAGAGTAGTGTGTGTGTTTTGAATAGGTGAGTGAGAGTATTGTGAGCTAGAGGTACAATGGGATGCTAAACCCATCAGCTGCCTCCGCCGGACTCGTTCAGTCTGGTTTTAACCACTTTTTGTGAATCCTTTTTTCGTTTTTGCCATTCGTGGTTTTGCTGATCGCGTGTGGTTTCTGTTTACACCACTAAGGTTACCGGCCAAATATTTTTTTGTTGCTTATTTTCAACACAGTATCTGGTTTCATATTTTAGTTTTTATGTTTCAATGTTTTAGTAAAATAATTCAGAAAAATTGTTTGTTCACATTCTCAGAGGTTTATATATTGCTTTATATAAACAAATACTGGTAAATGTCGAGTTAAGAAATAACAATACAAAAACAAATCCATTTACTACCCTAAAAAATATTGTTGAAGAAAAAAAATGTATCATGTTTTCTCTTCCTTTTTTATTTTAATTACGGTATTTTTTTCAAAAACAGGACAAATTAATACAGCTAGTTTTTAACAACAAAACCAGAAACGTATTATAGCCTATCAGCTGTTCAATGAAATCAGCTGATCGTTAAGAATTAATATAAAATACAACTGATCTTTTACTGTAACTACCAATTTAAACTTCTTCGTAGTTTTCGTATTGTAGTGGTTATCACGCTTCACACGCACAAGGTTTCAGATTCGATCCCGGACACAAAATACTGAAAATTTTAATTATAATTGATTACATCCGACTTGCGACAAGCAAAATAGACTGTTATATATCAATATAAATTTGTGCACTCGCAAAATCCAACATCACAACCAGCCATGAAACATGGTATATGTTAAAATGTGAAATGGTATATAAACTTTTAAAATATAAAACATTTAAATGTAAAAATGTTAAAATATAAAATTGGCAAGCTGTACCAAGGAGTCATTTACTAATCAACTGAACATATAAACTAGGCATAGATAAAATCCCCAGTATACTGTACATGCTTGTGATTGTTACGCTTATACATGCATAAACAGGTGTTATTAGGTAGCTACACAACGTGGTTTACCTTGTCAAGCCTGAGCTCTATTCCGGGGCAACTGCTCTAATTAAATTTATCTAACAAGTTCAATACGCAGATCTAGTAGATTAACGTACCTGCATTGCACACGTGCTTGACTTTTTTATTCCCTCGAATTGTCTGAAAACATTTGAAATGTTACAACAAAGAGATCTCGTTTCACGACTACGCAGGAGCCTAATAAATGAATTTCTACTAATTTCAGTCTGTAAGTGGGCTTGTTATTCGTTGAAGAGCCAAAGAGGCGAAAGATTTGTAAGATTTTAAGGGAAACCAAAGTCTCTGATCATTACGGTCGTAGGTTCGAGATGACGTTACTGCCATAAGCTTTACCCTACCCGTTAATATCGATCATCCCTAGTACTTATTAATCTGGTATAAAATATTGATTAAAGAACAAAAACTATTTTAATCACTTTTTATTTAAAAGAAATATATTTTTCGCCTCGAGAGGGTTTTTTTGAAAATATTTTAGTAGTTCCCAAAATGAAAAAAATATTCTTTTGCAAGAAGAATGAATTGAAAAATTAAAATGTTCATAAAACAGCTTTTGTTTTTTAAGTTTTTCAAATCTTATTTAATATTTAAAACGCTAATTGATGAAAATTTTATAACGTCGAATATTAATAGTCAATAAAATACTTAAACTTTTTTGGGAATTCGTGCACGCGAAACAGCTGCGTGCAGCGAACATTTACTAAACTTCAAAAATATCTGCACATACGTGTTGAAGACATTACATTCAGGTCGGACGAAAGTAACAGCTCAGTTTAAAAACTTCAATTCGTATTGTTTACACAAATATACAAAGTTGAATTTTTCAAACGAGACCTATAGAAATATATTCATTGACAACCATCTTTTTGTGTAATAATATTTGTTTAAAATTGAAAAGAATTTGTAAAGCCTCAGTTACTCTTTGCCATACAAATATTTATAATTTTATTTCAGATTCTAAATAACAACCTGCTTCGGTATGAATTAGTTTCGTCCACTATTTTCCATTATTGGTTAACAATTACTTAGGCGCTGTTATTCCAACACACACAAAAAGTGGTTACGCCAAAGAACAATTAGTTGCTAAATAATATTTGTAATTAAAATAATATACATTGGTAAAGTACTAAGAAAAACTTAGCGTTTCATTTGAGTTTAGTTAATACTTTCTACAAACAACTGCCATTATTCTTTTCCTACAAAATAATAACACTGGCACAGATTGACCTCTAACACCTTGCACCGTGGACACCATCAAGTAACCTCAATATACCGGAAATGGTTTTAACATCCAATCCCACGTCACATAAACATAGCTCTGTATACACTCCAGAGTGTTCGTGGTGTGCCTTCTTCTGGCCTTGAATATTTCTTTTAATTTTAAAATATAAACTTTCAAATTTATTTGGCTTACAATGTAATGTGACATATAAAACGTTTGTAACTGTTACAAGTTAGCTAAAAACCTGAACCTTGGAGGATGTCTTTTCGGTTGTTTAAAATACGTCTGAAGTGTTTGTCCATTTAAGGGGAATCGCCTTTTAAGGGCAATCTTCATTCCAACCAACCGAATGACATTCCTCTGAACACGCCATTGTTATTCATTTTCCGTAGCATTATCCTTCATTGTTAAATTGAATATATTTTGATAGATTGAGTATATTTACGTTAGAATTTGCGAAAAAACATTTAGAAACCCTTATAAGGAATACTTTTTAAGGACTGTTTTAATACTGCAATAACTAACTATAAATTCAAAAACCGAAGAACCCTGTAATACTAAACGTTACTTAAAATCCCAAATAACGGTGACTATTAATATAAAGTGATTTAAGAGTCAAGATTATCATACTTTTAAAAAGATAAATCTAATTTTTTATTAAAAACTTGTACCACAGTACTAATAATACATAATTATAATATATATATATATATATATATATATATATATATATATATATATAAAACATTTGAAATTTGTCATCATTGAATCTGTGTGTCTTAAATATTTATTTCATTAAAGACTTGTTTTTAATCACGTGGAAGTTTTATTCATTTACCGAAAAGAAAACTGAAACAAATTAACAATAAATTGAATTTTCAATTTTATTTTTTGCCTTTGAAAGTGGAACATTTCGAAATACTCAAGAATAATTTATTTTTGGTAAAATTATTTGAATACAGTTATTTAGCGAGACGTTATTGACAAAAGAGTTACTTTTTGAAAACCATTCTCTTCCTCGTTTAGTACTTCTTCAAGTGGACAATCATTTATTTAATTGCACGAGACGTAAGTTAATGTAAAGGAATTCACTCTCGCGCGCTGTGTTCACGCTGATTGTAACTTATTAACACTTGATTTTACACTGCTATTGTACACGCGTGTGTATAACAATAGCAGAAACTGTGAAATCACCGCAAATGTGTATTTTCCGCCACTCTTTTATTACATCTAAGGTAACTGTAAATAAAAAAAAGAATGAAACTGTTTTTAGCTGCATAACATTAGCTACATGCGCTTTTGACTTCCTATACACTCTGCGTACAATAACCATAAACATTCCTTGAGAGTTATGTTAATTTCGTAAAGTTATTAAGATATCTGTAATTAATCGTACACCGTAAAGTTTGTGTCAACACGCTATGTAAACAAAGTAACACTTATATTGAGACTGAATTTTATTCAGAAAGTTATGTAGACAAAATGACACTCATATCGATACTAAATTTTATACAGAAAGTTATGTAGACAAAATGACACTCATATCGATACTACATTTTATACAGAAAGTTATGTAGACAAAATGACACTTGTATTGAGACTGAATTTTATTCAGAAAGTTATTTAGACAAAGTAATACTTATATTGAGACTAAATTTTATACAGCAAGTTATGTCACAAAGTTATACAGCAAAGTTATGTAGACAAAATTACACTCATATGGAGACTAAATTTTATACATAAAGTTATGTAGACAAAGTAATACTTATATTGAATTTTGTTCAGAATGTTATATAGACAAAATGACACTTATATTGAGACTGAATTTTATACAGAAAGTTATGTAGACAAAGTGACACTCATATTAACTGAATTTTAGGCAAAATAGCACTTATATTGAGACTGAATTTTATACAGAAAGTTATGTAGACAAAGTGACACTCATATTGACTGAATTTTAGGCAAAATAGCACTTATATTGAGACTGAATTTTATACAGAAAGTTATGTAGACAAAGTGACACTCATATTGACTGAATTTTAGGCAAAATAGCACTTATATTGAGACTGAATTTTATACAGAAAGTTATGTAGACAAAGTGACACTCATATTGACTGAATTTTAGGCAAAATAGCACTTATATTGAGACTGAATTTTATACAGAAAGTTATGTAGACAAAGTGACACTCATATTAACTGAATTTTAGGCAAAATAGCACTTATATTGAGACTGAATTTTATACTGAAAGTTATGTAGACAAAGTGACACTCATATTAACTGAATTTTAGGCAAAATAGCACTTATATTGAGATTGAACTTAATGGGTTATATAGAAAAAGTAACACTTATATTGAGTTTGAAATTATATATGGTTGCATGGAGTTGAACTTATATGGTAAAGGATTATATAGACAAAGTAACACTTGTATTGAGATTGAACTTATATGGTAAAGTTATGTAGACAAAGTAACACTTATATTGAGATTGAACTTAATACGTAAAGTTATATAGAGAAAGTAACACTTATATTAAAACTAAACTTTATATGTAAAGTTATGCAGACAAAGTAACACTTAAATTGAGTTTACACTTTATACGTAAAGTTCTGTCCAACATTTCCAAGTCTGCTGCGATTTACCGCTGGATTAAGTGCAAACCCAGTTTCCTCTTTTTCCAACATCTAAATCCCCAAATCCACTTCTGCATTTCCCCAAGGGTTTCCTGTTTTTAATAGTTCCTGTTACATTTCGGTACCACAAGTAGCTAAGGAAGTTCGATGACCACAAATATAGAATCAGCATGCTATTCTAAAGGATATCATGGCTAGGGGCAAGGGTCGTCCTTGATGCAGAGTTCGCATACTAAGTCTAAGCTACGCAGTTGTCAGCCTATGCTGCTCCACCTTAGATTGGGATATACATGTACGTGCGTCTTGAGCTTTGGCCGTATTGATGCAACTTCCTTACAACACGCCAACGTCGATACGGTTCCACCATGCACCGCGTGGGAACACGGGTACGTCCGCCCTTGAGTTTGCACACGTCTCTCACCTCAATAAGTCTTTAAAGAAATGTGTGGTAAGAGATATTCTTCACGGAGTCAACAGATAGGACAGGCCACAGTTACAAGTTTGACTACGTAAATATTTACTGAGCGCTTATAACGTGTATCATATTCAGAATTGTTATTGTTAGTTGTCTTTTCCAACCAAAATCAGGAAAGCAATAATTTTGTTTTTGATGTCTTATTTTAGGGCTTACGCACTTACTTATATGGTTCCGATATAACAGTTATCGTGAGAAGATATATAGCCGAAATGTAATCAATGTTAAAGAGTGCCTGATTCCTCACAAGACAAAACACAGATCTGGTAACTTGACCTCGGGGTGGTATCGCACCTCGTTAAAGAATGAAGTTACACCTGCAAAGTTGTAAAGTTTTGCATGTCTCATTAAATCCAACAACTAACAAACAACTTCAGTTTGCACTAGTTTATATGGCAATGTTTAACTTTACCTAAAATAAACTGTTGCACTATCAGTTACGTATAATGTAGTACTAATGTTCTACAATATAAATTTATATTATCGTGCAACTATATATTTGTGTATTTGCATCTATTTAAGTTCTCTTGTTGCTTTCAAACTTCTTTGTTATTGTTGTTGTTGACACTCAATTATTATTGATTTTATTATTATTTTAATGCGAGAAGCAGATAAATATACACGTGAAAACGCTTTGTAGCAAGTTCGCGTTCCTCAGAAAATATCCACTGCGAGTCATCATAGGGAATAATGCACAAACAAGATCCAATAGTTGTTAAGTGTTTGATGTAACTTTCACCAAATATCTGTCAAACTTGTATCAAAGAAAACATAATGCTTTTGTCACATTTTATTAATTGTCAGCTGGGTAATTAACAAGATATATTTTGTGGTTATGGTTTCGTGAGCCAGACAAATAATTTTACCAGCTTGATCACATCACAATTAGTTACTTTACTATAAAGCACTAAAGTCAGTACACAGCAAGCGAAGTTTATGTTTTATAAGAATGAAATTTTTACACAGACAAACATTCCTTGAGTCAAAGTGGGTGTGGCACAAGAGATGGTTTATTAGTTACAAAACATGTTTAAAATTGTTTATAAAGCAATAATATTGCAGGAACAGTGCCTTAGCAAGGCCAAATGGTTTACAATATTTGATAACTTTATAGAGTGTATCTTTAGGCTTAACTTAGGCCTATATTTAGGGCTTCTACTAACAACTTAATAAATATTTTGAGACTACAGTTTTAATTAATACGTTTTTTTATTATTATTCAACAAAGTGTTAATATTATTATTAAAATGCGTAAATGTATCTTCACAGTTTCAAAATTTAATGTTAATTTGGTCGTCTTTTTAACGTACAGGCTACAGCAAAAGTTACAAAGTCAGGTAGACATATTTTGAGGTTATTACCTGCATATTTTAAAAATCTTTGTCACACATTATAACGTGTCCAGGAATCACTAAATTTTGATAAAAGTGTTAGTTTATCAAAGAATCGTCAAATTTGTTTCATCAAAAGTCTTTGATCAAAGAGATTTGACGTTTCTTTGATAGTGTAATATGCCCCTTAGTAATTACTTACACTACAAACTGTATTATTAAACTCGGTGCTCTGCATTTTTGTTAACAATCTGCGATTACATAGTATAAAAATATTCTTTAATAATTTTTTTCCAAACACTTTAATACTTTTTTACATATTCAATTCCTCACTAAAGGGAGTGTAAAGGAAATGTTATGATTGTGGAATAAAATCGATTTTAAAATTTTGTTGCATCTACAGTTTTAAAGCGCTTCATTACTTTGTGCTTTCATTTATGTGTACAACATTGGTTTCATAACTATTTTATCGACATTTGTCACGATTTTTGCTAAGAATATGCTGTTAAAAATATCATTTTCTCAAAATTCTGTTCAAAATACCCCAAATGTACTCGAAACAAAAAGTATGATTTATTTTTCCAAAAATACGTTTCGGGTTTTTCAAAAAAAAAATTAAAATATATTTTTTTTATTCTACTATTATATTTTGCAAAACATTTTGTGATTATGATTTTTTTTCGTTTTGATAAATAAGGTCAAAATTTTGGCTTAATACGATTAATTGATCTGAAAAACTGGGCGAACTTTATGTTTTTTTTGTCGATAACTTCGAGGTTTTCCAGGACTTAACTAAATATAAGGAAGTTGTGTAAAGTTTTCAATAAAATAAAGATTTTTTTAAAATTTTCCATTCGAATAACAATTTGTGTTTTAAGATTTTTTTTTCTTATTAACACGATCCAGCAAATTGAATTAAAAAGTTTGTAAAGTTTCTCTAATTATTCGTAGTTTTTGAATGTATGTGTACAAGCCTACAACGAGAAAACGTCGACGAAAAGTTAGCTTACGGGATTATGTGGTTTTATTAAAAATAAATTCAAATATGAAATAAATAAACTACTATAAACAAGATTTTTGTTTTTCTTGATTTCATTTTTACCCAAAATCAGATGTTCAAAATAGGCACAGAAAATTTGTAAAGATTAGAACAAGTAACAATTGACAAATGAATTCGAATAACGAAATGCATGCTTTGAAACGTAAGGCAATAGTTTTAAACAGAATATGCCATTGGTAAATGTGCTCACTTTCAATTACCTTTTATTCACTTCACAAAAACCACGTGACATATTACTGAATTAGTGAAACTAAAATTATTTACACGGAAATGTTTGTTGTGGATGAAATTTATAACGTCACTGATGTTCAGTCTAATGGATACATTTTTCAATTTTATCTAATTTAATCATGCAAAGAGTAAAAGAACACTTGCAAAAAACGGTTATTTTATACAAAAACTATATTTTGTGCATGTTATGCCATTGTTATTAAATTGTTATTTTAAATTTAATCTTAAACTAAATTTGTAGTTCAATTACTGTTAGCGATAATTTTGTTATGAATTATTTCATTAAAAATAAAATCAAAATTATAATTCCAATATCTAATAAATAAAGCAATAACTATCTTTGCAGCTAAGAGAGGGTATGTCTAAAAAATGACCGATGTTGCCAACCTTAGGATCACTTCAGGTGCTAATTCCGTTTTAAGGCACAAGCATGAACTAGTTAGCGTGAAATTATTGCATTTAATTCCACGTCGGCAAAGATTGGCGATAATTGCATTGTTATCCGCCAGAGTGTGTTGATTCGTTAGCCCGGATTTGAAACACAAACAAAGGGTATTCTTAACTAACCCACCATTAAAAGTCCCACCTTTCATTGCAACTGTTTCAAAGAATTTTAATTGAAAATTCAGTTTAAATGATGATTACGGACTGAAAAAAATATAAAAACCTTTATTTACTCGTTTAATCAAATCGTTTAACTAAATTAATTCTGGCTTGAAGCAATAAATGTGCGTATTCTTGAAGAGTAAATAAATATAATACATTTCAGGCTCTTTTAAACGTATTAGATTTTAAAGTTTCATTTTTTTAAATAATTAACATATTATCTTATAACTTTATTAGGCTTATTTTATGCACTGAACACTTTCATCCTGAATATTTGTGGATATGTGTGTGCGCCCGCGCGAACGCTTCCCCTTCGCACGCGCACACGCACGCATGCACACACACACACACACCACACACACCCACCCACCCACACACACACACACACACACACACACACACACACACACACACACACACACACACACACACACACACACACACACACACTACGCTGAAATCTAATCTACGTAACACTAAATCACACATCAGTGGATGTGGATGTTACAAAACAATAGATCAATGTGACTTTAACGCACAGATAGCACAGCACAGTGTTACGTATCATTAGTTGACTGATTAGTTGTGGCTGAAGGTGGTGAGACAGTTTGTATGTGTTGGTTTGCTTAACTTTGGAAATCATAGAATTGTTTTTGTTTAAAAGAAAAATATTTGGATTTTAAAAATATTGTTTAATAAATGTAGTAAAACTGTGGCTTAAGTACAAACAGCAGGAAGAAATTTGACATAAATAATACAAAATACAATTTGTATAGTATAACGCACAATTCCTAATCAGGATGTCCAAGGAGATCTCGGTATTCCTACGGCAGACTATATCAGCATGTTAATGCAGGGGCTATGTAATTACTCTGCAACAAGGCTTTAGTTAAAAGATTAAAAAGTACTAAACCCTTTGAACTTCATGTAAGATTGGATCAGCATAGAAATGCTTGTGATTGTGTGAGTATGAAGCACTTCAGGGAAGATAGAAGACAACTTGCCAACACCAGCGAATAAAATGCTTTTTCATTAATTAATTTAATTTAATTAGTACAATTTTATTAATTTAAATTAAACCAGATTAACTTGTCGGTCTTATAAAAACCAGTTTTAATTGTAATCAATGTTTAATTGAAAATAAGTTTTAACAAATTTAACTAAACAATAATATATCACTACTTATATAAAAAACGTTTTGAGCTTTATTAATCCGATGGGTCCTAAAAAATAAAATCAAAAACTGAAATTATAATCATTTTTCTTTTACTTTAAATTGGGCTAAGACATACTTTCTCGTTATAAAAGTCGCAAAACAAACTATTCAATTGTTTACAAAATGAATTTTTAAATTCCAATTTAATAATAAATGTGTTTTAAACTTTTATAAATAATAGTTACTTTACTAAAAACTGTTTTTAACGTACTGTAACGTTAAATGTAATATTTGTCCAAAAAAATTTAGTAAAAACAGAACGTAATTAATTACAAGATTTAGTTTCGTAACCTACGTAACTACGTGATTAATCTTTAATATGCGTAACAAAGTTTTATTTTTTAATTTTTTTAAACAAATTAATTAAACTGTTTTTTTCTGTTTGTGTGAAGTGCTAACGATATAGAAAAAAGTTTACCCATAATTGTTTCTAATCTATTCATACATAAAAATTGGTGAATAAAAGAAAAAACTAGGAAACTGTTTAATTTACATTCGAGAACTGGAAAATAAATCTAATATTTTGAATCAACTCATTAATTTAATTAAAAATGGTAATTAAACCTTCTATAATTAATTTTCTCCTATCACTCTTTACAGTAAAATTATTAATTCCTGTCCAGATTATATTGTTTTAATGTTTTATTTCTCGCCAAGTCCGCCGGTTAAACACACTTTTCGATTAGTTCAGTATTTAATGTCGAATCGTTAATTAATTCGAAGTATCACAACTTCTGCAGACGCAACTGGAGTTTGAAATTAAAATTTTATTTTAGAACATCAAAGTTCGGGATGTTGTAAAAATTATAATTATATGCCATAGTTAGTGTAATATCAATATTTAGATTTAATAAAGTAATATATTATGGCAAAGGTATGAAATGTAGCATTTTTGTTTTATGAACAAATTATATAGATAACCTTCAGGAGTGTGAATTTTGTTTCATTATTTCTTAAATAGCTACCAATTCAAGTCAGCAATCCTTATTCTTGTATATCCAATAGATCAAGAATATAATTATATTTTTAATGTATATTTGTATATATTAATAGCCAACCTAGAAAACATTATTTTAAAAAGTTCATTTTTTTGTTCAATAGTTGTTTCATTAAATGACAGTGTCAAACAATAATAAAAGCGAGTTTGTTTGCTTACCGGAAACAGCTGAATGAAAACATCTCTGTCAGGAGTCTTTCTGTACACAGTGATTGTTGTAATAATTGTCTAACAAAATGTGGAAACGAAGCGAGGCTGACAGTCGATATTTTCAAAGACAGATTTATAATGAAAATAAATACACTAGATACATTCTTGCTGCATGAAACAATTCAGTGTAGTCAGTTTTCAGACAGAAAATTTATCAAATAAAAAAGAACATTAACAATTATTTTGTGTTACCAATTCCATTTAGACCTTTGTAGATCTATTGTGCGCCCTTCTTATATTCCTTAGGTGTTTAGTTGTCCAGCCTTAACCCTTCATTAAGTTTAGGATCTGGAGGAGTGTTGTTTTGCTAATTCCCATAATTTTCCCCTTGACCCACATTACGGAGGCTTTGCTCTTTTTGGCCAATATTTTGTTATACAGTGATATGCCGGTGTGTATGTGTGTATGTTTTAAGTAGATGAGCTAGAGGTACCGTGGGGTCAACAGACTGTAACCTGCTATATCATTACAAGTGGCGCGATATCGGTTTCTTTTCGGATTTATTCGTTTGTGATCGATTCAGGCGTACAGTTTTAACATTAAACATAGGCACCCAGTTGTAAAAGAAAATAATGTTTCTGGAGGTCCGATTCCGCTCGGTAAGAACATCAGTCTAACAGATAACTGAGATAAGGTGAAGCAGCAACGCTATTTGTTGTTGCAGAAGAGACAAATCATTTCGTTACAGTTTATTGTGGAAGTAAATCTCGCTAAAAGAACTGGGCCATCGGTTGCGCATTTCCTTTTACACAAATTACAAAACACAGACGCGTTTATTACCGGGGAAATGTTGCTGCACATTTGTTAAATTGTTGTTACGCGAACATACAATATACTTACATTCATAAAATGTAAAGCGATATTAATGTAAGAACTAGTTTTGCTTTAATATTAGTGTTAAGCTCACGTCTTCTGTGTTGTTACCCGTTCTCATGCTGAGGCTGGGCGGAGCATAGCTCCTATGCTGAGCTGAGCCGAGCGCAACGGAATGAAGCAGCAACTGAAAGCAGAGTTCAGTCAATTTAAAGAACACGTTTGTATTTTTTAAATCAAAATATTTAGGCCTATACTAACGGATTTTAGGAAATTATAATGTTTAAAAGCCGTAACCTAGGGAACGAGAAATAATACATTTGGAGGTGTAGTGGGGGAAGCGGAGTTGGATTCAAAACCGAATCCAGACAGAGTCGAAGCTACACGGAGCGAACTCTTATCATCTCCTTTACGCTTTCAGTAGCCATACTTACATTAAAATCATAGGTTAGGTTTTGAATGCATAGTCCGCTCCACATTTGGTGCCAACCCTTCCTCTGTATTGAATAATTGAAAGCGTTTCCTGCACTCAAAGCTGCTCACTTATTACTAAAATGTATTTACAAAAAATAAAGTTAAAAATTCGCGTATGGAATTTTAATGAATATTTCATTAACAATAAACTCGGTTAGTTATATTATGTAAATACTTCAAGTGAATGACTGCTTTTTTAATTTATTAATGTAATATAATACTCATAGCTCATTTACGCTTGTTTTACAAACTACGTTATAGTTGGGACACGTATTGAAATACGTTTTAATGCCACTTCTACAGTTTTCTATTCTTTATTTTGTTTACTTATTTTAACATTAAGCCCCATTTTACTACAAGTTTTAATTTAACTTCACTTTATAAATGTCTGTCGTGAGAGCATATCTTCTAATTATAACCTAATCACTATTACATTGCATTCTAAAACTTTGCAAACATATGTAAATTTGATGTAAATGTACTTTCCAATTATTTATAATTATAAAATAAATAATTATTCGTGTTAAATTAGCGACATAAAGATAGGTCTAACAAAATATACACAAAAAGTCTAAAAAAAATATAATTAAATTTAAAAAATTGTTTGGAAAATTAAGCAAGCTACAGTAAAAATATAAATGAACTACAAAGTAAATAAAGGCAAAAGTACTAAGTACAAAGTACAAAAGTAATTATAAGTAAAATTTTCACGCGTTCAAAAACTAGGCTATAGCGGGCCACAATCATTTAATGGTTGTGAGCGCCCTAAGGTAGTCACATATAGGTGATTTAAAGAAAATATAATTTATAGTTAGTAGTTAATTGAATAAAAGCTTTTTTTTTAAATGTATAAGGATTAAAAACGGTAACGTACCCAACAAATAGGAATGAAGAGGTAACATTGGAATGGCACCGGAATGTTTGTTTCAATACATGCTCCATTAAAACACTAGTGTATACACTAATATATGTTATCATTCCTTTAAAATGCAAATGAAAGGAGGAAGAAATAAATTCAATGCTTTATTCAGCAATTGTAAACAGGAAAGGTGTTCTCAGTAACAAAACTGAGCCATAGGCCTATATCCAGAAAACATACATTAACAATACGCGTAAAGTAACGATGGAAACTGCCTGACCTTCCAGCAGGCGAGCAGGCGTGGTCCGCCAGGTTAGTAATCCTATGTATACTTAATCTCCTTAGGAAGCAAAGTAAGATCATCGCTTTCAGTGATTAGATTCTTTAACTAACTTCCATCCACACTGCCAAACGTCTGGCATATTTCACAAGCCGCACCCACTAAAGATTTCTAATACATTCGGTCAGGTTTAATTTACAGTGATTCCTTCCGACTGCTGCTTGAATTACATTTGCATTTCTGAACTCAACTAATCATGTCCGCGTTAGAGTCTTCTTTAAAAAGTTACCGACAAAAGTGAACCTTATCTTTATTAATATATTTCCTAATGCATAATTACTTTGAACATATGTGTACAAATATCTAGTTTTGTTTAAATAAATACGTGAACTTAAATTAGATATTATCTACTGTAGTTATAATAAAAAATCAGTTGTTTTATATTAATTCGTAACGATCAGCTGATTTCACTAAACAGGTGATAGGCTATAATAAGTTTCAGGTCATGTTGTTAAAAACTAGCAATATTAACAACAATTATTATAAACTTTTATATTAATTTCGAATGCACTATAAACAGTTACAACGGCACGTGTTCAACTAAAGAAAAATTTCGAAACCAAAGCAACACAACGTTTTATCAAAACACTTGTGTGCTGTTATCGAAAATGAGGAACAAAAAAGAAAGAGAGAAATAGATAGACGAAATTCGTTTGCTCGTTTTCGTTTCATATTTCCGTTACATTAAAAGGGTTTGGGGAACTTCTTTTCTATTCATTTCTCTCGCCACATATAACATTAAAGCTTCGCTTCAAAATATGCAATCTATTATGTCCGTAAATACATTAGCGGTATCGACCAAAATATTCCTTCTTGTCCTCTACACACCTATCAGTTGCACCGTCATAGTCTCCAATCAGCTGATAAAAACAGAGTGCTTTCCAACTAGACTGTCACTATGACAAACAACATGTTCATCAAATTATTTTTTCTTTTAGGATTGGAAGCAACAAGCATTTTTAAAATTTTTATTTAGTAATGGATTATATAAGTTATTAATGTTGATTAAAATATTTGGCCATCACTTTGTATAAGGAGACAATACGCGTACAATGCCTTTCGACCGTTTGTATCGACTGTTGTTTTCAAGGCCCTAACTTAAATATAAATATAATGAATGACATTGCTTTATTGGTCATGTATGTATTGAACAAAACTTAATGTCTGTTTTAACTGAAGTCCATAAAGTTAACAAATAAGACTCAAGCCTAGACATTAAAATACTTAACCACAAACATTGATAACCTACAAAACAATCTGTTGTACTAGAGGAATCACAAGTAAACAGTTGACAAATACCATTTTGCTGATCAACAGTTAACAACGTGTGTGTGTGTGTGTGTGTGTGTGTGTGTGTGTGTGTTGATACGTTTTCCTTCACGGTTCGAAAAATATAAATCACATGGAAACAATCAATGTGTAAATCAGTTCGAAACAATTGTTTGTAGAAGTTGCACTTTTGACTTGGAGCGAGAACAACCTTGAAGATGCGAGGTGCGATTTTAGGCTAAAGGTAGGAACAAAGTTTCTTTCAGAAACAATCGTGTCGCACGCCGAACGGGATTGTGTCGGAGATGACGACGTTTTTTCAATGTGCTTCATATATGTAAAAATGGAGTGCTTAAAGGGGCAGCAGACATCTTGGACAGAGCATAGTTCAGGAAGACTTTGGGGCTTATTACTGAATACTGTGGTCTCAGGATGCACATGAACAGGATAGGTATGTACCATAGTAAAACCGTGTGTAGGTTGTGTAGGAAAGAGGAGAAGACTGCAGGACCATAATCCTTAATTTTGAAGCTGTTTCTGGTAGGAAGCTAGGGGTTTTGGTTTCCAGAACTCTAGGGAGCTCCAGCAGAATGGATTGTTGGAACTTAGTAAGGGCATTAATCTGCTAAACTATTACTGAAGAGGTTTAGTTGCACAATAGGTATGTTGATCGCAGTGTCTGGGGTTGTATTATCCCTTCCTCTAGTTTGAATTTATCTAGTGTATATATAATAATATTATAATAAATATTCACTTTATTTGTTTCACCCAACTTTGGAGTATACTAAACCAATCACTTTTTAATGTTCTGTGCCTTCCTCGTAGCCCAGTATTGCTTCATTCGTTGTGATCTTGCTTTTCTTTCTTCGTCAGAGATTTGGATCGTTCGCTTGGATTTGACTTTACTTGGAACCGATGCTTCTTGTCCTTGCTTATTGTTTCGGCTGTTCTGTCCATGAGCATAGTGTCAGTGATTTGTAGTTCTGTTATGTCCTTCTCTGTTTCTCTAAACCAAAGTGGTTTGGCTCTTCTATTGCGAAAGTAGTCAAATATTTTACTGGTTATTTTATTTTTGTCCGTTCGGAGGATGTACCCATAAAAATCAATTCTCCTTTTTCTTATTATGTATGATAGTGTTTCAGTTTTTTGGTAAAGAGTTTCATTACTGATGTGGAGTAATTGGTTGTTACGGAATTTGGGGCCTAAGATTTTTCGTAATATCTTTCTTTCTTTGATCTCCAGCCTTTGAAGTGGGCCCTGGGTTGTGAGAGATAATGTTTCAGCTGCATATAAGGCTTGTGGTTTAATTACCGTATGATAATGCCTATCTTTGTATTCCAGGAGAGGGACTTCTTATAATATATTATTATATAATAATATTATAATACACACACACACACACACATATATATATATATATATTAGTTATTATTATTGCTTAAATAATATGTGTGTGTGTGTGCGCGCGCCCCTCCCCGCGTATGTGTGTCAAAACACTCTTTGGAAATAATAGCAAGATATCCCTCTTAAGTATTTTCCATACATTAAACTTAAATTATTATTTATTTATTTAAAATGGGTTATTTAAAACTTTAGTTATTAAGTCACTCTTAACACGTAACTAAAAAAGATACATTTCACAGTTTCTATTTGTCTTCGAGTGTGCAGTAGTCCGTATGAGCGATACACTGCGTATACTCGTACTTTATGTATGGTTGCAACGCGATCTACCGGCTAAATTTTCAAACATCAAACAATACAACATGTTGCTTCAATAAGAGACGGAAGACAAACAGAACGTTAAATGAAAAACAGGAAATTCAGAATGAAATTAAAATACTAAAACTTTAAATTAACGAACAAACAAACCTCAGCTGTTTGCATCACGCGTGTGCATTAAACGTCTATGACAGCCTCCCTTTTGAACAATAAAAACACTTTGTAAGCGAAATCTGCATTTACTCTCCCAAGAGCTTGCATTTACTTAAGGCATTCGATTCGGAAGCAGGTCACGTCTTCCGGGATGCTACGAAATGATCCGCTCCAACGTCGAATACAAATCGAATACTTTCCATTTTACACAATCATTACAAGATTTAAGCTGATTTGTGTGCGTTTTTTTCCGGCGAAAAACCGTTAAGGTTATCATCGCCGATGATTTCTGTGCGATTATAAGATAGTAAATACAATATAACCTGAGTGTGAGCTGTCAGTTTGGTAGACCTTGGCTTGTCTTGTCACGCTTGTGTTGAAACTATCATTATAAAAATAATGTCAATATTAAATATAGTCAACAATGAAATATTAAACAAATCACCTGTTTAGTGAAGATGTTTTATTATTGATCTTTGTTCAATTTACTTCATTAATTAATTAATTGAATACTTTACATTATTAAGTTAATTGATTAAGTTCCTCCATTAATTGTTTACCTCCTAACATATTTTCCTTAATAATTAAACATTTAATTTTTACTTTGTAATTAAAGATTTACCAAACTAATAATTAATAAATATATATAGAGAGCGTGTGAACAAATAGTAGGAATTGAATTAAAGTGCATTTTTTTTTTGTTAAAATCTCAAAAATTTGAAGTCTTTATGAATATATATACATACATACATACATATATATGGATATATGATTTTGTGTGTGTGTGTGTGTGTTTTAGTACTCTTATGTTTTAGGTTCGATTTGATACGAACCTTACATGAGTGGATAGCTTGGGACAATTCTGTTGCTCAGAAAAAAAGCCGTTCAATTTTGTTAAAAAATGCCAGCCATTTCAAATCTTTGAAAAAGTCATAACATTTTTGTATAAAGTGTTTTTAAAAATATGATTTATCTATCGTAATCAGCCTTTAATGCTGTATGCAACAATTAGCATTTTGAATTTTCAAAATCAGTCGCAAAGTTATTGTAGTCATTATATATTTTCGTATTTTCAATACAAACGAAAAGTTTAAAATGCTAATGTGTGCATATTTTGTGCTGGTTTTGATGGTGAACTCATAACGTCAAATAAAGAGTAAGATGGAAAAATTTACTTTTGTAAATTAGCTTCCATCACGTCAGCGAGATTGCTTCATGACGTTATATTTAGCTTTAGTCTTGTCCTATTGAAATTCAACCACTTTCATATCTCCGGCTAAATGTTTGAACGCTAGAGGCACGTTATGGACAGACACAATAAATTAGAAAAATATTATTACACAAGTTATTAATAAAACTTTAAAACTATTTAATTGCATGCATAAACTTAATGAACATTGAAATGAAATTGATATTGACTTATACACGCAGTAAGTCACAGACTGATTGAAGGTTTATTGAAAAGATTCTGATAACTAATGAAAACATTAAAAAGAAAATTGAAGAAAATTTCTACGAAGTGAAGCAAATAAATTTACTGCTTACTTGGCTGAATAAATTTGGCAACTAAGTATACTCGGCTTAATTAGTTACTTTAAGGAATTATTTTAATGTCTTTCTCCGCCAATAAATTCCTAGTCGAGCCAAATTATTCTAAGAAATACAATCGGTTATTCACTAATACCAACACAGATTCAGCCTGAACATATGTCAGCCTGTTTGTTTGCGTATTTATTCAGACCGCTACAGACGCAACAGAAAAAAACCTTATCGTTTGAATGTTACAAACTCAACGAAATGCAGGTCTGGTTTCTTCATATCTTGACATCATCTTTCCATTGTAGCGATAAAAGTCCAATTTTTATCACACAAAAAAATATTAAAAATTATTTTTTTTAAATTACCTTTGTGTAAATATTTAAAGTAAATTTTGTCTGTAGTTAGTCCATAAATAACTGAACATGGTTGTTACATCAATAAAAAAACAGTTTGAGAACTATCGATAAAATGATAAATCGATTCTTTCGATTTTACTGAAATTTTCGCCATAACTGAACTGAATGTTATGAAAGTAATATAAAGTTCAGAGGTTAGATATTTGGCTAGGTTAGGTTTGTTACTTTTTCGATTTACTCTAAAACCACATATATTTTTTTAACAATTACTAAATTGACTTTGGAATTAATATTTGTTAAAATGACTCCGGACAATAAGTGACTGATTAAAACAAAATGAGTAATAGAAGCAAATAAAAAATAGGACGTCTAAAATGGGTTATTATGCAGTAGAAACATAAAAAGACGAGAACAATTGGAAAAACCAAGAGACAACTAAGAGCTACTGAAATGGACACGCTAAGATCTACTGGAGTATCAAGACCGCAGAGAATAAGGAATGAGGAGATTTAAAGAGAAATGGGAATAACGGCTTCGGACAATTTAGCCGCAATTTGTTAACCTATAGGCCTATATGTAATATCACTTCATTTATGATTTTTTATACGTTACTGAACGTTTTATAAATTTTATTGAATTTGTGTTCAGAAAAAATTCCCCGAATTTTTGTACTTTTCTTTTCGAACCGCCTTTTTTGGTGGAAAAATAATTGAATGTTAGAAAATTTATGAAATTTTATTTTGAAATAACAATGCGTGTAACTACACTTTTTCTCAGAACACCAACGTGTTAAATAACACTTTCCAGTTTTCTGTAATTCCATTTAACTGTATTGCACGTTTTAATGTAATTTTATATAAATAACTAACTGTACGTCTTCGTCGATCACCCAGAAGCCGAAAGATCGCACAAACAATATTTTTATTTGCCGCAAAACGCGCTGCGTGTCTGTGATTTTGTTTTCACTACCAAACAAACGATAGTTTCTTATTCTCAACCTTATAAAGTAACCTTTACGTTTAGATTGTCGATAGTTTAATCTAAAAGCAAGCCCAAGTGCACGTTTAAGCGTCGTTTTAACGTCTATAGAAAAAGTAACATTTACTTTAAAAGCGTTTAATGGGCGACCAATCAAAAAACCTTTTCACAGTAAAACATTTTACATTCCGGAGCGTTGCCCTAATGGAGTCGACTGAAATATTTTATTTTAAGTCGTCACTAAAGCTGTATGAAAGTATTTTTTTATAAATTATTTTCAAATTATAAATATAAATTTCACTTTTTATATCAAGTCGTTTATCTAAGTTTATTTTAAAATTTCATTACAAAATACTTTGTAGAGAAATTTTGTATTTATAATGTAACCTTTAGGTTTTGCCCAATCTTACATTTATTGGGCTTCTATAACGTATAAGAAGCTATTGTTAGTAGTAAATTCTTTGTCTACTCAAATAGTTATACACCCAAATTCAGTATCCAGTTAAAATATGTGAGAATAATTTTATTAACACCTTTTGATGATATACGTATAAAGTTTAAAAAATTGCTTCATTTAAGCAGACGAAAATGAAAGGTACGTTACGCATACTTTTCAAACATTAACTGGATTAAAATTTCAAATATTTAAGGAATAAAGTAAAAGTTATTATTACTGGTGAGCTTTTAGAAAGAAAAAAATAATTATTAAAACCTGTTCTGTAAAGTGGATTACAAATTTAAATTCTTTAAATGACACAATTATCTTCCCTTATCTGACGTTTTCTTCGATAAACGAAACTTGAAATCGTGTCTCAAAACAGTTGCGCAACTAGTGACGCAGTTCAGTCGCTCAGTGTGCGCATGAGGACCTTCAGAAAACGAATTGGAGAACGATGAACTGGGTCAAGCTTCTTTAAGGGTGACAACTGTAGAGCTTGGACAAACTCGACATGGAAAATTTAAACTGTGTTTTAGCCACAGGAATGTTTAACTAACGCAAATCGTCTCCGCAACAAACTATCATAAATAATAATTATACCAATATTATCTCGATTACTGCCATGTGCTGGCGACTTGTGTCCACAGAGTGTTAGAACTGGAAAAAATCAATAACTTCATTATATTTGTACACGTTATTGAACCATAACTTACAGTACAGTGAAGTGATAAAACACACCACACGCTGGTTTCTTGCGGAGGTATTTGTTACTCTTTAAAAGATTCACTGAGTTGACATGACAGATGCATCTTCTGCTCTGTGACGTGAGTATTGAATCCTTTCTTATCTGTGAACAATGTGTTTTCCCAAGAATAAAAACACCAAATCCTATCAACGTTGGCTCTGCTTCTGCGCATGCAAACCTAACCTAGCCAACTGCATTATGACAACCTTTCATATCGAGTAACTGAAAATAATTGAAAGTAAAGTTTATTAGAAAAACTTCAACCGAAACACACTTGTCGTCAATATTTTTACAAATTAATCTTTTCATGAATTTATAAGTTTAAGTTGCGTGTTAGTGAAAATATAAACAAAATCCATTGTTTTAGTGTCAGACATTTTGAAAAATACTCATTTTCTTACAAAACAGCCTTGAAAAATCTAATGTATTTAAAATCAAAAAATAATTTCCTTAGGTTTTCAGTAATATTCATGCTGCACGTTAAAATATATGTAAATTATGTTTATCAGTCCTTTGACACCGTATTACATTTTTTATAAACAGAAACTTAAAACTTTTAAAATATATTTTACTTCTCACTGTACTGAAGCAAATAAGACACTCTTCATTCTGTTTCTGTCATAATGAGATTCCAGGAGTGCAGCTAATCGGCCTACAGCTCTTTAATGCTCTGGTGGGGCTGCTACCTCTTGGCCTAAGCACAAGCCAAGGTTTTATTTCAAATCCTTACCCCTGTCTTCACCACGACTAAGAACGCTATCTACCCTTTCCTCCAGCTCCAGCCATTCTTCTTTATCTTCTCTACCGTTGAGGCGCACACGGGGTACTAAGCAAGGCAGCCCCTGGTGTTTTAACGAGGTTATTACCTCTCCGGCTTCTCCTTCTTCACTCAGCACTCAGTCTTGCAGCTAAGACCTTCGGATCTGCCACCGTAATCGGCGGAGTTAAGATACTGTACGATATTCATTTTCAGGTCCCCGTATTCGGAAAAAGTTTTACCTGTATGGTGTATGTGTGGGGGTATGTATTTATTTATGTGTACGTTACTGGAAGGTAAACGAATCGAATCATTTTGATGAAACTTGGCATGCGGGTGTAATTTGTCCTTATTTTATTCTATTTTTCTACTTCGAAAAACTTTGTATTGTGTATGTGTGTGGGGGGTGTGTGTGTGTAACTATTGAACTACATAGATGTCCAAAATTCAAACCAATCAATTCGGATAAACAGATTTTCATAAATTTATCCATTTGTCTTTATAGTTTCCTACAAATGTTTAGGGAAAATAATAACGTTTTAATCATGAATCGAACAATCAATTTATTTAAAATTCTTATGTAAAGTAATTTAATTTAACGTTAAAGAGTTTGTGCAAAGTTTATTTTAATTAGGTCGGAAAAATTATAATTGGTAATATTATCGTATACTTTTATAACTTTGTACACAAAATAGTTAAATAAAATATTTGTTTACATTTTAATATCTTTAATTGTATGTTTTACAAGTGTCTCAATAAGTCCTTCAGTACGACAGACAACAAAACTTTCGCAAACACCGTGTCCACGATCAGCCAAATTAAAAATATAAAACTTTAAGTGGAGTTAGTATGAATATGAATTTAAATAAAACACTATACAATTAAAAATAAAATGACAGGAAAATAATGAAATAAAGGAGAAGAGACAAATAGGTCAGCTGCTGAATTAAATTCACGGTTCTGTGATTTAGCACCAATTAGCGTGCAATGTGAAAAATAAAAATAAAATTTTAAAAAAATTGCATATTAAAATATCCCTTTTATTGCTGTTTGAACAAGACAATCTTTCACATCCACACTCGAAATTAATAATGTTTGAGTTTGTTTCTGTTGTTTCTTACCCAGTTAATTAATTGTTTCTCAGCAGAGATAACCTGCAGGCACATTCTGGGCGGCAGGACTCATCTCACAACTCACAGTAATGTCGGCGCCTCCCGCCAGCAGCCCTAATTGTAACGTATAATTACACAAAATGCTAGTTATAGATAATTCATAGACTTTAAAAAAAGGGAAAGAATATATTCAACAAGCTGGATGTTTGTTCCTTTATAAAGCGTGAAATTTAAATGCACGCAATTAATTTTAGTGGTAAATAATTTTTCTTGTTCTAGTTTTTGAAAATTTCTATGAAATAATTTAAAGTATGTCAATATATTTCGTTTATAGTAACAAAATGCAATTTTAATTAGATCGGAAAGTAATAAAGAAGGACCAAAAACAGAGACAGAAGGGAAAGTCGATGTACAGTGTAAGTAGTAGTACAGACTAAGTCATAGTATACCTAATTAAATATTTAATTGCCTTGAAGGTGTCTTGGGCCAATTTATTTTAAACAGAAACTTGAACGCAGTATGTCTTCTGTTTTTGATTTTATACACTCGCCTAATAAGAGAACAGAATAAGACTAAAGCAATAAAAGGCTGGAACGACGCTAAAACAAATATACGATGCATCGATGCAAAAACAGTAAATAACGGATGAAAAGAACAGATAAAGAATAAAACTAGTTCAGAACAATTTAGTGATTAGTCAGGGATGTTGTGCAGGTGAAACAATAAATGTTTTAACAGAGCGTAACAAAAAGAAATAGGGGATAAAATTGAGAGTTTTTCTTGATAGTCCCACATTCACTCAGTTTTTGTTCATTATTGATATTTTCCAACCGCTCTTTTTAGAAAATTTGTTGAGACGAAATGTCGTTCCGAATCGGTATTGTGTTAATCCGTTGTATTTCGTTTGTTCACAAAGAAGGCTTTTTGATTGCTGAGTTTGCAGATCACTTTTTGGTTGTTGAATTTGCAGATCATTTTTTGATTGTTGAGTTTGAAGATCACTTTTTGATTGCTGAGTTACAAGATCGTTTTTTGATTGTTCAGTTTGTAAATCATTTTTTTATTGTTGAGTTTAGAGGTCGCTTTTTGATTGTTGAATTTGCAATTACTTTTTTTACTGTTGACTTTGCGGATTACTTTTTAATTGTTGAGTTAGCAGACCACTTTATGATCATTGAATTTGAGGATCACTTTTTGATTGTTGAGTTAGCAGATCACTTTTTTTATTGTTGAGTTTCATTTGCAGATCACTATTGACATTGCGGATCAATTTTTCATTGTTGAGTTAGCAGAACGGTTTTTGATTGTTGAATTTGCAGATCAATTTTTGATTGTTGAGTTTGCAGATTACTGTTTGATTGCTGAGTTTAGTAGATTACACTTACTTCTCTTTCAAAAAATATGCTACAAGTTTACAAGTTACTAGCTGAAACATGTTTTCTCCTTGCTATACCCGGTTTGCTACTCCTCACTGATTTCGGATTCAGTCCACCGAGCAGTATTTAAACGTTTACAAAATTAATTTACGAGTATTACTGAATTTGTTGTTTGAATCACCTGTCGATCCACAAATTAAGTTCTTTAACTTTCGCAGGGTACAATTTTCAAGTTGGATTGAATTTAATAATTATATTAAATAGGAATGACTTAGTATCCAATTTTATAAAAGAGAATATTTTTAAAAGAATATTTAAGATCGAATAATTCTATTGTGCAGAAAAAATGATGCATGCTTTTTTAAAAAGTAATTTGGTAAAATTTCTTAACCTAGTACAAATATCTTTTCCGCCGCAACTAAAAACAACGGAACACATTGTTCATTATGTTAAAAGATTGACGGAAGTGGAAGTCAATTGTCCTGAGTTAAGTAAAAGTCGGAAAATGTGAAAACAAATTTGCAGACATTTCAGTAAGATCAGGAGTTACATTCAGCAAGACACGGTCACACTGAAAGTTGACAGTCTGGTCACGTTCAGCACAGACTAGTTATAATTATGTCTTCAGCACCAGGGCTTATAGTCTAAAATTAAACGAAACATATAATTAAGGACCTACTCTCGTTTAACGGCGGTTGTTTGTCCAGCTTTAAAACACAAGTATTCCTGCGCAAACATGTTATTTAGGCTTGTGATCCAGATATTAAATAACTGAATAATCGATCACAAAACACTGAGACAATGTGTTTATACGTTATTACGAAAATGTGTTTACCTTAATAAAATTATATGATCAAAGTCATACACAATTGTACCTCTCAAAAATTTATATATTGCACAAAATGTAATTCATTTATTATTTAAACTTTTTTAAAACATGAACGTAATTTTGAATAATTAGTTGCTTAATTTTTGAATAAATTAAAAGCATTTTTTGTTTTTAGTAATTTTTGTTTAGCCATTTAGTAATCCCATTTAGTTTGTAGTAGTGTACCAGTAATTTTTTGTTTTGTTCGGGTAATTAAGGGTTCGATTTTACTAAACGTTTTACATTTTATTAGAAACGACACTTAGAAATTCCGATTTTTTAAACAAAAAAATTGGAATACTGTAATAAACACTTCAAAAATTATCTTGAAATTTGAGTAAAACACACTTACTTCCAAAGTTGCGTGGTACTTCTGAGCGATATGGCCACAGCATTTAGAAACCATCCTTCCAAAACCTCAAAGTAGGTTTTTACACTTAGACTATTTTGAATAAAATATGGTATGAGAAGGGAAGCCTTAATAAAAAGTATTACATAAAAACTTACAACTAATTTTTTTTTAATTTTTGTTTACAGATGCCATCTTGAACAGGTAACTTATTTTACAAATTTTCTAAAATCAATTTTCTTGCTACATTTCGTAATAAATGTTGTAAAAATTCGAACGTCATGAAGAGAAATTTGTTTAAGTTCAGTTGAGTGTCGCGCCTCAAGAGAATAAATGATAAAGTTTCAACTGAAAGTTCAGACTTGATGAAATTCCATTATTACAACATTTTCACTCGCTAACGAGTTGTCAAGTAACGTATGCGCGCGTAGCTCAGCGAGAGAGTTGCTGTCAAAAACTGAGCTTAAATGTACGCGAGCAAGTTAAGTCGCATTAATATTGCAAGACCCAGACCCGTTACCTTGAAATAAACACGTTCCAGACCTCTGGAACACTTTTACAGTGACGTTTATTAAGCCTTCGCTTCTTATATCCGATTTGATTCAAGCTAGGCAAAAATAGATTTTATTAATAGTTTGAACAAGTTCGTTCAACCATTTTAAAATGGCGATAATCCCAAATCTTAAGAAAACGTAATTTTCTTACCTTACACTTTCTCAAAAATCAGCTTTCACTTTTTTTGGATTTAAAACTTTTGCCTACTTTTTGGGTTATCTCTACTTAAAAAAATTATGATCATTTTTCTGTATACAATGTAGCAGTCAATTAAAAAAAGTATGGCATTATAAAATAAGGAATTGATATTTTAACGATATAATTAATTTTGTGAATTTAATCTATAAAAATTACACAATTTCAAATATTATAAAAAATGGTAATATTGAGGATAAAGTACGACAGCTGTGTTGGTCGCTAATAACTGGAAAGAATAAGAACATTTAATGCATAAAATAGCATTTTAACTTTTACTGCAAATACAACAAAATGAACCTGATGGAGGTCAAGTTTCAATTTTACATTTTAAATGTAATTTAAACTGTTAATTTGCACAGTATTTAACGCTGGTTACGATAGCAAAATAGGTTTTTTTCTAAAATTAAAAGAAAATACAGTATTATTGCTGTGTTAAGTGATAGTTTTACTGTATACTCTGATTTAATAAATTTATTAAATGTTTAAGGTTACGTATTATATAGTTTGCAAAACTTCTGATTGCACCTTTTCTACCAAAACACCCTTGACAATGCATTCTGAAGTCAAAACAATAATACTGAGAAGTCAATTGGTAATTTAACATGGGAATAATTCCACAAAATGTTTGCCAAAGTTCAGAACAAAGTGTTTTGGAGCGCTGATCCGTTGAAAAGTAACGGATCCTATCGCAGCCGTGCTGTAACGAGGTCCTATTGAATCGCACATGCTCTTACGTCTATTATTAGATAAAACATCCACACCGCCCGTCCTTTGAAGTATTAGCCTACATTCGCATCGATTCTGTGATGAAATAAATTTAGTTGCAAAGTAGCACACGTCACTGGAAGATTATATCTCCGCCTACAACACTTCAAATCTGTGCGTCTGGTGAATCTATTAACACCCTGTTGCTAATACAAAGTGCGGTTCAACAAACCCTGACAAACTGTACTCTGGAATATATTACAGTGGTTATACGTTGTAAAACAGTTTTGTACACACACACACACACACACACACACACACACACACACACACACACACACACACACACACACACACACACACACACACACACACACACACACACACACACACACACACACACACACACACACACACACACACACACACACACACACACACACACACACACACACACATATATATATATATATATATATATATATATATATAAATTATATTATATGTATACTTAAATTTATATTTTAAAATATATAAATATGTTTTGAAGTGGTATACTTTATAAAACGTTTTCAATCACTTTTACTTCAATTTAAAGCTAATTTTTGCACTCAAATATTTTCAAAATAATTTTTGTTATATCAAAAATTTGCTCTGTCTATTAAGTGTTTTTAAAAAAACACGCACATTTGCTTTAAAATAAAAGGTTAACACATAATTAAGTTTGAATTACAATTTGCACTTTCAGTAATTAAGAATTAGGGATTTAATTTATATTCTAGCTTCTTAATATATTCCTTAATACATGACTTACTTGTTTTCCATTTATTCTTAAATAGTGCATTCTTTTTACTTCACTGTAAATTAATTCAATTCTTCGTCATACAAACTTTATTAATAAATGTTTACACATTTTAATAAGATCTCAAATCTTTATTTTTCGGTTTTTTATGAATAGCTTCTGATTTAAATATTTCACAAACGTTTAAATAATACTTTTTGATTGGGTAATTAACACGCCATTTAAATAACTCACTACAACGTGGAAAAGTTTGTACAATGTTGTCTCACCACGTTTATTATACGATGCTGCAACAATGTGTGTTCAAGAACAAAATTACGTTTTGATATTACACAATTTTAGCTTAAGAAATTACGCCTCGCATTATAATTTTATAACTTTATTAATCTCATATTGAAGCGAGGTATGGCAACTGAAAGAAAAATGTATTGAACTAAAAATAAAAATTATGTTTCCAAGTCCTTTTTTAATAACATAGCAACTTTTTAACAACATAACTTGAAAGTTATTAAAGCCTATCAGCCGTTCAATGAAATCAGCTGATCGTTACTAATTAATATAAAAACAACTGGTCCTTGTTTTATAAACAATATAAACTTCTTTGTAGTTTCCGTAGTGTAGTGGTTATCATGCCTCGCACGCGCAAGGTCCCAGGTTCGATCAAGGCGGAAATACAGGAAATTTTAATTATAATTAATTTTATATGAGACTTGCGACTCGCAAAATATACTGTTATATATCAATATAAATTTGTGCACTCGCAAAATGCAACATGACAACCAGCCATAAAATATTATACTTGTTAAAATATAAAACATTCAAATATAAAAATGTTAAAATATAAAACTGACAAGCTGCACCAGGAAGTCATTTACTAATCAACTGAACATATAAACTAGGCATAGATAAAATCCCCAGTATACTGTACATGCTTGTGATTGTTACGCTTATACATGCATTAGCAGGGGTTATTAGGCAGCTACACAACGTGGTTTACCTTGTCAAGCCTGAGCTCTATTCCGGGACAACTGATCTAATTAAATTTATCTAACAAGTTCAATGCGCAGATCTAGTAGCTCAACGTATCTGCATTGCACACGTGCTTGACTTTTTTATTTCCTCGAATTGTCTGAAAACATTTGAAATAAATGTTACAACAAAGAGATCTCGTTTCATTACTAAGTTTATATTGTATAATTACTGAAACATCTTTGACTTGAGTAGCCTAAACAAAAACCTTCATAATGCCTAACCTAAAAGTAAGTTACAAAGATTGTATACATTATCTTTAATCTAATTTAGCTTAACAAAATCGTTTCGTGCTTTTAAATAATCAAACAATGAACACAATACGCGTTACTAGAAACTCTTTATGCCATTGTTGGTGTAATCGTGATTCTAACTTATTAAGCTCAACAATGGACAGCATTGTGGTTCTATCTGGTAATAATTTACGAATATAATATGATATAAGTTATCCTTAAAGATATTGATCAAAAGATGAGAGTGGCGGAGCAGCGATTGTCGGATAATTACATTACAGAAGGCAGTGGTGGTGAAGTGTTGAGTTGGAACAAGATTTATGTAGCAGTGGAATGTTGGCGGTCTGTACAGTTCAGCCTTTTGTGATAACATCTCCCTCTTGGTCCTTTCTGTTGTAGCCGGTGATTCAGTATTGGGGCACGCACTTTAATGAACTAATATTTATATCTGTAGGCTATTTACATTGGTATAGCTACAATGTATTAGGGAATTTCTAAAAGAAAATGAGCTATTGGAGCTGCCATCAAGGTAAGACCCAGTCCCGGGGCATTGAAATAAGCACCGATCTTCATCCCATTTTCGGGAATCATTAAAATTTTTATTATAGTTCCATTCATAATTTATATATAAATCCATATAATTCATATATTTAACGTGCGACTATTGTGCACTCTTGGGCTAATGCAGACGATGGGATGATTTATAGCGTATGAAAATGCCAAGCCCTGGCCGGGAATCGAACCCGGGTCCTCGGGGTGAAAGCATAGTACGCTATCAACTAGGCCACCGAGGCGGATTAATTATACATATATGTGTGTGTGTGTGTGTTTCATAACTTTTTTAATTTTTTAAAATCTGATTTTAACTATTATAATAAGTGTTAAAAACTACATAAACCAACACTTTCAAAATACGTTGAAATTAAGATATTTTTTGACAACGGTCAGGGTTCATTATCATATTTTCCAAGTAATTTGAAATTTTAACGTGTTAATATTTGCTGATTAACATAATTTTAAAAAAAAGGTAATAAAAATAAACATTTTTTTTTTGTAAATTCGCTTTTATCACGTCAATAAAACAGGTGTTGTGATACTTTACATATTACTGCAGCGAAGTTTGAATTAAAAAAGAATAGGCCTAAGTTGCATTAATTTTTGAGAAAATTGATTTCATTTAATAATTAGTTACATTTAACTGTTATTTTGATGATATAGTAACTTTTCGAAGATGTTTTCTTGAATCGAGAATGGTTTATTGTTTATTGTTATTTATTGTTTCAATTTGTTGTTTTAATTTTTCGATATTTATACTCAAAAAGATTAAATAGAACTTTGATCACATAATTTCTTTCTGATAATTTTAGTAAATCTACTGGTTCATGCAGACTTTAAAAGTTGTTTTGGGGGAAAATCATCATATTTTCCAACAAACGAAAAAGTGTAATATAAGAGTTATTTTTCTACATTGTTTCAATCTACCAAAATACTTGCCGAACGTGACGATTGTTGCTAAACAAATTAGTGGAAAGCCATCCTAAGAAAACTTACTAAGCTCGCTCTCTGCTTACCGCCTCAACATTACTGACTATTCGCAACCTTGTTATCTGAAAATGTTAGACTGATTACATGTTAGTTAGACTGATAAGGATGAAGGATCAACGTTAACGGTAAAGGCTTACGACAGTAATTCCGTTCTCGAACTTACGACCTTCAACCACCTCGAGCACGTCGGCGCTAACGTAACAAGGATACACTCAATTCATCTTCGCCAACAAACGTTTTTTAATAAATACGAAATTTTCTCTTCACTGATTTAAGGATTAATCTCAATAAAAAAAAACAACTCCTGTTTTTAAACCGAAAATAAAAACCATATATTTGTTTTTTTCTTCATTTTTATTTTAATTACGATAATTTGTACGAAAACACGACAAATTAACACAGCAAGTTTTTAACAACATAACTGAAAATTATCACAGCCTATCAGCTGATCGTTGCGAATTAATATAAAACAACTGATCTTTTACTATTACATATTTATCAAAATTAAATTAACGATTCATTTCATATATTTAAATCGGTTAAACTTGTTCGTGGTTTCTACTGTAGTGGTTATTTAACGCAAGGTCCCCGTTTGATACCGGACAGAAACGCAGGAAATTTTAATTACAATTAATTTAATATGAGAATTGCGACGCGCAAAATATACTGTTATATATCAATGTAAACTTGTACACTCGTATCACACAGAATCCAACATCATAAGCAGCCCTAAAACACGATACACGTTAAAATTATTACAGTGCCTGTCTGCAAAACTTTGAACGTGGTTTTTATCTCTATGCTGCTAATAATACCCCATTTCTTAGAACAAGTAAATGTAGACGTCCAAATTAAAAAAAAAAACTTATTAAAAAGTGCCCGCCTCTGCCACCTCCAGGCTTACACAACCAAAACCTTGCAGTTACGCAAGGCGTGGTTGCCGCCAAGATAAGACGAGCAGTATTAACACCAAGGTCACGGATATCGCTGACGCCCGAAGCACAGACATGGTATTGTTACCCTGCGATGCGATGCCGTTAAATATTATTTATGGCGAGTAATAAGGCAACCTGTGCAGTAATTATTTGCAAATTTCTTAACCGTTCCACAGCGTTAATAAAACCGCGCCTGCGCAGATACAGACCTGCAGATACTCACCTCGATCTTCCTGCACAAGTAGCAAAAGTATGTAGCTTAAGTTTGTCCTGAATAGAAATCCAAGCTACTATGACATTTTCCATTGATACACTTCTGACACTGGGTCAAGTGTTTTTGCAATATCAGTTATCAAATCGAAGTAATAATCGCCTAATTATCCCACTAATTACTGTAATGACACTGTATGCACAGACCGGCAGAAGGTTACAGTGCTCTACATAGCCTGCTTCAATTACTGTTGTTATCTATCGATCACTCGATTATGTATTGTTCCTTCGATTTTTATAAAATAACCTTTAAACAAATATTTCTTTATTTTATTTTATCTTAACATATATCGTGTTTTAGGGCTGATCGTAATGCGAGTGAGCAAATTTATATTGTTAGTTATAATAAGAGATCGGTTGTTTTATATTAATTCTTAACGATCAGCTGATAGGCTATAATAAGTTTCATGTTATATTGTTAAAAACTAGCTATGTTAATTTGTCGTGTTTTCGAACAAATTATTGTAATTAAAATAAAAATGAAGAGAAAACATGATAAATGATTTTTATTTTTGGTTCAATAACAGAAATTTGTTTTTATCTAACGTCCACACTATGCCAGCTAGACTGATTAGGATGAGGATGAGGAATCAGCATTAACGATAAGGGAAAAGCAACGGTAGTAACTGCGGACCGTACAAAGAACCTTGAGGTGCGCAGTTCAGAGACACAGCAGACTGAGTGACTTATTGGCTACATTCGACGAATGATCCTTCTCACCATTGTGTGTGTGTGTGTGTGTGTGTATATATATATATATATATATATATATATATATATATATATATATATATATATATATATATATATATATATATATATATATATATATATATATATATATATGATGTACAAATTATGTTTTTAGTTTTGTTTTTATGTTGAACAATAGCTGAAAACTCAACAAACAAACAAACAATCGTCTAAACAAAGTCAAAACCAGCCTTATAGACCACTAAAAAAATATAATCTAATGTAATGAAGTTTCCATTTGTATCTACAGAACTGGGAATGCCAAATACAAAAAATAAACCCATGCGAAAGGTTTTTTCCATTATGTAGTTCCGAATGAAGTTCGATTTATATTGTCAGCAGCGATTCGACGAAAACTCAAACCTAACCCTTACTTCCAGGGTAACGCCCCTCCGGGAGGTTCTGTAGAGTCAGATATTTCCGAGGGGAATTTCAGTATTGCAACATGAATGTAATAATCAAACAGGAAATGAAAGCTTTGAGTCAATATTTCTTTTATAAAATATCTTGAGTCGAGTAAATCATAATAAAATTTCAGAAGATTAAAACGTCAGTGTGAGAGAAAATGTACTGTAAGTTATTGAAATATTCAGTTATCTTAACGGTTTGTTGTAACTTGTTGTTTTCGTGGAACAGGAGTCATTGGAGCAAGCAGCCAGAATTTGTAATGAGAGCCTTTTGCTGACATCGAAATTAATTTTTTAGCTAGGGATGTGTGTGTTTTAGCGCTATTAAATTTGCAATTTTGATACTATTTGATTCATGTTTGGCACAAAAATCGCAATATTAATGTACATGTTTGTTACCCAGCAAATTACATTTAATAGTTTCAAAATGAAGGCCATTTTAAAGCTCTAACGTTTATTATTATTTTTTTTTACATTTTTTGAAAATATAATTTAACCATCGTATTCAGCGTTTAATAAAAATGCAGAAATTAACATTTCAAAATTTTCAAAATCTACAAATCAAACGAAAAAGAATTTGATGTCGTTCAGGGTCAATTTCTTAAAATGTGCAATGTAATTTGAAATTTTATTAAACCAATTAATGCCGGTTTTATTTAAATTTGGCAGGAAATTTTTGTAATAACTTGGACAAGTTTGTTACCCAGCTAAGTGTGTTTGTTAAAATGTGCACAAATTAGTATTTAAAATTTTCAATTTACTTTAAAATTTAAAATGCAAAAATTGAAAATGTTAATGCTAATTACGATGACGAAATTATATTTATAGAAAAGCGTAAAATAAATTGAAATTTCTTTTGCACCGTGACAGCGAGAAAGCTGCGTGCCGACAATATTTTGGTGTTTAATTTAAAATACTTAAATAATACTGTACTGCCAAAGAATCTACATCTTGTTATTGCAATCAGTGGTCCTAGCAGTGTTGCCAATGGTTTCACACATTATTTATATAAATGTTACATCAGACAACATGGCGGATCATTAATTTGATTGTCAATGTACATTTAAAATATCAGGAAGAGCAATCGAATCTATAATGTTGAAAATGAATATTACGGGACGAGTTCAGTTAATACGATGTCCACATAAAGTTTGATAGACGTTTTAGAAGTGAGTTGTGATCCTATAATTTGTTTTGTGTCAGCCAATTCTCACCTCACGTTGTGTGTTTAAGCTTAAACTGTCACTGTGATTACACCAAAATATTATTAAAATAGATTTCACTATTCACTTGCATTCTCAACCTTTAACGAGCTTGTTACGTTTATGTGCACGCAGCTCACGTCATTCAAACGAGTTTCAAAAACCTTAAGAATGTAATAAAAACTAACAGGTTGATATACAAAAATATTGTTACTTGTCTTACAATAATAATACAAAAATGAAACCATACTGCAGTAAAATTCATATACAAATCCCCCATATATACAAAAGAAACATATTTTATATATATATATATATATAGTGGTATATTTTCTAGGCTTGCTAAGCTAGCTGCAAAGCTCAACTTAACCAAAAAAAATAATTATGCCACTAGTTTGGACAATTAACCAGCAAAATTCGTTCAGCAGTTTCAAAATGGCGGTCATTTCAAATTATTTAAAATGGTTAACCATGATTTTAATCATTACATCTTAACGTGATCATTTTCTAAAGAAAAGTTGCTTAAGAAAAACTCGTTGAGTTTGTTATTATAATTAATGGAAAAATAAAACCATTTACATTAATAAATTATGCAAAAATATTGTAAAATTAATTTTAACTTTTTTTGTTATTTTAAGGCGAAAAACACAAATTAACTATTAAATACCAATGTTCCGATTTATTTTCTGGGAAACTAAACACGTTGCTGACATAGCGACATTAATGTTTTAAATTTGAGCAAAAATGTTTACAAATCGTGTGAACAAATTTTTAGAAAATCCTATTTTCTTATTATTTTTTTAGAAAAAGGTAGATTTTCCGCAAAATCGCTTCAACTATTATTCTCTATGCAAAAGAAGCAACAGAAGAAACTGACAGTGACGCCGGCGTTGCAATACATTACGAGCACCAAGCAGTCAAGCAGCCAACTAGCCCTCACCGCTCCTGCAGTTAAACAAGGCACAGATTTTAAATTTACGAGCTCTGAAATTGAAGAAGGCGATTATTTCCTTGCGGCAGGTCCTTGCTTAAGATTTATTGTTTAAGAAAATTAAAACTCTTCCTTAACTCTAACTGTAAAGCGATTAATCGTTTTCCAGTCGCCAATAAAACTTTTTAATTTCAAAATATTTATTTACTTTTAATCCTTTTCCCGTTCATTTGTTGATCTTTTATTACGTTCAGGATCTTTTTAATATACGCGAAATTAATTTGACTTTATTGTACCTGTGATAAAACAGGGAGTGCTAAGTTTTAATCAAATTTGAAATTTTATTACAAACCTTATTGGAGCTGAATGTGATTGACTCTAATAAGAAAACTTTGTTTTTTTATTTTGCTATTTACCAAAACGCTTCATATAAAGCAAACTGGCATGATAAAAGCGAATTTAAAAAAGTATTTTTCCTTCACTTTGCCCTTTTTTAAATTCTGATTTCACCAACATAATCTACATTAAAATCTGCATATTAGAATTTTTAACTTTCAAAATTACTTTGAAAATACAAAAATGAGTACAGACCTCTGTCGAAAAACTTATTATTTATAGGAGTTTTAAAAATTTTAACAGTTATGTTTGAAGTTTTTAACAATGATTACTATATTGAAATTAAAACATTTCGAACAAAAAAGTTATACATTTTTAAAAATTTGAAATGGCCGCCATTTTGAAATGCTTCTATCCTATTAAATTTGTCGATTTTTTTTTACTAAAATTTACAAACGCCAACAACTTCTCTAAAATAGTCCTTGAAAGAGGTCAGGACCGTTTATTTCAAGGCTCCGGGTCTGGTTATTACAATGATGGTCTCTTCAATAGATCATATCCTAATAGAAATTACCTGAAAATAAAACGATACAAGTGTAATTTATTCCTGAAAAGAAACCAATGTGTAACGAGAAGCAAACAATGATAAACACAACAATGCAGCTATGACGTCACTGACCGATCCATGAATCAGCTGTTCCGCAATAAATATTAAAAAAACGTTCCCCCTTCTCATCTCTCTCTTTCTCTCTGGCCATGCTCTAAGACAGAAGTTGCAGGTCCTCTCAGTCCCGCGTTGTGTGTTGTGTTGGACGTTACAAGATTACACGCGATCTGGTGTGCTCTCAGTGAAACACGAACAATAATGTTTTTACACACATTTCGTGGATACATTTCACTAGCTTTATTAACAAGTTTATAGAAAACATATTATAAATGAAAACATTAATATTTTTATGTGATTTTAAGCAATCATTTTTTATTGTATATTTAAATGAAATTCGTGGAACGTTTTATAAAATACAATATAATTTTAATAACTATAAATTTTACATATTTATTTCAGAAGAAATAATAAAAATCGGTTTATAATACAACAAAGTTGAAAAAACTACTTTTAACAATTAATTTATAATTTATATAATAAATTTACTTTGATAATTTTAAAACTATAACAAACAGGAAGGAAAAGTCATTTTTATATTACAATATTCTTTTGCTCTTTATTCATATTAAGTGATATTGAGAACCTTTTTACATTTGACTGTACTTCTGTTTGAAATGTATAATAACTTAAAATATTTTTTCAATGAAAACAATGTTTGTTGAATTTTCACTTGCATGAAAACGTATTAATATAAGTTATAAAAATAAACACATTAATTTTATAAAGTCAATTTAATTAATTAATGTTAATTAATACCAATTAAAATAGTACATTCCTTTTAAAATGATTTGTCACTAAGAGTTATTATTTGAATATATTTTTGTTTCTGCCTTAACATACTATTTTTAAAGCATAATTATCAATTACGTACAATATATATTGCATTATAAGGACATACGAATTCGTCACAAACTGTCACTTTTAACTGGGTAGGGGACATCTGTGTTTAATACTTATTCTTTAATACTTATTACTAAAATTTTAATAACATTTTTTAAAATAAAAGTTTATTTTTAAAAATTCAAAAACGAAGCTAAAAATTCTCTGCGTTTCTGAAATTAAAAAAATATATATGTAGTCCACAGTTTTTGGATTTTAACTATTAATTAATATTGGGGTTGAGTATTTAAAAATAAAGTTTGGAAAAGTAATTTTTAAACCAAGTGGAAGTTTTGTATTATGCCATCGGTAGTTATGTTATTTTAAATAGATTTTTAATGATTTTAATTCGCATTCTTTTGTTTTTACACTCCTCCCACAATTTGATGAAAACAAATTAAAAATTGAAAAAAACAAACGTAAAAAAGATATTAACTATTTAAAATCTCAGTACAAATATATGTCCTGCACAAAAATTAAAAATTTACGCTATCCATATTGGACAAAATTATAAAATACAAATAATTTATTTACTAATAGCAAAATGTGGTAATGTTTATCTTATATCCTTACAAAGCATGACATAAAATAACACATTGAATGCAAGTGCAGTGCGAAGTGTAAGACAATGTGGAGTGTAGCCTTGATGTATGCGGTGCTCATGTGGTGTAACCACGTGGAGGGACAGAACGGGCCATCAGACTCCGGTGACTTCATCATAGACTATCAGGTAATAGTCGTTCAGTATTTATATCTATCTGTATAACAGTTTGCATGCGGTAAGATTATGTGAAGAGACAGTTACATGAATCAGTCTTCAGCATAGATTTTCAATCGTATTTACACAGAGCAGCGTTGATGATGTTTACGGAAAGTTATTGGGAAAGACATACCGTAACATGAAGCTCACGAGCGTTCAACAAGACTTCCAGGTATTAAGCAGTATTTACACCGACCTCATGTATGTGATGTAATTACAGGTCGGCGCGTAAGACCACTGAGATTTTATTTTACACTTTCAGGTGATCGAATCATTTTTATATTTTAGAGCTGCGTAAAAGTCAAGGATAAGGACTTTAAAGTATTAACGTCTAATTACATCATTGTGTTACATCTAATTACATTAAATTTATTGTGTTCACGTAGTGTTATTAAACAGAAGGACATACCTAATTGTCTGCTCAAGGAAATTCATTACAAGCGTCCTAGTCGTTATATCAGGATATACTTGAGACTAGAAGAGTTTGCCCCTTAGTACAAGAAAAAATATATTCTTCTAGAATTAACATAACTAAAAATAGATGCAAAACCTCAAATGTTTAATGAAATTAAATAATAAATATTTTTAACTATTGTTGCAGAATAGTATTGTGTTAAAACCTTACAGTTTTCAATCTCTTGATAGAAAATTTTCATTTTTTTTCAGCTGCCATAAAGAGGTAAGATCTTGATAAGTAGGTGGTAATTTGACCTTTAGATCACTTTTCAAAATATATGTATTTATTGTTTCCTTAATTCATAGTAGTACTCATCTCTGAGCATTTATTACAATTAATTTAACCATTAACATTTCTAATGTATGTTTGGAAAATTCGTTACAGCATATTATTTAGTAATTCATTACAAATTAGGCTATAATAATTTATTAACAAAGTTTAATGTAAACATAAAGGAACGTTTCATTGAAGTTTATTTTCTCCAATTTAAGACTTTATAAATTATTTATTCACGTCTAATGATTCAGCCAGACTTTTTCATTTAGAAAAGAAAACTTTGCCGATACGAATTTTTCAAAATCTGCAAATCTCTATCATTTTAAATTGTTTATTAATATTTGACTTTATAAATGTAGCGTTCATTATGTTTTCTTTACTCAGTGTTATTCTTTTAATTCAACTCCATTCTTAATTAATGTAAAAACAGTGTAATTCTATATTCGCTTCATGTCTAAGGTCGAACAATTAATTTACCACAGCAAATAGTACTTGCAAGTAGTAATTCTTTATTCGCTTACATAATAAATCACAGATAGGCTGTATACTTCCTCGAACAGTGTTGTGAAACCAATCTGTCGCTTAACTGTGCTATCAGCTGATCATTACAGGACCGCTGTGTGGCGTTTGTGAAGTTTCCTCTTTTATCACGGATTTATGAATGTTCATTGATCGACCTGGTTGCGTTCCAACTTCCTGGACAGCTTTTAATGAAACAACATGTATATATTTCACGTTCGCATCTGTATTTTCCCACACAACAAATACAAGTCCTTTTCTGGACTTTATTGTGTGTCAGTGCGCTTTCTTTGTACGCCTATCATCTAATCTCAGCACGTATATAACTTGTCACTCAAATAATTTTGTCTAAAGTCGTAAAATATGTCATTATGTACAAATTGTTTTTACAAATGTTTAGGGATTAGCGTTAATGATAAGGGAAAATCAACGTGAGTAACCGCGGCTAGAACTAAGAACTTTAACGTGCGCAGTTGAAACACTCAGCAGACTGAACGATGTTTTGGCCACATCGACTACCGAGTCCCATTTTACCATTCAGCGACTGTTGTGTGGATATAGCTGAAAGAAATGTATAAAGTATGGAAGTATGTTGGTATTTTGTTAAGTTAATGACTAAATTAACCTTTGTTTAACCGATAAAAAGTAAAAGATTGATTTTTTAAGATGCTATTAGCGAAACAATGTCACTCTTCTGTAACTGAAATATAAATATAATTAATAGTGAATAAGCAAAACGCAAACATACTTCAAATACTCTGGTCAATTTTGGTAATTTTATTCGGTTTTGCAAAAAATTTGGCTTATTTGAAAATTTTAATTTTGTGCAACCTTTCAATTTTATGTAAAGGAAATATACGTTTTGAGAATAAACCAAATTCAACATGACGTTCATAATTTAACTATTTTTACGAAATTTATTGATTTCTAATTTAACACAGTAACGTAAGTTAAATATCCTAAAATTTTAGAATAATCTGAAAAAACGATTTGGAGTAATTCGTCGAATCATTTTTTTATAGTTTTTTTTTGGGGGGGGGTTCTAGTGAACCGAATATTTTCGCTTACGGACTACAATTGACAAACATCCGATTAAAATAATTAGAGCCGATGACCAAATTAAAATATTTCCCGTTGGTAAACTTCATAAAGTTAGTCAATAGGCTATGTTTATTGTCCACGGATGTATTTAAAGGCACAGACATACATATAGACAAACATTCAAGTTTAACCCACTTTTGTGAGCACTAATGACCTGAGGACGGAAACATCAATCAAAATATCAAAATGTTTTTCACGAACTCTGTAATTAATTAAATATTGAAAGTAAAAATTAATTATAAATATTTCATAAACATTTGACATACATTTTTTCATGGTTGATCGTTGTATACATCAAATGTTTGGTTGAAATAAAAAATAAATTGTCAGCCTGTCATGACACCAAGGCCGTTAGTTTTATAAATAGACCTACCACTAACTTACACGGAAATTTGCATCCTTAAATTGTTTAATGACACAAGTATATAAATATATATTTATAAGTACGAATATATAGCTTATAGACATTACTATTAACTAGTTATAGTTACAAATTTGTTTAAATTTAACTTTGTATAAATATATAAAGAAACACCTGACCCACAGATTTATGTAAACACTGTCCCTGTGTTGGAATTGTTGTTATTTTATGTTAGGTTCACTCAAAAACTGTAGATCTTACATAAAATTTGGTTCCCTAATTTGATACACTGTTTATGTACTTTATCCGAACAGATTTTGAGAACTGAACTGAATATATGTTTTGTCGGCAATAAAAAAAAGCAAATAATTTTTTTTTATAGGAGATAGAGACTGTATCCATTTTGTGTGAATTATTTAAGGACTTTTTAAATAATTTAAATTGAATTTTAGAAAATGTGTGTTATTTTTTATAGTTAAATGGACAATAAGTTTATTGGAAACAATACGTTGGATACAAAAAATTCCAGAAACATTCTATAATTTAAAAAAAGTTACTTTCCTTAAGCTTTCAATAATTAAATCATTATTTTGATAAAAAGAGATAAGGAGAGATCTGAGGATTCAATAACGAAACAAAGTTTAAAAATTTTAATTATACTATTTATATTGCATTTTATTCAATTAATCAAGAGATAAAAATGTATGCTGTAATTTATAAAAATGTTATGTTTAAACTAAGAGAAAAATCTAACATTATTGTGTGAATGAATGATTAGATGCAACACGCTTCGCTCTACGTAGGCGTGTTGATTCTGCCCCTTGACTATAGGCCTACTCCTGACACTTTCACTTACAGTGTGTCCTCTTCACTACAGTCCTAGTCCTCTTCGTGTATGAAATCCAGGATTTGTAGAGGATTTAAGAAAATAAATCCTCACTTCCACTTGGTAACTTCCCAGAATGCTAACTCTTCTTGTAGCTATAGCCTCACAGTCTCTGAGGAGTTTCCTCTTCCCTCCCGCAGTATCTGCAAGCTGGACCTTCTGCTAAACCAATATTCCTAAGATGTCTCTTAAGAGTGCCATGCTCAGTAAGGAAGCCAGTCAGCAGTCTTAGCTTACTTTTCCGAAGGACGAGAGAGATATTTATACTGCTTCTGTTAAATTTTCCGAGGAGTTATTTGGACTGTCTTAAACCGCTCTTCTCTCCCCATAGTTTGGACCTCCATGTCTGTTGGGTCCATGTCTCTTCTTTGACAACTCATCTCTACCTTTCTCATTTCCTTCTACTCCCAGCATGTCCTGGTGCCCAGAGGATTCGAATGTGAACGGTTGAGTTCAATGTTTTTATTAAATGAAAATTGTTAAAACTGTATTCATAAAAATTATGAATTAATATAATTTAATGTATAATAATATCCGAAATTCTAAAACTGCCAGAGATGTGTTGTTGATGTGGTTTAATTTTCGTTGCTCTGCGCAAGTCTCGCCTGATAATAAAAGTACAACAAACTTGTTACTAAAGTGATTATTTCTGTTTATTCATGTATTAAGAGGCGCTGTTTTATAAAGCCACAAGTGATGGCTGCCTTGACTAATCACAGAGGGAACTAATTAAATTTACCTGACATGTACAACACAGCTCCAGTCAGCTGTAGATTAACTTGTCTAAGTTGCTCACGTAGGGTTTGTCTGTGTCACGAAGGTTATCATACTTGTAAAAAAACTCATGTTGTAATCTTTTTATAAAGTTTCGTATTACAAAATTGTTAAATCTTCATTCTATATACATCTAAAAAAATTAATATACAGATATACTTCCGAAGTTATCGCTTCTGTGATGCTGTTGCTTAAGCGATCATTGGAATCGTTATTACAGAGGCTATTGTGGAAGAAAATGGTTTATTTTATTTTCCCTTTACAAAGATGATTACATGTATGTGGAAAATGCAGTGCTCTCTTAAAACAATTTTTGAGATTTTCTTTTTCATAGCTCTTATTTTTTTTTTAATGATTTTTTCATTTAGGAGATATGTCTGTTTCTTTATATCAGTGTAGACTGGTAAATTAAATTTTTCCAACATGTATAGGTTCCTAAATAAATATGATATACGCAATTTGTGGTTATAATTTTAACCTGTATCATGTTTTAGGGCTGGTTGTGATGGATTTAGCGTGTCGTGTGATGCGAGGAACATGTATATTAATATAAAATAGTATATTTTGAGCGTCGCAACCATTAATTAAAAATTAAAAATTTCCTTTGTTTCCGCCCGGGATCGATCCGAGGACCTTTCACATGTAAGGAGCACGTGCTAACCACTACATATACGGAAACTACAAAAATGTTTGGCCGATTTAAATATATGAAAGGAATCGTTAATTTAATTTTGGTAGTTATAGTAAAAGATCATTTGTTTTATACTAATTAGTAACGATCAGCTGATCTCATTGAATAGCTGATAGGTTATAATAATTTTTAGGCTATGTTGTTAAGAACAAAATATGTTAATTTGTCGTTTATATTAATTCGAAACAACCAGCTGATTTCATTGAACAACTGATAAGTTACAATAAGTTTTAGGTTAACTAGCAATGTCCGTTTTTGTTGTTTTTTTGAACAAATTATCGTAATTAAAATAAAAATGAAGAGAAAACATGATGTATGATTTTTATTTTTGGTTCAATAACAGAAATGTTTAGGATCCAATCTGTTTCTTAGGTCAACTGTTCATTCTTCATTGTAATATTCAGCATATCCATTAGTATCCTTTCTCGGTTTTCTGCGGCATTTTCCATATTTTACAAAAATGTAAACGCTCAATGAATCCAATAGAATATATGACAAACTTTTTGCAACATTTTTTCGTCATCGTTACTGAAAGCGAAATGATTACTTCTATAAACACAAAACTGATTTCTTGGCTACGCCTACGCCCGAGTTCTACGAGTGCAAAGTGTCACTCACTGTGGAGTGCATTTAAAACCACAAATTTAATAAAAAGTTGTTTGGATAAGAACCACAGCTTGACCTGCAGCTACATCACGCACTCGCCGACTTCTAATTATTATTCACGAGTCCCCAGGCAAGTGTTTAACTACCTCTCTTCCAACGGTATCACTCTTCAACATATCTTTATTTTTACGCCTTGAGCAGTGAACAATGGTGCATGACGCGCCTTGCTATTAGTTACGGAGGCTTTAATGTTTTGTAGTCTATGCATTATTTAAATTGCCAACCATAGTTATTATATTTTTATTAACAATAACTTATTCCATAAACAATATTATGGACTTATTAATTGTTATTATTGGCGCATTAACATTAAAAGTATAACTAATTGTTTTTTGTTTTCGCTATACAAAATATGCAGGTATTTTTGGTATTTTAAGGCGAAAAGCACATTGAGGCTATTATCGCCTCCCTAAATGTAAATGTGAGTGTAAAGTGTTAAAGTCGTAAGTGTAGTGTTGTAACTGTAAGTGTTTGTTAGACTCGGGTACCGCGAGGGACGTCTAAACCCTCTCAATAGGTGCAGCTAGACTGCACCTCTTGCAGGGAATATTTAGAAGGTAAGGGTGACAGTAAAATTTTTTTTTGCCTGATTTATCTTTTTTCCCATTTTTACTAGCATGTTTAGACGTGCTCATTGCGTTGGACGAAATTTATTTACCGATTTTTATGAAATTTCGTAAAAGTGTTATTGTACGAATATTTTTTTCTTAATTTAAAAAACATTTTAAACCATTTTTGCTAAAAAAAGGTTTAAAATCAGACATTTGCCACTATCTTACATACAAACTAAACGCATGGCTTAACATAGCTTTAAACATTCATTCAGGGACATAAAATAGTTTATCAGGTTTTGCTAAAAAAGTTGGTGATAAAAGGATTCATAACTGAAGTCAGTGTAGCAAATTTTAAATGGATTTTATAGTTCGGGTGAAAATCGGAAAAATCTCGACTCAGTAAGGAATCTGATGAAGAGGCCATACAAGCGATGCAAAATTTTTTTGAACACCAGGCCGAAAAGTTTCTTGCAGGAATTCAACGCTGGTTAAAAGATGAACTGTGTACATAGAAACAGGAGGGGATTAGGTTGAAACGTAATGCTAATATAATTTATGTAAATACAATAAATATATAGATTTTTTAAAAATACTTATTGACTTACCTCTTATAATATGTTACAAATTTGAGCGAAATTCGTTTAGAAATTTTTTTAAATTAAACCAAGTTTCAGTATCTACCGAACTTCTGAACACGGTTATTTGAGAAAATAACGGAATCACCTTGCATAACGTGTTAGCACGACAAGTTATATTTAGTTCTTCAATGAATGTATTCAATCAATGATTATTTCGTGACACGTGTCTATTATTCTGTTCGACTTTGTCAAAGGGATTCTTTTTACAGTGAATATAAAATGGCAGGTTTTTGTGATACAAATTTAAACTCACATTTGCTTCTGTGAAAGCGAAACTTTGGGGCGTTGTTTGTTTCGCGCAGTGCTGTTAAATTAAAATCCCTTAAACAACGCACCAGACAAAAGATCAAACAATACATCTCTCTCTAAGTACACATGTCCAGCTTGCACTCCAGTCCTCGGTGTCTTTTTAATTAAAACAGCTTCGCCTTAATTTAATTTCGCTCTATTCTGTGTTACACTATTCTCAAACACTGCACGATATTAATTAGTGGACCAGTGGTGTGACTTAATAATTAAATGTACTGAACATTACGTGGTAATTAAATATTTACTTATTACATCGTTATTTATTAAATTTAAGGTTATCTTTAAAAAACATATAACATTTTAAAAATAAAAAGTTATACAATGTTAAAGTTATTTTACTAGCGCATTTCCATTGGATCATTGTAAGACCTGGTTTAGGGAGCTTGAAATGATCACCGATCTTGACCTCTCAACCAGTTTCTGAGTTTGGAGTTCGTTAACGAGCAAAATTCGTCTAACAGTTTCCAAATGGCGGGCATGTCTAATCCTTTAAAAATTTATAACTTTTTTGTCTTTAACGTATTTCAAATTCTAATTACACAATCTTAATCAGCGTTAAACCCTTCAAGGTGTCGGCGGTCAAGGTTCATTTTTGTATTTTCAATGTAATTTGAAAGTTTAAATTGCCAATATATGCAGATTTTAATTCCGATTATAATGGTCAGATCGGAAATTAAAGATAAAATAAAGAAAAATGTTTTTGGAAATGTTAGTGGAAACAGCGTGTTCCGATTGTTTTCACATATGTTGAAATTACTATTTTAAAGTTAGACATCTTTAAACCCAGTATGTGGCCATCTACCAGTGGAGGAATTTCCAAAAAGAATTCATGTTGTGCCTGTAGGCTATAACACGAATCTTGGAGTAGAATTTCAAGTTCTTGGTGCTGGACTTGAGTGCGTGTCAGTGTGACTTGGCTTTTGTAAATACCAGTTTTCTTTCTATTCCTTGTTAATATTATAGCCTACCTCTCATATCGTTATCGACTGGTAACGTAGAGTTCCATTTCGATTGTTGCTTTCGATTCGACACTAACAAGTACATACTATCGATTATTAGTTTACGGCTCACACGGAGGCATTAAACAATACTTATGCGCTAGGTTAGCCTAACTCGTGTAACCGTGCTTAAGTTGCGCCAAATCCCAGGGACATAAACAGACTTGGAAACTTGGCACTACAAACAGTAAATAACAGAGCAAATCCTTGCACAGGATTAGCGGCACAGCGCGTTGTTAAGGGATAATGGAGCTCTTTAAAACCGGCGAAAACAAGTCAAAACCTTAGTGGTCATCACTGGATCTTAGGAAGGTTGTTCCTAGCTTTGCCAGTTTTTGAAGTGAAGACTAGCTTTTTTGTAAATCCAGCTGACACTAAGGTTTTAGCCCACTTTCTTACATGAAACGATTATTTGTTTAAAATTGTATATGTTAAATAAGTTGAATAATAAACAAATTTATTTAACGCCGTTATCCTACATAACCGATCTATTTATTACAACATTGCTTAATGCGTTTACATTATACCTATCTTGCATAATATATTTACATTTTTATAGAATGATAATGAAAATATTATTAAGTGCATAAATAAAGTTGAAAATAAATAATTAAATTGTAGTTAATCTTGCGAATACTATGAATGAGACTGAAGTTTTTATGTACATAAATAACGATAATAAAATTTTTAAATCATAATTAACGCTTTTATAACATCAGCCCAGCTAGCACAAAATGTAAATGCCGAACATTTAAATATAACTAGCACATACTTTGTACAAGAATGTTCTTTAATATTATGTATGTAAATAAATTTACTAAATATTTAAACTTTAAAATATTAATCAACGCAATTAAAGTACACGCCCAGCCCAGCCAATAAAATTGTTATAGTAATTGCGAATTGTAACCTATGTGATTACATTTAATTAAGGTTCCCTTCTGTCGGCCAATTCTACGACTCTATTTGTTGACATGTTTCGGATTACTTCCATTATCAAAACTTACTGTGCTCTAAATACATCTAAATAGTGCAGTACATTAGCAGGTTTTGTTAAACTGTCAGTGTAACTTTCATGGAAATCGAACAAGTGCTAACAAATTTTTAAAAAATCCCAGGAGAAATTAAGTAGGTTATGTTAACAATTTTTGTTTACCGTTTGTTAATGAACGAATTAAAAACATTCATAATACTGTAAAAGTAAATAAATACAGTAAGACATTAAAGACGCATAAAGCATTAAATATTATTTCATTGTAAAGATGAATACACACAATTATAGTAGAAAATATTAAGAATAATTTTTAAAATAACTTTAAATTATGTAGAAACGTTTCGCTAGTATAAATTTCCATAATGGCTTGAAACGCATGACACACACACACACACACACACACACACACACACACACACACACACACACACACACACACACACACACACACACACACACACACACACACACACACACGCACACGCACCACCACACTTGCATTGCACGCATATTGCAGTGGTTTCCCCACCTGCGTATCTACATGTTTACACTATAAACAAAGTGCATATGCAAAGGGAAAATATCATGTTATGGTGGTTATGGTACAGCCTGTGGGGATAATTTTCACTTAAACAGCTGAAATGTGTGTGTGTGTGTGTGTGTGTGTTTTAGCATCTAGCGGTCTGATTTCTTTCAAACGACACAAAAAACCGAGTTTGTTAAGAAATTAGTTATCCTGAAAGATAGGCTACCAAAAAACAGTTTTAAAATGGTGGTCTGTATACATAATCATAAAAAATTCATAACTCTTTTGTCATACGTTTCTTTTAAAAAACCTGTTTTACCATAGTCAAACTCGACATAAATTAACAGTGTCAAAATATTTTTTTTTAAATATTAATGCAAATTTATTCTGATTGTTCTGTTTTGAAAATTTGTTTGCTTCACGTCTGCGAGACAAACATTTATAGGGATTGTGTTTTAATTTTTTGTAGGTTTAACTCAATTTACGCAAATAATAAGTTCTCACCTGAGCTCCATCATTCGAAAGAACAAATGAACAAACAAATATTTCTACATTTTGTAAATGTCACTATCACGTGTTATGGAGTTACAAAGAGTCAACGTTCATTTAAAGTACCTTAAAAAACATACGCATTATCTAATCATGTAAACAAGTAAGCAGACAGTCTGAAGCCTTGCTCGTACACATTGTTATACAGGGTGACGCATAACTTCACCTTTAACATTAATATGCTTTGCAACACTTTTTGTCACCAATAATCACGTCTTCCTAAACATTTGCTTCCCAGTGCTTTCCCTACTGATATTCTCAATGCTTTCAAATAGTTTAATAGAAGTTGCTTGGTGAATATTTAAAAAAATAAGTGTTAGCATTATAGAAGTGTATTTTTATTTAAGAAAATAAGCATAAGAATTTTTACACACTTACTTTATAAAATCTTTACATAAAATATATAAATAAATATAAAATGCAATAAAGTTATGAGATTAAGTACTATGAATTATTGATAAATTAGTGACGTTGCCAATGTTTTCCCTCGCCGAGAAACTTACCTTGAGTTAAAAGTAGTATTTGCTAATTATCCGTTACGCAATATAAAAACTACTTTTAAAACATATACTACCTTCTGCAAGTGTAAACATGTTTTTCTTTCAAAGAATATTTAACATTTGTGTTTTCAATAAATGGATATTTTTATTTCCTTTTTTGTGTTATACTTAAAAGACAAAACGTGTTTCACGTCATAGCGAGTTTAATAAATTCTACAGCATTAACTTTCTAATTACTGTTTGCTAATAGTATTGTATAACTGCCATTTATCCGAACTAAACAGGGAATGAGTTTTTTAATGGACAAGAAAAACAAACAGTTGGATGTAAAAACGGCGACTAGCAATTTAAAAACTGTCAGCCATTTATAATTTTTTACATAATTTGAATTTTAATTTAAAAAACATAACTATAAATAAACACCAGGTTAACACTTTTTTCAAATAAAGCAATTACAACTGCTATTACATAAACTGAAAGAAATTTACAGGGTTGCTAGAAGTGGGCGATGTGGAAGAGGTCTTTGATGTTCACCGCACTTACCATGACTGGTGTAAAACTACAACAAGAGTCAAAAGTCAACGATCAGTTTCCCACATTACACAGTTAACGGACAAAATTAAGTAAGTTGTAAACAAGAGTTTTTCCACGGTTTTCTCCACTTACCTCGTCCATGCTTACATCACTCCCTCGCGATAGATTTTCTGAAACTTGTTTAATCTAAGGTAAACTTTATTAATTTTAACTTATTAATTAAGTTATATAATAATTTAACTTAATTAACTATTAAGTTAATTAATAACTATTAAAGTTAAATATAACCATTAAGTTATATTTAACTTATTAACTTATTAATTTTAACTTTATTAATTTAATTCAATTGATTATAATTTATTACAAGTTTTAAGTGTGAAGATTGATTTAGAATACTTGACAACAGATTGAACCACTTACGAATAGCCAAAACAATTTAAATTTAGCAGACCGTTAATATGGTATTAATTTTCTTTGGTTACCATATCAATGACAACCTCTTGGTTTTGCAATTTTTTAATCAAACTTTAAATAAAGTTAAATAACATTTTCCAATAATGTGTAAATCATTAGTTAACCTAACCTAACTAATTTCGGTAAGTTGTGATTACTCGAGGAAATACAACATCACCCAAACTTCCGGTTCAGAGAATTTCGACAAAAAACAAAATTATTATTTTTACGCAGTTTTAAATTACAATATTTGTGAGAGATAAACACTTTGATTTTGATTCGTGTAACTAGTTTCAGTGACCGGAAGTTGGGTAACGAATGTGCGGAACTGTAAAAGCAATATTTATTGAAAAAACAGTAACTATGGTAACCACCTAAAAAACACAAGTATCAATTTTTTTTCTTAATAGTTCCGGAAGGGCATTTACACTTATTCAAATACCGTATGGTTTGGATATATACACTTATTATATACCGTATGGTTTTGGGTATATAATAAGGTGTTTACTGTTTATGTGTTATTCTTTATTACGCTATTGTAACCGACAATGGAATGAATTAAACAATAACAAAGTAACATTTCGATAAGTTTAATGTATTTTTTAAAAAATCGTTTGATTTACAATTCGGATTTGGAAGCATGACTACTGACTATATTCAACCACACAGCCTGCAATCGGTCTGAACTGGTCGCAAAGCTTAAAGGTATAACAATTTATGAAAATAGTCGTTACACATTATATGACTAATACAAGTTAATAACAATGTTATTAGAGTGTCTGTATATTTCAGCACATAATGTGAATCTAACGAGTGTATGATGTGAAAACACATTACATAGACAATCGTTTGCATGTTAAATTTAAGCAGTCACTTTGTATGCTTTACACGTACGATTCAGGTGCTAGCACAATGGAACTGGGAGAGTTATTGCGCCCGGATACTTGTGTCTGGCGTACGCTATCACATATCATAAGGTCACAAAGAACTGAGGCAAATATCACATTTATTTAAGTTAAAGGTTATTAAAATCTATTTGTTTACAATAAAAATAAAATGTTTTTGTAATGGTTCAAACACGTTACACAAAACTTTATCACGAAAATGCAATTATTTCTCCAGAAGATTTGATTCACAATACTGGAGATTCACAAAATCCATCTATAAAGACATTATGTTATTCAATCAAAAAATAAAAATCATGTATCAAGCTTTGTCTTCCTTTTTATTTTAATTACAATAATTTCTTCGAAAACACGACAAAATAACACAGCTTGTTCTTAACATAACCTAAACTTATTATGGCCTATCAGCTATTCAATGAAATCAGCTGATCATTACGAATTAATATAATATAAAACAACTGATCTTTTTCTATAACTACCAATACAAACTTCTTCGTAGTTTCCGTAGTATAGTGGTTATCACGTGCGTCTTACACTATCAGGGTCCCTGATTCAATCCCAGACGAAACAGAGGATATTTTAATTATAACTTTTACTATTACATATCAAAATGAAATTAACTATTCTTTTCATATATTTATATCGTAGTCAAACTTCTTCGTGGTTTTCATTGTGATGTGGTTATCACGCGGAAGGACCCCGGTTCGAAACCGGGCGGAAACGCAGGAAATGTTACTGATAATTAATATGAAACTTGCGCATCGTCTGCATTAGCTCAAGTGTGCACAATAGTCGGACGTTAAACAGACAAAAAAAAAAAAAAAAATGAAACGCGACATGCAAAATATACTATTACATATCAATATAATTTTTTACACTCGCATCACGATGCGATGTAAAATCCAACATCACAACCAGCCCTGAAACTTGATACAAATTAAAACCAAAACATCCGTTTACCATCGCTTTACAAATTTTGCTTGGATTTTTTTATTTAATGTATCATAACTGAAGTACACAATTTAAAATTAAATAAAATCACGGTTTAAGAATAAATCACCTGTTTGAGTTAGGTTAGGTTCTTTTCGATTTACTGTCGAAAAGTAAATTTCTTTTAATTCAAAATGACCAAGATATCTTAAAATCTTCATATGTGGTTAAATTTTGTTCAAGATCTGATAAAACTCTTCTTTTATTTTTAAACCATTTTAAAGAAATTTAGCGATACAAGCGTTCTCTAAAGGTGCGAAATTCGTTCTAGGCGATTTTGGAGAAAATGAATTATCAACACATATGAAGGTTAACTAACGATTTCGAAAGTGTTTCGGAAAAATTGAATGGTCCCGAGAAATGGTAAAACCAAACTTACTGATATACATTTAAATCAGTCGTGATTGATTTAAATGTATAAACTCAAGCAATATGCTCAAACACAAATGAAAAACATTTTTGTATCCGGCGTTACAACGAATAAATTAAACGAAATCCCAAGATCGATGTTTCACGATAAAAAAGCAAAAAAAAAAAATTATGATTTCGGACAGTAATGATTCTTTCCATTTACTTAATGGAAATTCTTATTTACTTTAATGGTATGTTTGAAACAACTATTGATTTATGATCGAAAACTAAATGCCTCAACGTGCAGGAAGCTTGAGATAGTTGCACAACATAAAATATTAAATTTCACATTTTAATAATTCCTTTAGTTGAGGAAAGCTGCGCTAATGTCAGTAAGAATGAGTTAAAAGGTTGGATGTAACGCAAATCTCTCGACTTGTTTACTCACAGCTTCGTTGATCTTACTGTGTAATTTAAGCCTTCCTTCCTTTGAATACAATTTTTAATTATAAAAACTATGTTTTTAATTCTTCTGCTTTAATTTAAAATTTTTTCGCTCTGAGTTTATGTATGACCAAAGTTTGAGCAAAACCTGATTAAACAATTTTCAAAAATTAGGTCGATTTCTTGCAAATTGGATATTTCTGGAAAGTTACGTACTGAATCCATTTTTAGTTAAAAAAATGTCTAGTATCTACTGTAACCGCATGGATGCAAACAGTTATAGGAGATAAAAGACAGTTTTTTAACTAAAAATGGATTCAGATTTTGCTTTTTAAAAATTAAAAATTACAGTTGTTTGATAATTCTAAGGTTTAAATCCGTCCTACAAGACAAATTTTATTAAAATCGGCTAATCAGTTTTGTTGTCCGATGATGTGCACAGACATCATATTTACAAATTAAAACCATTTTTTGAATTAAAAATAAGTAAAAACGTATTGAATTTTTAAAATCGATTTCTGTAAGTTATTTAAAATGACTTTGACTACAAAACTAGTAAGTGTAGATATTTGGTAAAAAATTAGTTCAGATTTGTGTATACAAGACTAAATAGTGAAAATGTGCTTACGCGTAATACAGTGTGATTTAAATTATAAGGCAATCCCTCGGGAACTGATTCTATTCCTAATAGAATAATGAGCCGTCTCGGTGGTCTAGTGGATAGCGTACTAGGCTTTCACCCCGAGGACCCGGGTTCGATTCCCGGCGAGGGCTTGGCATTTTCATACGCTATACATCATCCTATCGTCTGCATTAGCCCAAGTGTGCACAATAGTCGGACGTTAAACACACAAAAAAAAAATCTATCCCTAATAACATAAAAAAATTGATACAAACTTTTTTCCGGAAATACTTTATTTTCCCAATAACGCCATTTTATTTTTTTAAACAAAATATTTCTCTAGAACATTTAATTTAAAAAATCAAATTTAGCTTCTTTACCACAAGTTTAGAAGCCTAGTACCGCAAAAAGAAACGACTTCACAAATTCATCCGATTTAAAATGGCGGATGTTTAAGCATTTAAAACCAGAATAGATCAGTATCAGTAAAAACCTCCTGATACATTTTGTAAAAAATCGTGTTTGCTACTTACTTAATTTTTTATCGAATGATGTCATTTCCGAAACTATTGAGGAAGTAAGAGAGCAAAGCTGCCCAAATTAATCTGTCAGGGTACGACATATGTGTATAATATCATATTTGCAGGTGTTTTTTTTTCATTTCGGTAAAGAAGTATACAAGGTTTGAATTTTATCGATCTAACCGGTGTACAGAAATAATATAATTTGTTTTTAAAAAAACAAAATGGCGGCTATTAGAAAAACGAACCCTTTTAGGACATGTGGAATTATTCATGTTTTTAGTTATACAAGCTGCTCTCAAGAAATTGCCGTATAGTTTTGAAACACCCTGTATAATAAATAATAATATGGTACGTTGTTTTTACAATACAAGTCATGTTGTGTAATTTACCTAGCCAGACCGTTGGAACGTCACTTTACATGTAAGCCTTGAAGAATGGTAATGACTGTATACCATTAGAAGAACATCTTATGTACTGTAATTGTGTTTGCTCGAGCAATTATCGATAAAAATAACTTTTAATTAGAAATATCTTTATTCGGATGCGTTACAATGTAGCCTACCAAGTGAAACCATTGTAAACGCCATTTTACCTTGAATGCTAAAAATCCTAAAGCGATATAAATAAAATCGAACATTATAAACAGATAAAACAAAGATTTATATTTAGATATCCTGAACGCTTAAACATATAATTTTAACTTAAACATTCCTGTTGCTCATCGTCTACAGACATTCCTTGACCGATTTTTCGAAAATTTGGCACTTAAGCATTTCTTTACTTAAGGTAAGCTATAACTCATATAATTAGATATCTTCCAACCTATTATGAGTTCTAAAAACAATTAAGTGTTTTCTACATATGTAATGTAATCATAACAGCAACCAGTTTACCATAAACATTACTAAAACTATTTGTTTCTCTGTTTTTACGTAAATACGAATATAAAAAAAAACATTTATACTCTGAACGATAAAAAAGTGCGAAAACAGTTTTATATTTAAAGTGAAACACGCGGATTACTGTTGCAAATTTCTCGGTAAATTTACATTGTGTTGTTGAATATCTCTTATTACATTCACAGTTCAAATCATTATAACCTAAAACGAGTTTTTGAACACGTACATTTAAAAATTATTAAGCCATACGATTATGAAAAAATCAATTTTACGAATTGAAAGGTTAATTCTGTCATTTAGAGGGTTGGAAATTCCTCTATAGTAGTCAGAGCGTATTTACTCAAAAAGCGTATACTGACGTATGATTCTTCGTGTAAGACCAAATTTTGAGTAAAACCTAATGTGCTGATTTTGAAAATATAGACCGAACATGTAGCGATCCATATGTTTGTATCAGTAAGTATGAACCACAAAATGTTGTTCTAATTTTAAAAAGCAGGTTTTCATAAACTTAATAAATTAAAATTTTTGAACAAAAGTGTTTTTGCATTTTTTTTTTTTTAGTTTAGTACAAGCAAACTAAAATTCAAAATTCCATCAAAATCGGTAGTCTCCAGAAATGTGTGTGTGTGTGTGTGTGTGTGTGCACGCGGTCGCGCGCGCGCACGCACACACACACACACACACACACACAACAGACATTCAAGAAAAATTAATTTTAAATTCTGAGGACCTTAAAACGGATATACCAACCAAAATCCCAAGTTTGATATTATCACGATCACAAAACTTGTTTTATACTTACTGTGGTGAGAAAGGAGCCTAACAATACAAAAAATATTCTTTTAAAGAAAAATAAAGAAATTGATTTTGAAATAAAACACATGCTCGATTTATCTCTAAACATTGCAGTTGGGAGCTTGCATGTGTACAAGAGTACGCGCTCACACGTATAAATAATCTACGAGACACTAAATCCCGCATCTGTGAGTGTAGCGGGGCAATAGATCAATTTACCTTGAACGCACAGATACAACACAACTATATTTGGTACAATTTATTTCCAATTCTAAAATAACGTAGCATTAAGTTCCATTTTATTCCACAAAGTAACAAATTATTTACCTCTGTTTATTAATGAGGGTTATATCCAATAGATTTTTAATAAATGGTGAAAATGTTGGAAAAATTGTCTTATATTAATTTCATTACTGAACAATGGTGTTAAGAGAGTTGCTCAAGGAACCGTGAATCTTTGTCAGTTTTGTTATTCAAATTTATACGTTGATGAAATTGTCACGACAGTAAAATGTAACACAATTTTGTTACACCAATAAACATTTGAAACGTTTATTTTATTATTTCTCCCTATGTATACAGTTAAAAGTAAATTGTATTAAATACATAAACTATTTAATTAATATAGAATTAACTTTTTTTTTTTCGGCGAAAAACCGTTAAGGTTATCATCGCCGTCATGCTAAATGAAAGTATATATAAAAAAAAAGGAATTAACAAAATATACTTATATATATATATATATATATATATATATATATATATATAAATAAATAAAACTACAACAAACTATATTTGTAAAATTAAATTTAACAAAATTTAAGTAGCAGGTATAACTATATTAATAAAAAATACTTAAGAACTAAATAACAATTAATAATGAATAAGATTTAATAACAATTCGTAAAGGTATATAAAGACATAACAGAAATAAATTTATATAGATAAAATAAATAAATAATATAACACAAGAAATAACAACTATATAAATTAAATTTTATTTAGAACATTTAGACGATGAAGGAATTCAAGAACCCGGTCAACGGCCGAGGCACTATCTCCCAACATCGTCTGCAAACAGTTGCTCAGACCACACATAACACGCACATTTTGAAAACCATCACAATCGAGCAGTATATGTTTAATTGTGATGGTTTCCCTACAGAATTCGCATTCAGGTGGGTCCCCGCGTCCCATCAGAAATCCATGCGTTAACATGGAGTGACCAATGCGAAGGCGGGTGATCACCACCTCTTCTCTGCGACTTGCAGGTATTGACGACCCCCAAGGACGAACTGTACTTTTGATTACCCTCAATTTATTACTGCTTGTAGCTGCCCATTCATTTTCCCACTGTAGATGAATTAAATGTTTTACGTGACAAAGAAAGTCAGACACGATTACACGTTGAGTGCATGGCGGCAGAAAAGTTGCTTCCTTTGCCGCCTTATCCGCTACAGTGTTTCCTAATATTCCACAGTGGCCAGGAATCCAGATAAATGATACTCTTGCACCTCGTAGTTCAAGTCTATGGACAGAGCATAGAATATCTTGGACCAGAGGGTTTACCGAATACATATCCCGGATTGCCTGGAGGGCACTTTTTGAATCAGAACAAACTACGTAATGCAAACTATCGAATTTAATAGTGTTCAAAGCCTTTAAGATGGCAAAGAGTTCGGCCGTAAAGACACTACAAATTGAGGGTAATCCATACTTATACGTTTCGTCCAGTGAATAAAACGCACACCCAACATTATCGTTCATCTTAGAACCATCTGTGAAAATAAGATTAGCAGATGGATATGAATTAGTCAGACGAGAAAACTCACGTTGATACACAATGTTAGGAGTGCTGTCTTTCAGGTATGTACACAAAGAGAAATCAAAGGTCGGCATATTGATTATCCATGGAGGGACAAGACAAAAGGACCTTTCAAACATTGGGGGTAGTTCAATACGCAAGTCTTCAAAAACACGGGTTGTTCTAATGCCAACAGGGGCTGTAGCGTGCGGTCGGGATTCATATTGCTGGAATAACTGATTGTGGAAAATTGTACTGTAAGCAGGATGCCATGGTTTACATGATATATTAGATACATAACTTAATTGTAACTGCTGTCGCCGACGAGAGAGTGATGGTTCGCCTGCATCGGCGAGAATACTCACGACGGGACTTGAACGGAAAGCACCAGAAACAAAGCGGATTGCTGAGTTATGGACGGGATCTAGTTTCTTTAAAATCGATGGTCTAGCAGATGAGTACACAATGCTGCCATAATCAATTCGTGAACGAATTACGGCACGGTAAAACATGAGCATACAAGTCCTATCAGCGCCCCATCGAGATCCACTAAGAACCCTCAACATATCGAGGATTTTATTACATCTTAATTTTAAATCACTCACGTGAGGGCTCCACGAGAGCCTTTCGTCGAGTGTTAGACCCAAGAATCGAACGGATGGAGAAGTCCGAAGCTGTATACCATCAAGATATAACGACGGAGCCTGGATCTGTCTACGGCGACTGAAAGCAATACACTGGAGTTTTAGCAGCGGAGAATTTAAAGCCAGTAGTTCTCGTCCAGGTCTGCAACCTATTTATTACCAGCTGAAGGGTCCTTTCAGCTGTTGCCATGTTCCTGGTGCTTACGTAAATAGCAAAATCGTCTACAAAGAGAGAACATCTGACAGGAGACCGTACATTAGCCGTTATGCTATTAATTGCAATAGCAAAGAGAGTAACACTAAGTACACTCCCCTGTGGAACACCATTCTCTAAGTAGAAGCGATCTGATAGCGTACTACCAAGGCGCACCCTCAAATACCTATTACTGAGGAAGTTTTGGATAAAATACAGAATCCTGCCTTGTATACCCCATGATTTTAATGTGTTTAGTATTCCTCGTCTCCAAGCCATATCGTATGCCTTCTCTAGGTCGAAAAAAACAGCAACTAGAGTCTGACGCAAGAGGAAGGCATTCTGTATTGCAGACTCTAGCATTACCAACTGATCAATAGAAGATCGTCCTTGCCTGAAACCACACTGTTCTTTGGAAAGCAAGTTGTTTGTTTCTATGTGCCAGACCAGACGACGATTTACCATTTTTTCTAATAGCTTGCAAAGGACGCTGGTAAGAGATATCGGACGATAACTACTTGGATCAGTTTTATCTTTACCTGGCTTAAGAATAGGAATTACTACTGCTTCCAACCAAGCGTCAGGGAACATATGCTCCTCATATATACGGTTGTATATCTCGAGGAGGGAAAATCTACCTGACGTTGGAAGATTTTTAATCATGGAGTAAACAAGGTTGTCAGAACCGGGAGCTGAATCTCTAGTAGACGATAGTGCAGATTCTAGCTCATGCAAAGTAAACAAACTATTCAAAGGAGATTCACCAGATTTGCCGACGGTGAACGGGACTGCTTCAATTCTATTTTTGTACCGACAAAAGGCACTGCTGTAGGCGGTAGAAGAAGAAAAGCTTGCAAGAGATGACCCTAAAATATTTACAATATCTGAACAATCAGTTAATATTTCTCGTTTGTCTGTTTAAGTCCCATCAATAAATTGGATGCACTACAACCAGAAACAGAACGAAGTTTCTTCCAAACAATAGATGGAGGCGTTGTCCTAGATATTGTTGAGATATATTGGGTCCAAGAATCTTTCCTACTCTGCCTGAAAATTCTACGTGCTTTGGCTCGTAGAACTTTATAAAAAAAATATAGAATTAACTAAACAGCTCTTAAGAAAGACAAGCCTTGGAACATTCAAAATATTCAAAGAACTGAACCGAGAGTAGTTTTAGTACTTTATACCAATAAAATCATTTAATCATCAAGAAAATAAGAGACAATAGTAAAACTAATTATTTAGTATTTCTTAATTTATTTTCCCCGAAACAGCTGAATGGTTACCACCGGCGTTCTTCAAGTGTTAGGAAGAGCGATCGGTGTCGACAAGAAGAGTAAAGCTTACGACAGTAACTGTACCTCCGAACCTACAACCTTGAGGTACACAGTTCAGAGATAGAGCAGGCTGACCGGTGCCTTAACCACTTCGACCAATGAGCCTTGATTATAAAGTAAAAATAATTAACAAAAACTAAGTTAACTATATAGTAATAAAAGTAGTAAAAACCGGTCAGCAGTAATAATTAAATGAACATAACAAATAACAAAAAACAAATTTGGCGTACATTATATCAAAAAAGCCTAGTTAAAGAATGTTAGAAGGTTTATAAATAATTTATATAGATCAACAGTACCAACAAAATTTCCTCGAAATATCCTCGAAACGATAGAAATATATTATTAAATCTTTATTACACAAAAAATTTATTTTGTCGCTAGGCTCTCATTATTCAAAGATCACGATATTAAACTTTTTTTTTCAGTAAACGTAAATTGAAATTTATAATTTGAAAATTATTTTTTAAGTTATATGACCTTGATATTGTGCTGTGTAAGCAATAACATTGATTGATTATTTAGAGGTTATGGGGTTTTATGGACTCTGTCATCGGGATCGAAGAATATCCAACTATGTCTCTTGTATTTTAGTTTAGCAAATTATAATTAAATGAATAACTGTCCCACTGAATAGCTTATTCTACTGGAGGTCTTCTGCATAGTCCTATCTTGGACGTCAAACACCCGTTGTCTCCTGCTGGCATTAACATGCTACACATAAGTTCCTGGTTGACAGCTCTCCAATCTTGGGTGCGGTTTCTGTTAGCAGTCATTTAACTGCTTATATGAGTTTTATTTCTCATACCCAATGTTTGATACCTGGGAGGTCTTCTGCTTCTAGATTTACTTGGAAGTCTCTTTGCTACCGCATATTTTCTTCTCACTTTGTAAACGACCTTAGTGTGTCAGATGTTCGAACCCATCTTGTCACTTCTTCTGTTACAGGTTAGGTATCGACTCCACAGTGTTCTGCAATTCACTATTCAAGGGTTTCATGGGTTCATTCACAGCCCACTTTCCTCCATCTCAAAACTCTTTTCACTCTCCAGATCCACTTTTGCCAGTTCATCAAGACAAACGTTTTTGTATTTAGGGGCTAGAACGGTTTGTTTTCAGCCAACAGAATCTCACAAGTTGCTAGGAAAATAAAGTTTTCACTCATACAGAGCCCCGCATTTAGAAGAAAGACGAGATTAACTCTGGAGATCGCCTGTTGTTCAGAGCCCGTATATTCGAGCTAAGCTGCCCTTTACCTATTCAGTCTCCGGCATACGCTGTTCCAATTTGACTTGAAATAAAGGAATACATAAAGGGAATAAGGAATGGATTAGAATCCAAGAGAAACAATAGTTCAAACACTGTTCCAACTTGACTTGAAGTAAAGGAATAAATAAAGGGAATAAGGAATGGATCCAACAGGAACAATAATTCAAACACTGTTCCAAGTTGACTTGAAATAAAGGAATAAATAAATTAAATAAGAAGTGGATTAGAATCCAAGGTTCGAACCAACTATGACACCAACGAAAGTGCCTGAGGGGTACGTCATAACATTAAATTTTTAAATTTAAATTTTATAAAATTGTCATTACTTATCATTGTTTCAACACGTCAATAAAGACATTTTAACTTTTACAACAACTTTTACAGTATATTGTTATTAAAATTAATAACAATTGGTCATTGATTTTGTGTATTAACGCCAATTACTTAACCTCTGATTCAAACTTTAATTAATATTGTTTCCAGGCATCAACGGCCGCTAGCAATTTCCCGTTTCAAACTTACTTCCGGCTTTATAAAGCTAGTTGCGATGGGTGTTTACACAAGACGTTAAGCATGGACTTCAATTTGATTAAAACGTTCCAGTATTGACTTGTATTGATTTCATGTCAATCGAAGAGCTGGAAAACACTATTATTTCGCGCACGTTATTAAAAGTCAAATCACCGTTTAGGAAAAGACTCTTAAAATTGTCGTCTCTTCCTGACGTTTTATTTAACAAAACGTAAAGTTTTTTGACAGTTTGTTTGAAACATATGGTAAAACTGTCCTTAAAATCTTTCAATACAATTATTTCAAATATTTTAGTAAAATTCTTGAGTATCCAAAGACACATTTGTCGTTACGTGTGCAACAGTTACAGCACGGTGGCTGAAGAAGAAAATGGTTAGAAGGGGAGAGAGAGAGAATAGGTATAATTATGTCTCTCATTATATAAATTATTTACCTAACTTTTCAATTACTACAAATTATAATGTGAAAGTAAAAACATATTACATAAACTGTCAGAGAGTCAAATATTTCTTTTAAAAATCCAGTTAAGAAGCTACTGGAAAAAAGGAAGCTCGGACTAATTTCACAGAATCAGTTCATAACGATTTGTTCAAATTTTTATCAAATATTGAAATTCATAACAAGTTGCTGACCCAAAATCAAGTGAAAAACTCGAAGAATGTAAATCTGGAAAACCGGTTAGAGTACAATTTTAGATTTTCTTCAAACCAAAATATACTTTATTTTCAAATATTCTATAAAGTTCTATAATATATTCTATAATGTCTTAAGCTACTTAAAAATCTTATTAAAATTTAACCAAAATCTGATAAACCGATTTTGAAAAACCATGGTTTTCAGTAATTCTTAAAACGGATTTTGAGCTATTTACGTTTTAGCCAAATTAAATGTGTAATTATTTCTGTTTTAAGTTTCAAAAAAAATGCTTACAAGTTTTGATCAAATGCGTTTTTAATGGATGTATGATTAAAATAAGTACTTCAAAAACTTTTATATAAATAAAAATATTTTTTCAACAAATTAATTCAACAAGCACACACAGACCGACAGACAACCAAGTAAAACACACTTTGGAGTCGTAAATTTGAAAAACAAAATTCGTTAACGTCTCAAAATATTGTTTTCTCAAGATCACCAAACTTTCTTCATAGCCCAATAGAGAGCAAGTAAAAACCCATTCTTGTTCTAAATCAATGCTCAAGTAGAGAAAAAGAACATGCAAAACAATTTTAAATCCTAAAAGAGTAGTTTCAGCGATCTTTGGTATGATTCTTCAAGTTATTGGTGTTTTATTTCATTTCTCTGCAAATGTCCCCTCTATTTTAAAACGTTGCTTTAAGGACTTTTATTATATTGAAAAAAATAAATAATAGTTTTCTAATTAGTACAATCATATCGTTAGGCATGAATTTAGATAAACAGTTACAATTTTTCTTGATATTTTTAAAATTATTTTAACTTTATCTTTATTATTAAAATAACTAATTTTATATAATTCAGTTGATAAAATTTTAAAAATCTCTACATTTTCACAATTACATGGAACTTTATATTTAATGTTTATAATGTTATCTTTAACTTCACGTAAACATTGGCTAAGGGAGGAACAATTAGAGAAATGAAATGCACATTCCTTTTAAACCCAAAATTATTATTTAATTAGAAATGAGCTGTGACATTTTCAAAAGTTTTTTAGCGAATTGCCGTTGCAAAAATAAGTTGTAGTAGCGGCCATCATGGTAAGGTCCAGACGCGAGACAACGAAAGGAACACCGATACTGAACTTAAAACACACACACACACACACACACACACACACACACACACACACACACACACACACACACACACACACACACACATATATATATATATATATATATATATATTTATATATGTTATAATTTATACATTACATACATTATATAACATATATAAATAAATAAATAAATATATATATATATATATTAAAATCTTCAAAAATGCATAACGTTATTTTCTTAAAATCTGATTTCATCATAATCAGAGTTAAAAACTGAATAAATTAGCATTTTGAACTTTAAAAATATATTGAAACTAAGAAATTTTATTTATCCAGGTTCGTTTTTGCATTTTCAAGGCAATTTGAAAGTTTAAAACTCTAATTATGATCAAATTTTTTTGAAATCAAAATTTTAAGAAAGATATAAAGAAATACTTTTGTAAAATCGCTTCAAACAACCGCTTGTCTCGATTTTTTAAATAGTTAATTAATTAACCTATTATTTTGCTTTTGGTTTTGCCGTGGCAAAGTTTAACCTAACTTGAGCTAATGTGACTGCGTGAATGTGTGAATCCGATTTCACGGTTGGCAGCAACTTCGCAACTCCAGATACAGTATCTGCAAATATAAAGTTGTAGGCGAGGCAGAGCTGGATGCAGTCACAACGGCTTTGTTTATCTTAATCCAGTTAAGCTAATAATGTGTTTAACTTTACCGTTATTACATTGAAGGGATCAAGTAATAAAGTTTAAGTGTGGCCGTGATTTCAATTGTAGTTATATTATGGAAGTTACAAGTCGGCTGTCTCACACAAGTAATAGAAGCAATTTTCCTTTTATAATTTTTGTGTATAACAATTTTTAACATGTATCACGTTTTAGGGCTGGTTGTGATGTTGGATTTTGCGTGAGGCGAGTGCACAAATTTATAGCCTATTGGTAGTTATAATAAAAGATCAGTTGTTTTATATTAATTCGCAACGATCAGCTGATTTCATTGATAATCTGTAGTAAGTTTTAGGTTATGTTGTTAAAACTATCAATGGTAGTTATAGTAAAAGATCTAATGTTTTAATATTAATTCGGAACGCTCAGCTGATTTCATTGAACAGCTGATTGGATATAATACGTTTTAGATTATGTTGTTAAAAAGTAGTATGATAATTTGTCGTGTTTTCGAATGACTTATCGTAATTAAAATAAAAAGGAAGAAAAAACATTATAAATAATTTTTTGTTTTGTTTCAATAACAGAAATTTTTAAATTATTATTTCACCATTACATAAACATTGAAAATAAGTAAATGGATTCTGAACGAAGTCAGATAAAATTTCGATATTTTGAAAGAATTAAAAAAACTAATTTAAACTGATTTACGACTTTAATGGTTAAATCAGATTTTCAAAATAGTGTAAGAAAAAATTATTACTTTAAAGATTTGAAATTAATGTAATTTTGAAACTGTTTAACATATTTTACTGGATAACAAACTTGCTCAAACCACTACTAAAATCAATTTTTCTAGTACGTTTTAAACAAATATCACATTCAGATTTCATTCATATAACGACGATTGATTTCTTAAAAAATTTCAAAATAGCGGTAATTTCAAATCATTAAGAATTTATAAATTTCTTATCTTCAATTCATTTTTTTAAAAATCTGATTTCACAATATATTAACATTTTAAATTTTCAAATAGAAATTTCACGATGGTCAGGGGTCGTTTTAGTAAATTCAAAAAAAGATTTTTATGGTGTTTTTATGATAGTTTTTATGATTTTACAAAGAGTTTTATGATAGTAAAAAAAGATTTTTAAGAGAGGAAAAGTTAAAAAAGTAGCCTACTTTTGAAGCGCTTTCATCACATCAGAGACAGTTTCGTGCCGGATTATTAGAATTGTTTAGCCTGTTCTTATTTTACAACAATAACAAAAATACTTGATCGATATTCACATAAAAATATATACACTGTTACTATAAAATCTGTTTGAATTTACTTCTAATATAGTCAATAACGTGTGTTTCCGGTAAGCAAAGGAATGCAAGCTGGCGTGGTGAGATTATGAAAATATTTGTGTTAACAATAATAAAATATCACGGTAATGCTAAGATCATTATAATTTTATAGTAAACATTTCACGCTTGTCTCCTTGCCATTAAGTTGTGCAACTAACTATATTCTTACACGGTGGAAGTGAGCTCAGAGTTATATACATAAGTTGCAATTAAAACTTCAATTAAACTGTTTGAAATGATCATATTAAGTATTTTACAAACAAAATTACAGTCGGATATTAAGCTACTTGTCACAATATTTTCTACACTTTTAACACAACATGTCTGTTTGTTTATTATTGAATGGAAAGTAAACGAAATTACTGATCTCTATGAAACTTTAACATGTACGTTTTTCTTAAAAAAATAATACATGTTCAACCATTTTTGCTTACAAAACTTTTTAAAATTCAACTCGAAATAGGTTTGAGCTATGAAGGCTGAATACTTCATAATATAATAGTGAAGTATAAAGTTATGAAGTATTGCGTTCACCTCCCAGAGAGCGTAATATGTTCTACTTGAAAGCAGCGCACGTCTTCAGGGACGTTCCAAAACATTTGTCGAATAAAACCCAAGGACCCGACACCAATAACACCAATACAATCGGATGTTTATACTTTCCCCGTTTGTGGTAACGCACGTATCAAACATCGTGCACTTTAACTTTAGTGTTTTTCTGTTGTAAGACTTTCTGTTATTTATTTTGTTATCTACATGAGTTATTGCATAATAAAGATCTGTAAACAATTTATTATAACATAAAGAGAAAATGTGTTAACTGTCGAATAATTAATGGTAAAAATAAAACAAATTATAATAAATAAATAAAAATATAAATACTAAATAATTTCTCTTATATTTTTATGTCTGAACAGTTTTCCTGCAATGGAAGATTTATTACGTATTATTTTAGTTTTAATTTAGCCTCTATTCGCTGTGATCACTTTTAAATCTCGGGTTTTCTTAATTGATCCAACAGAACGTAGTTCCATAGGTTGGTATTCTCCAAAAATAATCTCTTTGAAATCTGTCGACCAAAAACGAGGAAATCAGATAAACTTCTTTAAGTTGGTTAACTCAATATTAAATACAAAAAATGTATTTAATAAAGCGTAACTAATTTTAAATTTAATAGGATTCAAATACTGCGGTTGTAACGAATCAAATAGAAGTAAAACTTCATTAATTTCGTTTATTTTTCAAATTAGTTCTAACAAATTTCTATATCGACTTGACAATCATCATGTATTGTTTTCTTTGTATTTGTTTAGACGCGATTAAATTAAACTTTATAAAATTTGAAATATTTTACAGATTTATGAATAAAAGAGGTTCTATTCATTAGACACGCAAGCACGAAACAATACAAGAAATATTTAGTTTTAGAAAAAACGTATTGTTAATTCAGCCAAGCATGAACACTTACCTTGCATTTAGTTAATATTTATAAAATACTAATTTCGTGTTTTCCGTGCAAAAAGCTTTTTAAATATTGTTTCTAATCTTATGGCCGGTTTTAAGCGCAAAGTGCAGGTTCAGGTTTTACACTTGGAACATAAATAGAAACTGTGTTTTCCTTTTAAAAGCGTTTAATGGCCGACACGACCTGAAGATTTTTCAGAGCGAAACACTTTATAAATTCAGAATCATTTATATACCTAATGTATTCCAGTTTTATCGGCGAGGTAGCATACAGTTAAAATGAAACTTCACTGTAATTAGTTAAAAGCAAGAAATAACCGTAACAATGACGTCATGCAAGCGTGTATCCAAAAAATAACAACAATGAGTGTTACTGAAAGTAATTAATAACTAGTAAAGGATTAGTAAAGTGTTCTCCGTAAAACTAACAAGTACCCGTGACTGCCCGATGCTGGTTTATTGGGAGAGTAAAACCTTGCAAGTAATAGCTAATCTTTTTACGTGTCCAAGTTATTGTCAAGTAAAGCAATGTTTCTGCCAGACAGTCACCAACTACCCACTACAACAACATCACTCAGTCGCTCACTTCCACTGTTGGGATTTCTCCTATCTCAGTGATGTTTCGGGAAATGGAAAAAGTTGGGGAATTTGTAGATATTTAAACGTTACGAATTTAATGAGCAAATAATACACTTTTAGAATAAAGTTAAAAATGATTTTTTTTAATTTTTACAATACGAATAAGAAGGAAAACAATAATATAGCCTACACGGTACTGCGCTCTACCGCATACAATTAAAGTACAGATGCTGTAATGTACAACTTAAGTTTTACTATACTCGCAAAAATACACTACCGAGGACCCTTCACTGTGACAAAACACTCACCTACTCACCCCTTCCCGTCAGACAGGCACCGCTGGGAGGCAGCTCTTGATTGATAATCTTTACCTTATGTTTCGGGTATCCCGAAAGAACCTTGGTCCCATCAAAGTTCGTATAATCGAGTCCCTAGTGTATTAACACCATCATGTCGTATAATCGAGTCTATAGTGTATTAACACCATCAAATTCATACAATCGAATTCGTAGTATATTAACACCATCATGTTCGTATAATCAAGTCCGTAGTGTATTAACACCATCAAGTTCATACAATCGAGTCCATGGTGTATTAACACCATCAAGTTCATACAATCGAGTCCCTAGTGTATTAACACCATCATGTTCGTATAACCGAGTCCATAGTGTATTTACACCATCAAGTTCATACAATCGAGTCCCTAGTGTATTAACACCATCAAGTTCATACAATCGAGTCCCTAGTGTATTAACACCATCATGTTCGTATAACCGAGTCCATAGTGTATTAACACCATCATGTTCGTATAACCAAGTCAATAGTGTATTTACACCATCAAGTTCATACAATCGAGTCCCTAGTGTATTAACACCATTATGTTCGTACAACCGAGTCCATAGTGTATTTACACCATCAGGTTTATACAATCGAGTCCCTAGTGTATATTAATTTTATTTTATTATTAAACCATCGGTTTAAGTCATTGTAGTAAGAGGGCTTGGGTTTCCAAATTTTATAGGACAAAATTCCTTGAATTTTTTAATATCTCGAAAATGTGTATCCTATTGTGTATTACGGTAAGTGTTAAATAGTATAGAATTCCGAATTAAACAAAGGAAATGTGTCACTCGCTCCGCTCGTTCATTTACAGATCAACTAGGAATAAACAGCTGCAACTTTTATCTAAATAGGGCAGTTCAGTTACTGTCAAGAATAAAAACTGAAGGCACAAATTAAATGTCAACTTTGCGCGACGTTGCACTAGCTCTCTCCAAAGTGATGCATTATTACTATTTCAGGGTAGCAGATTTGCTGAGCTGACATGATAGATACAGCTTCAGTCACAGATGCATTCAACTATACGACGTGACAATTGAATCTTTCTTTATTTATCTGTGCTTGACCTACATGTAAAACATTCAATTTAAACGGACTGCCTGTATACAAGTTAGACTATTTGTAATGGCTGTTTTGTTTTGTTTCGTTTAAAATATTTCATGATAAACTATGGTAATATTTAATAATAAAAAAATAATAAATTAATTGATTTAAAACCGCTGTTCGAATTTATCTATCTCACAAAACGAAATTAAAAAGAGTTATAATATACAGTTTAATAACTGTATCTCAGGTTTTTAATTGAATATATTGTTTGTATGTGTGTGTGTGTGTCTGGTGTGTATCTGTGTGTGTGTGTGTGTGTGTGTTTTTGTGTGATGAGTAGATGAGTGAGAGCAGTATGAGCTAGAGGTACGGTGGGATCGCTAAGCACATCAGCTGCCTCCGCCGGTGTGTGTGTGTGTGTGATGAGTAGATGAGTGAGAGCAGTATGAGCTAGAGGTATGGTGGTATCGCTAAGCACATCAGCTGCTCACTTCTGCTGCCTCCGCCAGAATACAACCCTTTACGATCGACATTTTTAAACAGCCGCAATACTTTCTATACATATATATATATATATATATATATATATATATATATATATATATATATATATCTATCTAGTATCATCTAAGCACATCAGCTGCTCACTTCTGCTGCCTCCATAGAATACAACCCTTTACGATCGACATTTTTAAACAGCCGCAATACTTTCTATATATATATATATATATATATATATATATATATATATATATATATATATATATATATATATCGTATTGTTAGAAAGTAATAATAATATATTTGATGGTGATACATCAGGATAACCACAGATACCACTTTCGCTATTTTAAATAATTTATCCCCAAGGACGAACTGTATTTTCATTCTCTCAATTAAATCCTGTTTCACTGTTTTTTTATTATATTTTCCATTAGAGAGAATAATTGTACTATATCTAAAGCCTTTAATGTTTTAATTGAACACTTAACAATTAAGGATATCTGTTTTGCAGGGTTTAGTTATTCAAGCACAACCCCTCGGAGAACAGACAAGCTCGGGAGTTTAATATTATAAGAACGCTAATATTTCAAATAAAAAGCTCCTTGTTAAAAATTTTGTGAATATTTTAAATTTAATATTTGTTCCGGCATTATTCCTGTTGAAGTATCGCCGTCGATAACGTTAATTACTTGGTCTAAGTGCTGCAGCTGAAAGCACGAATCAACTTGGCTGTTAATTAACTTAATTTACTCGAGTGCACTGGTTAGATCTGAACTGTACTGTTTTACTTAATTAATGATGTCTAACAAACAATATACGTTTTATTTTAAAATGTTATTGTATATTTAAAATTTATTTTATAATCTCTTTCTATACACTAAATGATTGTGTATCTATATGTATGTTATTTAAAAAATATTTCTATTTCTGCACTTTTTTAAATCGTTAATTAAAAAAACGTTTGATGTTCCCACACATAATTAACTTCTTAACTGTATTATCCTTTTCTTTTATTTCTCTAGATATTTACTCCAGCCATAAAGTATGTTCGCTTAGGTTAATTTTAGGCCTAAAATAAAACTTCTCAGTATAGATTTTCCTGAAACTTTACATACATATTTACTTTAGTGCACGTTTATTATTAGGTTCCTTTTAATATAATTCTTAATTAATAATAATTTAATTAAAGTGATAAAATTAATTAGAATTCTCAAACATTTGTAATTCTCGAGAGCATAAAGAGCCACAATTTAAACAAACCTTCACAATTAATTCCTAATTGCAAACAAATTCAATGTTTACGTTTTCATGTTCCAATTACTTTTTAACTACAAAAAAATAGTTTCATTTCTAATTCAATAAAATTACCTCATTGCAGTAATTTTACAAATTACTCCTACTATTTGAATTGTATTTTAATTAAGAATTATGCTTTAGTTACGATTTGTATATTTCATTGATTGCAAAATTTCACTTATACACATTAAAACGAAACATTGCTTTGTTTTTTTAAACTTGTTTCTTTGCTTTGTGTATATTTCTTGCATCATATAAAACTTATCTTTTTCTTAACACGAAAATCATTTTTGGAGAAAGTGAAATGCACTTTGTCTACTGAAAATATGTTTTAAAAGAGTAAGTTTTTGAATGATTATATTTTAAGTAATTACGATTACAACCTATTTTCTTCCGTCTATTGGTCTTCTTTTACTCTCCTCGCTGTTTCGAAACCTTACCGTTTCATCTTCAAGCCGTAAAACCAAATGTCAAATCCCTCTGTCAAGGTCTTCATAAAGTTAACAAAACATTGAAAACACATGTTACAAACACTAAACACAATTATACGATTTTTACTAAAACGCAAACGATACAATTTAGCAGTCCGGACTGTAACGACATACGAGTTGCACGGTTTGGCCAAAACAAATTTTATCGTGTGCGTTTTAACAAAAATCATGTAATTATGTTTAGTGTTTGTGACATGTGTTTTCAATGTTATGTTTAACATTGTGACGACGTCGACAGAGGGATTTAACATTTTGTATTACGGCCTGAAGATGAATCAGTAAGTTTTCGAAACCGCAGTAGCCTTTACGAAGTGAGTAAAAAGACCACAAGATGGAAGAAAATAGGTCATAATCCTAATTATTTAAATGTGTGGACCGGTGGTTGTGTTGCATTAATAAAAGCATATTTTAATATTTAAAAAAATATTTATTAACGTAATCTATTCAAAATTGTTTATTTTCCTGAAATTTTAATTTAAAAAAACATTTTATTAAACACTTTTGTTACATTTTGATTTTTGTAATAATCTAAGTCAAAATGCATCAGGGGTAAAATTCGTTAATTTTAAGTAAAGGGTTTTTTTAAAACGACTTCCTTCGTAAACTCGTTAGCGTGTATTATTGCATTTAATTGCATTGTTATCCGCCAGGGTGTGCTCACTCGTTAGCCTGGATTTAAAATACACTAACAAAGGTTAAACCTTAACTAACCCGTCACAAAAAGCAATGAATTTTCTTCCATTGCAACTGTTTCGAATGATTAAAATCGAAAACAACCAGAAAGATTTTTGAACAGTTTGAACAATACAAGGGCTTAATTTTTTGTTTTAAAAAATAGAACAACATTGAGAAGAAGCAAGAGTCGGTCTTAAGTTTGGGGAATATAGCAGATTTTTGTTTAAAAAAAACGAAATGGTTGATAGCGATGAACGTACAGGCAGATGAAAAATATTTTAATTATCATTTTTAGTTAATTTTGATATATAAACAGAAATGTTAGTTCATTATAGTATTGCTTGTGTATAAAAGTATCTACCTCATATAGCTTATTCGTAAAAAAGCCACAAACATACGAGATTTATTATTCTATGTTATATGTATAATGCTTAATATATATATATATATATATATATATATATATATATATATATATATATATAGGTTATTTTTAAAACACGAAAATCGGAAAGAATAGCAAAGTGTAAAAATAATTTTTAAAGGATATGCTTAAAATGCCTTAAAATTTACGAGCAATGTATGTAAAAGCTTACAAAAACTTACAGTTAACATACAAAGTAGTCCAGACAATCTGCATTTTTCGCAGTGGATTTAAATTTTATTTTCTATTATTTTTCTTTTGCAATAAATTTAAATAGTATTATCACAATCTGCCATTGTTTGTGTTCTTAATCTGACTTTAATATTAATCATTGTCTTTGTGTCATGTTACAATACACATACCTATCTGCAGTAATCTCTGATCTATGAAATTTTACGTCACGAATCTTCGACTGTAGCGGGACAATAGATCACTGTGACTTTAACGCACAGATACGACAGTAGTAGAATTTATTGTCATTCCTACATGACTTAACAATATACGTCTTCATCTTCTTGCGACATTGAAACGTGTTTGTGTGTGTGTGTGTGTGTGTGTGTGTGTGTGTGTGTGTGTGCTTGTGTGCTTGTGCTTGTGCGTTCGTGTGCGTGCGTTTGCGTGCGTATGCGTGTTTTTGGTTAGAGCAATATGAAACTCTGAAATAAGCGAAACAGCTGCTTCCCTGAGTGATAGAAGCGAATTTACAAATGTATTAAAATTAATAACTTTATATAATGAAAGCATACATATATTTGTGTAGTTTAACAAAAAAAATATCGTAATAATTTTTCTTACTTCATTTTGCTAATTCAGCTTTAATATCTGAACAAATTAGTAGGCCCATTTTAAACTTCCGAATTGCGTTATTATACGGAAACGAACGCTGCCCGCGGGATTAATTTAAGAAAACTTTAACGGCGATTAAGATAGTAAAACCATATTCTCAAAAACGTTTAAGCTGCTATAAAAAAATGTATAATTAAGATTCTGAATGCCCGTCAATTTGAAACTGCTGAACTGATAACACTTTTCCAAACTCCAAATTTTGTGTCTCGTTCGAACCAAACCTGATCAAAACTGAGAAGGCTAGACTGGTAAAATACACACAAACGTTATGCGTACATAGAGCCTATCATAAAGGGCCTAAAAGGAAGGGAAGAAATTCGGAACGTGTTCTACTTTATAGTGGAAATAATGGAATAATTTTTAACGTGTACCAGGGCGGGTTGTGACGTTGGATTTTGTGCGTTGCGTACCAGTGTCACATTGCATATATAAAAATATAATGTTGACTACTTCTAAACAGCTGATTTCAAACAACAGCTGTTGCGTCAATACCATTTCATTTGAGGTTATGTTAAAAATTCAATTTCTAAATAAATATAATGATCAATATTATATAATGGTAATATATAATGATTATATTATAATCAATATAATGGTCAATAAAAGTTTTTTAAAAATATTAGTTTTAAATTAAACACAAAGATTAAGAAAAAATGAACGAGAAATATCACGACGGTTAAAAAATAAATTAAAACAAAAAAATGAAATTATCGATGAAATGTTACAATTAATAAAAAGAGTTATGACTAAAGAGCATTATCAAGTAATTAATAACAGAAACGAGGTACTGAGAAAACATGATACTTAATTTATATTTTTTGTTTCTTAACAGAAATTGTTTTAAATGACGCTGATATCAGCTCTTATTCGTCAACATGTAGTTAGCTATTGTCAAGCAATTATAAATAAATAGTTTTGTGTTATTATCGATCCTTTAAGCAACAGAAAGAATAAAAAATCGATTAGTTTGTCACAAAACAGAAAAATATTTTGTTTCTTAATATTTTGTAAAATTAGCTGATTTCAAGATATTCGGAGATTAAAAGTTCAAATAAATGTTAAAAATTTGAAATGATGAAAGGAAGTACGATCGATGATAATATTCTCAATTTCGGTCTTTTTAACGCAGAGAATAACGAAAAATATCATTTTTATACCGTTTACTGTCAAAAAGTGTGATTTTTTTTGGTTAAAAAGATAAAAAATGGCGGTTACATAGATAACTGAACATTTTAGGAATGTCTTTATATAAACTTGTTTTTATTTTCACTAGTAAAACACATCTAAATTTCTTTCCGTTTATCCTTAAAACAACCTGTAAATAAATAAATAAAACAAAATTAACGATTCCCTTAAAACGTGATTAGAAGTCGAAATATTACTTGCCCCAGGTCTGGGTTTCATGATGTTCAAATATGACATTTTTTAATAGAAAATCACTACAATGCAAATAAATTGCTATTGTAAAATTGCAAACATTTATTTTCAAAATTAAATTCGCTAGAGTGACAAAGGGACAAACTGACAGTACAGAAAGTTGTTTCGATTGGAAATAAAATATCGAATTGTTTAAGACACAAAACATTATCGTAATGGGAACTAAGACATCAGCCTGGACTCTGTAACAATGCTATTTGTTGTTTGAGACATTTCATTACGGTTTATTGTGGACATAAATCTGGAGAGAACAAGAACTTCACTTGTGTTTTTATTTTTATTTTGGTGATAAAACACTTTTTCTGGAGAAAATAATTTCAAATAATTCTTACGCAAAAGACAAAGAGTAAAAGAGAAATTTGTTAATTTCTACAAACGTTTTGCAACAATAAAATTTAAAGTTTTATTATTAAATTAAAATAATAACAAATTACGCTTCTTAGACTTTAAGGTGATGATGATGATAAATATATTTTGTAATGTTTTTCGTTTAAATAACCTACTTAAAAGACTGCTCTTGCTTTACATTTCCAAATATTTAAAAAAAGACGAAATTGGCAAATATTTTTCACGTAGCTATAAACCTAGATTTATAAATAAAAGTGATAGTCAGAGCGTAGTTTTAAACTTTGGGGTTTTTGTCTGTTACGTTGCTCCCCAAGCATGAAGTAAACACTTAAGCGAAAGACTTTTGAAGTTTGGCACTTATTTCTTGTTCTTGAGCCTAAGTCTTACCAAGACAGCTGCTCCACAACTCCTAATGGAAATAGTGTTATTGAGTAACAAACAATAATTTAATTTCTAAAAAATTTTTAATTAACAAAATGTTTATTAGAGAAATGTATCTCTAATAATAAGAAAAGTTTTTTAATGAGTAAACGTGTGGCTCTCGGACATTATGTACTCTTTATATTTTTAGCCAAACAAAATGCCACTGAGTTCCAATGATGCTTGTTCTTAAGATAGATACAGCAAATGTAACACTATTATTTACATATAAACCAATTTTATGCATATTACAAACTTAAACTGTGTGATCAACAACTTAAAGTTTGTGTTCAGAAGTGAGAATCTTATTTGTCTTCAAAGTAATAAACTGTACTGGCTGATCAGAATCAAGTTCCTTATTTAAACTTTTCATTATTTAAACAATAGCCTGAACTGTAATTAATATTGTTGGTGGACATGAACTTCCGCGAGCAATTTCACGGTTCATAACCGACTTCCTGTTTTCCGTACACGCCTTAATAAGTAATTATCAACAATGTTTACTCTGTACTAGACGTTAACATGCAAACTTACACTTAGGCCTACCTTATAATGGTACTTCTTACGTTAGTACTAAGTTATTGCAGTTAAAATACCGTAATGTATCAGGATACTGTGTCATTCCTACATGACTTAACAATATACGTCTTCATCTTCTTGCGACATTGACATGTTACTACTAACTTATTGCAGTTAAAATACCTTAATAATATCAGGATACACATGTCACTACTAACTTATTGTTCCCTTAAATAGGCTAGCTGCACCTATTGAGAGGATTTAGACGTCCCTCGCGGCACCCGAGTCTAACACACACTTACACTTACAACACTACACTTACATTTACGGAGGCGATAATAGCCTCAATGTGCTTTTTGCCTTAAAATAACAAAAAACTAAATTATTTCAGTTAAAATACCATAATGTATCTGGATACACATGTTAGTACTAACTTATTGCAGTTAAAATACCTTAATAATATCAGGATACACATGTTAGTACTAACTTATTTCAGTTAAAATACCATAATGTATCTGGATACACATGTTAGTACTAACTTATTTCAGTTAAAATACCTTAAAAATATCAGGATAGACATGTTAGTACTAACTTATTGCAGTTAAAATACCATAATGTATCTGGATACACATGTTAGTACTAACTTATTGCAGTTATAATACCTTAATAATATCAGGATACACATATTAGTACTAACGTATTGCAGTTAAAATACGTAATGTATGTAATTACTTTGTCAGTAAAAGAATTACAAAAATTACAGTGATTATGAAACACGTATCTTGGAATTTAGATGGATCTATTGCATTGGAGGTACACTGAATCAAAAAAAGTGGGTTTTGTTTCTGTTTGTTTGTTTGTGTATGTTTGTACGCGGGCGCACAACTACAACTGGTGACGTAGGACAAACCTAATGCAGCGATTTGAATAAACTTGGCACAGTTCTGCTTTTCTATAACTCAGTTTCTTGATTCACTTTTTTTTGTAAAAGCTGTTCAAATTCAATTTTTTTCTTAAAGTTTACTTGTTCACCATGCAATTTTTATTTACGTTTCTTTTTCTATCCCACCGGTCGTTCTACTAGTCCTTTCTGAAAAACTATTTTAAATTTAATTTTCTCAAAATCGGTTTACGATGTTAATCAAATTTTTCTCAAATTTAAGCCGTAAATGTGTGAACAAAATATATTTGTTGCTACGTACCCAAAAAACCGATTATGAGGCTTGTCGAACCAAAGTGTTTACGCCAAAGGTAAATACGCCTCAATTTACCAAATCATTTTAGATGCTTAACTGATTGGAAATAAAAGAAATTGAAGCTTCGGGGACGAATTCTTTTCTTTTTGAGCCTGGAAATTTTGTTATTTGTTAGTTTTATTGACATTGTCATATTCCGTCAATTTCCTTCAGTGTCAATTTTTTTTCACTGACGTGAGTAGCAATTCTTATAAATACAGTATGACTAAAATTTCAGAAAAATCTAATTTAGTGGAGTTTTTTTAGTGACTTCCGAGGCACAGAATCAGTCAAAACTTCTGAATGGTTTTTGGTGCAGACGGAACTCGCCCCTGGGTACATTACATAACTAAGCCTGGAGAAGTTATAACGGATAGGCCTATTGTTCACTTAAATTCAACGACTCATTTTACATTTGACATTCACTAACACTCAGTATAATAAAAAACTTTGTTAGAAGTCAGGAGAGAAATCCCTTTTTGCAACTTTTTCAAAAGGAAGTGTTTGGAGAAATGTAAAGTTTTTTTTGAAAGTTTTTAAAACTATAATTGAGTAATAATTTAAATTAATAAATATATTTTAGTACAGCAGTGCTTGTATATAAGTACTTAGTTGTGTTTCAATTCTACGTACATTTCGTATAAATATAAAACAGTTTATTTTTATTTTCCGCACAACTCTGTACAGTATTCTTCTTGGTGACAAAATTCGCGCCAGATATAATATCTAGTTTTTGCAACGTTTCCGCATCACGGATGGATACTCGTTGCAAAATATTACAATAAAACCCTTGCTTTCATTTCACACACGGGCTCGTTCGTCCCATAATCTTTTCCGAACTGCTTTCCAGTTCTGTGATTTTCTACAATACACAACAAAATTCATTAATTCCTTGAGCTTACAGTTTTGTGCAACAGCTTGGATTTGAATGAAGTGTTACATGCAGGAAATATATTATGTTATTCAAAAATAAAACCATCACGAATCGCCAGTTATATTAGTTATAATTTAATTGATTTATTTTTGTTAGAATTTTTCAAGTATAAACTGAAGCTTTAAATTCTTTTGAAAAATAATGTAGCGATTTTCAGTTTTTTCTGTAAATAAAAAAAGATTTTCTTTAAGAAATATAAACTTTAAATGGTTATTTGAGTATGTATCTACATCATAAAATTCACCTTAAAATGTATAGATTTTAGGAACATTCTAGGAACATGGTCCCGAAATTGTAAATTTTTCACTTGTTAAGAAGGTCTCATGGGAAAGTCGACTTATTAAGTCAGAAACGTTCAAGTTAAGAATACTAAACATCTATTAAACGTTTTCAGCCTCATTAAATATTAGCGAGAGTTCCTTTAAAAAAATCTATTAATAATTCTCTTTATATTATCATCGCTCTCATTTATACAATGTGTTTCCTTCCAACATCAGAACATAATCTTTGTTAAGTCAGTGTGTAAACTGTAAAATTAATAAATAATTACAGTTCACAATGAAAGGTATTCAGACTGCGGAGAATTGATTAGGGAAACTTAGTACTAAGGTTATTTTCTTTTTTATTTGATAAATTAACTTGGAAAATTCAATCGTTAAAACAGTTTGAGTGTTTCATTGGACTTGTACAAACTTAACATTAATACCCAGGCAAGTATTTCTATTACACTCTGTAAGACGTTTCTCGTGTATAAATATTATCGTTCATTATCATAACCAAATATAAGCAATTTTTAAATTTTAATAATAATTTTTCAGTTTTTAGCTAAAATTACAAAAATATTTCAGCAAAAATAAATAAGATAAATATTTATAATTTATTTTATGCCAGTTTATAAATTCTTCACGGTTATGTTAAAAGGCTAACAAACGTCAGGTCAAACGAATGTATAACAAAATATTAATGTTATGTTTGATGGTGTATTTCAGTAAATAAAACTGAGGAAGTCTGAACGGAAAAGTAAAATAAAACTAACTTTGTGCTTTGGAACGAAATACAGAAGTAAAACACTTATACCAACTATTGCAATTTTTACAATACATTAGTTTTAAAATGGCGGCCACTGCAAGTATTAAAAAAAATCGTAAGTTTTTGATTTTCTACAATTTTTAAAATCTGATTCGATATTACGATTCCACTATCGGTGATGTTTTTTCAACGTGAAAATCTACAAACATTAGAGTTAAAATGTTCAAATTCCGTTGAAATACAAAAACGAGAATAAATCCAGACTGTTTCATAAAGAGGAAGAATTGAATGCTAATGTGTACAGTTACGATGGATAGTTCGAAAATTTGCTTCCATCACGTCAGCGTACAGCGATTAGTTTTGAAACTGTGAATGAGCTTTGAATTACGTATAAGCTATAATGGTTGTTAACAATCGTAATCTAATGTATTGTATTTTTACAGGTAAGCGTTAAAACCTGGTCCTCGAATAGCTGAGGTGAGTGTGAGAATGTTACAACTTAGCAAACAGTGTATAAAACATTCTATTACTTAAATTATTTCAAAATATTTTACAAGAAATATTTCTAAAACAAACATTGTTATTGGTTCGAGAAGAATGAATTTTGTTTCTTTCACGCACTCCTGAAACGAACACCATTTATGTTTATTCCTTCATTGGGCCTAGAGACAGTTGATGCGACGCGACAGATGAAAGGACTGAAAGAACTGAAAGGACCCAAACTGGTAGTACTCTCACAACTGTGATGGCTGGGCCGGGCAAGCAGTTCAATTGCGTACTATAATAATATAAATAATTATTGAACTCATTTATACACATGCCATTAAATATCCAGTTTTTGCAACGTTTACGCATCACGGATGGATAAAACCCTTGCTTTCATTTCATAAGAACGCAATGTTGTACGTGCAAGATAAATTGAACTGTAAAGGCTGCAACATGTTTGTGCTTGATGGGCTGGGAAGGCTTACGTGGTGCAAGGGCGTTAATTATAATTAAAATTATTATTATTCATTGGAGCGGCAAACAAACATCGATGTTTTAGTCTTTATATATCAATATTTTAATTTAAAAGGCTGGTTGTGTTCCTTTTTGCTGATCTATTGGAGCACATTTTGCTACTGTTATCAGCAGCTCAGCTTTTCACTTCAGCTGACAATGACAGTTGCACTCTGGCTGTCTGAAGCTCGATTCCCGACAATTTCCAATGTTTCATTTTCTATTTGCCTGCGACTGTTGTCTACTTATGCACGGACTATCTTGGCTCATGTTGGATTTTCTCACGGAGGGATTTTTCGAGTGTTACATTTTAATTCGTACATTTGTGTTTGCTATACATATTATCATGACCTTAACTCGTTAATATTCTTAATCAATAAAAAAACACCTTTAGTTTCTAATATAAAGTGCTTAAAGGTACTCTCGATTTATTTACACACTCACACACACACACACACACACACACACACACACACACACACACACACACACACACAATATAACTATAATTTCTACTTTTCGTGCTTACATAAAAGGTTTTAATTATATGCTAAACAGTATTATTTTTAAAAAACCTAAAAACGTCGATGTTATCGTCCCGATATTTTAAAGCCATCGATGTTCTTCAAATGTCGATACATCAGAACACCGATGTTTTAAAAACGTTTGCCATCCTTCAAATATTCAATATAACAGACAGACAGTGTGTGAGCGTCACGGCCAAAACTGTTCCATGTATAACAAGCGGGTCAAGCGCGCCTGTAGACGTTTTCACTTTTAAACATTATTAAAAATCAATAAAGTCGTTTTGAAGAAACCTTTTGAAAAAATTACAGTCAAAATTGTAACATGAAATGTTTATTGTAATATTTAGGTTTTATAACCAACCAGTAACACGTTGTAACATCATTTTTAGTGTATCAAACTTTAAAGTAATAAAAAGATTAAACTAAAATAATAATATTTATAAATTATTGAAAAACACCTTGTTATTAGGCCTACCGACACGAAATATTTATCCTGATACCTACAATGTACAGACCTAGCAGATGGATATTTTAATCGTTTTATTCCATTAGAACAGTTACTTGAGTTAGATACGCCGCCATTAGTTTAGACTGGTTCTATTTCCGGTCATACTACGATGTTGCAATGATAAAACTTCAAACGCAATACTTATACAAGCACGTGTGGGGCATTTATGAAAGTAAATTTAATGTTTTTGTAATAAAGTGAAGGATTTTTTTATATACAAGAAATATTAGGATAACTGCAGCTCAGACGGTACGGTCGTGTATATCTGACGAGAGGCAACTTAAAATTTCCATTCATGTAGTTTCCTTTAAAGTAATAAGCTTACCCCAAAGTTGTCACATTCAAAAGATACTTACATTTGGTTTAATTTTAACTGAAAACAAAAACAACACGAAATGCCACGTGTATTTGAAGTAGAATGCATTTAATGTAGCACTATATATTGCAGCATCCAGTTCTTCCCTCTTTATTGGAAGGAAACACTGTCTGTGCCGAATGCATTTAATCTGTCAGGATTTGCAGATGTTTAAAGTGTTCTCCTTGAAAGCAGGGCATGTCTTAAGGAGGACGTTTCAAACTGATTCACGGTACAATATCAGGAGTACTCTCACGTAACATAAGAAAATATTCGGTAATGTGATCGCATCGCAACTGTCTCGCTGACGAAACGAAAGGTAATTTCCAAAACAAGCTTTGGTAATTTATTACAACCTTTTTTTTAATTCAAATACAACAGTCATGAACAGTATTAAAATCCACAAACGTTAGCTTTTCAAACTTTCAAATTGCATTGAAAATACAAAACTGAACTTTAACGGCAGTTAAATCGATTTTCTTAATTTCGACCCATTTTGGAATTTCAAAATAGTAATTAATGCAGTCTTTAACGTTGACTACGACGATAAAATCAGATTTTAAAAAATATTTAAAACAAAAACGGTAAACATTTTAAAAGAGCGCATTTTTCAACTGTAGAACTGTTGCTGGTTAATGATATTTCCAGTCTATTACCAAATCGTTTTTTGCGCAAAGTTTGAATCAAATTGGACCAAAATTTAGCTTGATAATAACACACATACGCTCGCGCGCGCGCCCACACACACACACACACACACACACACACACACACACTTTATATAAAATATATATGAACACTTTAACGAGCCCTTAAAAAGATATCTTATAGGTCAGTATCGACGCTCATTTCAAGGTCCCGGGTCTGGGTTTACCATGATGGGTTCAATGTAATTTCGCTAAACATATGTTATCATCAGAGATATGCTTGAGTACATTACAATACAATTTGCAGTCAGCAAAAACATTGCGTTAGAGCGCACATTCATACGTTCAGAACAAACCCAATAATGTTGTGTTCAAACAAAATGTACTGAAAGATTTGTTTAGGAAAATTTGTTTTTAAGTTTATTACTCATGATAGAACATGCGTGGGAAAATGAGCGCCGATCCAGAATTCCAGATAACGTTTTCAGGGACCATTAAAAATTATATTTTGTTATAATTAAGTTAAAGCGTCCGTGTGTGGGGTGATTTACCTATTTTTTTCAAATACATTGTTTACTTCGTTTCTTAATTGTATAATTAATCAGCGTTTAAATTCTACACGTTCTACATTAGAACTTAAAAAAGTTTCCAAGTTTGTATTCCACTGATAATACAAAAATTGATTACACGGCTTCCAAGTTTATTTATTTTTTCTTTTTTATTCAATTTGAAAGCTTTTATTTGCTAATTTATGCAGGCGCTCATGATGATTGCTGTAGTATATCCTAAAATCACTGAGAATTTTGTAAATTCGTTTCCACAACTGCAGCGAGACACTGCGCATCGCGGAGAGCAAATAGTCGCTGTTTTACTTCTCTATACAGCCTCACATAACCAACATGTTCACTTTGATTTCACTCGTGGTTTTACGATAAATCTCGTGCAAATAACTTAATGTTTTGCTTTAAATTTGTTAATATTTAAACACTATTTTATCAACAAAAACACAAATATTAAACGTTGACCATGTAGTACGCAGGATAAGGAAAAGATAGCAATGAAAATCTCCCACTATGTTCCTTACAGCTAACAACTTGTAGGTAACATTTTATTTTGTTCCGTGACACTGCGAAGCTTTTCTTGAACTTTCTGCACGACAGTTGCTTCTCTTACAGATTCATTCAACTATGTGACGTGACAATCGAATCTACATCTGTTCCACTATACTTCTTAAGGATTATCCACGCCTTATTATTACCATGGATTATTACCATGGTTACAGTACGCAGACAAACGTTTACACAATCATTTCCATCAGAAATCTCCTTGGGAAGCCATTCTGTATCTGTAACTATACCAAAGAATATTTAGCTCGACCGCAAAGAATTTTCTAGAATTGTTTAATTAATATTGCATTGGATTTCTAAATAAAACAGGCGAATCGGAATATAAAGTCTGTCACTTCGTGTGCAACTACGTGCGCAAACAGACATTCGAGTACACAATACTTTTTTTACTCGGTGATTACACCAATGTAATCATATATATATATATATATATATATATATATATATATATATATACTTTCTTCACGAGACAATCTGGATCATTTCTCTGCTTTTTGTCCTGTGATCTTATTATACTTCTAGCTTTATATCTCTGCAGTTCACTATTCTGCAGTTGTGCTACTCTGAAACAGTAAGAACCATTATTCAAAATATCAGTTAATTTGTAATTTATTACTTATTTAAGCGTTAATATTATTAGTTACTTTTAAAAATTGTTTGCTATTAGTTAAATTTTGTTAAGTGTGTTAAAGTCATTTGTTTTCAAGTGTATGATTAAAACTAAAGTATACTTATTTCTAAAAGCATAAATTATAAGTTTTACATGATTTAAACCGAATTATGTTTTTAATATAATATTTATATGAAACAATATATATTTTTTATAAATATAAATATAATATTTTAATAAATATAATATTAAATTAAATTAATTATATTATATTAAATAAATATAACATTTATATTATATTTTATTCGCGAAACTGTGTACGTCGCTTATTACAAAATTCTTTATGTCAAAACAGAAAAAGATAGATACCTGTAAATCTTCTGCATCCCTTATTGTAACATATAATTACACAAAGTGCCAGTAGAGGAAGATGAATGTTCCCTCCTGCTAAATGTGTTACTTGCATGACTTGTTTATAGTTTCGTATGAATTATATCATCATTATGAGCCGTACAATTCTAAAAGCAAAACGTATTCAGGTTTTTAATGAAACATTTATAGATATAAAAGCAATCATTATTTTACAAATTAATCAAAATTTCTCACGAAACTTTTTTAGTCTAGTTTGATAACCATCGACAGTATCACAAGCCTAATAAACAACTTGTAGGTCCTTTTAAAAAAATGCTGAATATCCGATAAAATTCTTCCTTGATCACTTCAACTCCGTAAAGATTGTTATTTAGACAATGGACTAGATGGCTTTAAATTTTATTTAATTTTTGAAACTAAGATTTTGGCATTTTTACTTATTAAGCGCACATACTTTCTATGCTTCCCGTTTCTAACAAAAATCTTTTCAATTCGTTATTACGGATTTGCGTTGTCGATTAACACTTCGAAATGCAATTTAAAGTTATCTAACTGATTCAAACTCATGAACTCTTTAAATTTGTTCAACTGTAAAAACCATTACGCCTACAGAAAAAAACATGAATAGCGTTCATGAAGTAATTAATTTATAATGTTCTGTTTTAATGTAATTTGTTTTTAGTTCACCTTATTATATTGTGAGTAACTAATCTTAACAATTGAAAGGGATAAACGTCAAGCAAGTAGTATCTCTTTTATGAACTAGCACATTTCAAGGTCATTGGTTCGAGACGGGAGTTATTGCTGTATGATATTTCCTGCCAATCGGCGTGATCCACCATCCTCATTATTGTCTTTTCTTTTCATCTTAAATCGTTCTCCGGCGTCTTCCGATTCCTAGCTTCCATTTTTCTCTGTCTTTCCATAGATTTTGATACAATCCTCTCTTTCTTACTTCCTTATAAATTTCTTCTCTCCAACTAAATCTATGGTATTTTTTCTGCGACCACGTGGTTTCCATTTTAGAATCTGTTTGGGAAGTGGATTTTCGTCCATCTTCTGGACAGGACCATCGAAGTTGTTTTGTCTTGTTGTCTTCTACAATGAGTGATTCGTATTCTTGATTTCACGGATTCTTGGATCCGACCTGCGTCTCTTCGCCAATAGTTCATTTCTGTAGCTTCAAGACATTTTTGTTCAATAACTATAATTCTTTTTATAATTGTATTGTATATTCTATGTGTATTTTTGATACCTGTTGATCCTGTATGATGTTGTTCAGTATCCCCATTGCTCTTCTTCTCAAGGTGTTTCGTTCTTTATCGCTGTGTCCATCACTCGTAATTGCCATTCCCAAATACTTGTAATTTGTACACCCTTTGATTTTTGTGTCGTATTCCAACAGACGATTCCAATGCACGTGTACTCCGTTTTCTTTAGATTTACCTCAAGTCCTCCAAATATCATATCCCCTCATTATTCTAACTGGCTTAAAATCTAAACTGGCTTTCTTAAAAGCAAGAAACATTATTGACGTAATGCGGTTGTAAATAAATTCAACTATTTCATTATTACAAAGATTCCTTTTTTAATTCTTGACCTTTCATTCTCTAAGTTATTTTAATTTTTCGAATTTTGCTTATCGTTTCAGTTAACAGTAAATACCCAGAAAAATCAAAACTCAATTGTTCTAATTCTCTGTTTCTTTAAAATAAAACACATAGCTGAACAGTAATTACATAGATAGATTAATCCCTTATAAAATACAGCATATATACAGGAACATACTGTTTGAATGAACCAGTATTAATGGAAATTTTTTTATTAAAAGTTATGTACAGTACAGTGTTATACTACAAATAAATTAAAATAGTTTTAAAATAAATAAGATTAATTCATTACAAAACCGTTACGGTTATTGATAAGGTTTTAATTCCCATTTAACTTTAATGTAACAAATTTAAAATCAATAATCTGTTACTTGTTGTTAAGAATAATTTCGTTTTCCAAATCAACTTTTATTTTGTCCAAAACTATATTTCTTGTGCATTTTCAGCTGCGAGCGTAGCGGGCAAGGATGCAAGTTGAACACAGTTTAGTATTTAAAGTTTCATTTCATTATATTTTTTACGGCCAAGACTGTACTTTGCATATAAAGCAAATTATTTACTCACAACTCGCAGCGCATGAAATGAGACTGTCAGAAGTATTCTACGTTAACAAAGTAATTTGGTTTGATGAGTAATGTCCCAATATACGTGGTGATTACGTGATAGTCTGAGTCAAGTAGAAAATTAAAGAATCGAGTATCACAGTGATTAACTAGCCCAGTATGCTACTTAAGTTAGTGAACTTGATTTGTTATCTTTACACTAAGATTGTCCACATTGACAATTAATTGTGTTCTGTTACAGTAGTAGTGGGGATATAAAATTGACTCTTGCCTACAAAATGTGTACAAACTAGAATATTAAAACAAATTTAATCGACGTTTTAAATTGTTGAATTAGTTCAAATTGTATTACCTATTTCAATTTTTATTTGGACCAGAAACTCTTCCTAGTGATCACAACCCCTGGTTTAGTAAAAAATATAGTCAAACTGCACAAATAACGCCTTATTTAAACAGGGCTTGAAGAAAATAAACATCCCTAAAAACATATGCCTATTGATTCAAAAACATTCTTTTTCTTTTAAACTTCCTCCATACTTTACTTAATTTAGACTATGAATATCATGGATTTCTAGACTATTATTGCACTTTGACCTTTGTAGATCTATTGAGCCTCTTTACTGAGTTGTTCAGTTACAGCTCCTTATCCAGCCCTTGCCTCAATAATCTAGGACTTGGAGAGGATTCAAGATGAGTCCTCCCACTTCTAATTGGTGAATTACAATTCGTTATTTTGGTTCTTGTAGAACCACACTCTTCTAGTTCCCTTTCAATTGTACACCTTATTCTTCAAGGATGCTCAGTTCCATCTAGCTAGCTTTTATTGTATGATGAGATCCCGCTCATTCTATTTTAGATTCTTACTCATGTTGCTCCCATGAGTAGTTAGGGAAATGATGTCAGCCCATACAGAGCCCCTTAAGCATGGTGGGAGGTTACCTTAGAACTCAACACCATTAGGCCTGTGTCCATTCACTCCAACAATCCGGGTCGCTTTATACTTTAGAGTTTGCCAAACTATATAGAGTAGTGAATGCGTGTTTGCGTGCATGCGTGCGTGCGCGCGTTTGTGTGTGTGAGCAGTATGAGCTAGAGGTCCGGTGGGATCGCTAAACCCATCAGCTGCTCACTCAGCTGCCTCCGCCGGAGCCAGTTAAACTAATGAGAACTAGGGATTGGTGTTAACAAAAAGGATAAAGTTACATCAGTAATCGCATCTAGTACCCACGACTTTGAAGTGCGCCGTTCGAAGACGCCATAAGCTGACCAGTGTTTTAGCCGCGTCTGTATAAGGCAACAGAAACTACGAGTACAGTCATTAAAATCACGATACTGTCTCTATATATCTTTAGTTATTGTATACAATTATTGATATATTTATAAACAAACAACTTCCATGAATAAATTATAAATAACACTACACACATGTTTCAGGGTTTACTTTTGTTGAATTTTTCCGATTTGCAGGCGAACAGTAAGTACCTTTTATTTTAAACTAGTTACACTGACTCCAATTATATGTTTATATATGTAAGCAAAATTTGAGCAAAATCTTATGAACTAATTTTGAGAAATCATGATATCTTATGGACAGCACGTTTGGGAATTCAACCAGTACTCAACCAGTACGTTTCATTTTGCTTACCTATCGACTATATTAAACACAAGTTTACCAAAACCTACAATAAACTATCTTGAAAAGTCTTATTCTCAATATTTTTTTATCAAAACGTGACTTCACAAAATGTTTAAACATTCTTAAAATAGGATAAACCAGAACTATCGTTATTATTTCGACAAAATCGACCACTTAATTCAGTCTTGAGTTATGCGCACTGGCTGGGCAAACGTTTAACTAAAAATCACTTTTTTCTCAGGGAACTTGCAACGATCCATTAGTATCTCATTTTTTTTCTTAAATCATTAAAGGTTTTATACTTCGCATTAGAGTGAAATGAAAAACCATTGAAACCGGTTGTGTAGTTACCTCTGTAGGTACCCCTGTAGTTACCCCTGTAGTTACCTCGGTAGTTACCCCTGTAGTTACCCCTGTAGTTATCCCTGTAGTTACCTTGGTAGTTACCCCTGTAGTTACCTCTTACCTCTGTAGTTACCTCTGTAGTTACCTCTTACCTCTGTAGTTACCCTTGTAGTTACCTCTGTAGTTACCCCTGTGTTTGTGTAGGTAAATAGATAAGCAGGAACAGAAATCCACACTGTATTATGAAATTACAAAAAATGTAATAAAAACTGAATTTGCATAATGAAAGGGAAGGCTGTAAGGCTGTATAAATAACGCGCACTTATTTTAATAATTTTACATATTTGCTGAAACTGCTTCTGCCTTGATAACTTGCAGCCCGGGGGTGTTTGGTTAAAGTAAAAGTTGGTTGTGTTGTGTATGAACGTGCCTCAGACGAAACCTTTCTATGGACTAAATCCGACAAATTTTTACTCAAAAGGTTTATTCCAATTATAAATAATACTTTGTTTCAGTTGAAATATCTAACATTTCATCTCAAATTTGAAGCAATCAAAGGGTTGTTTAGTTTTTTAATGCAAGGTCTACGAAACTGAATTCGTTATTCATAAAGCTTATTCATTTATATTATGCTTGGCTGTTTTGCTTTTACACTATACGATGTACAAAGAAATTTCGTTGATCGCGAATAGATCGTATTTGAGATTTTTATGGATCTACCCGTTTTTAAGTAAAGCGAGTAAAAAAGTTGAGGTTTTGAATCTTTGCGCCAACGAGTGTGACAAACTGATTGTTGCAACTACTGATACACTTTAAAGAAATTTTTGGTTGTTTATATCTTAATTTTTTAAAATAATTTTTTGATCATTTTTCTGGATAAATTTTTCAATCATTTTTTTTTTAATTTTTGTTCAATATTTTGGTAAACAATTAGTTAAAAACGAATTTTTTTTAATCGTTTATCACGAATCTAATCAAATTTTCCTGATATCAAGTCCTGACGTTCTTGTACAAACGTATGAGTCTATGTATTTTAAAAACGATGATACTTAGAGCTGTAAAATTACTAAAAAACGTGCCTCATTTTTTCAAAACATTGTTAAACTTTTCTTGTATACCAAAATACATTACGTAAGTCAGTGTATTGGATTTCAAATAAAAGAAAATTATGCTTCGCCAAGAAATTGAAAGAAAAACAAAATGAAATCTGACCTCATTTTTTCCCATTAATCTCGAACCCTAATTTTAGTTTTAAATCTGTAATTTAATGAAAAATTTGATCAATTTTGAAATGTTCACTTTGAAAAATTTAATGAACCAATTTTTAATAGTTGTGGTTTTACTTTATAGATCTAAAACGATTTTTTTAAGAAAGTAATTAATTGTGAAAAAGTGTTGTGTAGTCTTTGTGCACCTCTCATTTATAAAGTAATTACAGAAAGTTTAAGAACACAGCGTCTGTACTCTAAGTTCAGATTACACCGCTGCAGTAATACAACTATTCGGATCTAGGTTGGGCATTACTTCTGTAAAAAAAGGCTTTTAAAATGTCTATCAAAAGTTCAATCTTTCCTAGAATCATTGTAGTGAATTATCATTGGAAAATGAGCTATTGGAGTGCTATCATGGTAAGACCCAGATCTGGGACCATGAAATGAGCGTGGATGGTGACTTCTATAGATAAATTTTTAAGGGGTTTTAATATATAGCCTATATATATATATATATATATATATATATATATATATATGTGTGTGTGTGTGTGTGTGTGTGTGTGTGTGTGTGTGTGTATATATATATATATATATATATATATATATATATATATATATATATATATATATATATATATATATATATATATATATATATATATATATACTGATATTATTAATAGCCATTTTGAAACTGTTAAGAAACATTCACACGCATATATACATGAGTGTGAATGAATGTTAAAAGTTTCAAAATAGCGGTCATTAAAAATATTAAAACATAAAAGATAATTTTTTTTTTTAAATAATAAATAAAACCGCTTTTGTCTTAAATATTTTTTCAAATTTGATTCCACCACCGTATTTAACTACTCAGCTTTAAAAATAGAATCAATAAGATTTAAAATTTTTAAAATCAGGTTTAAATTAAGTAATTTAATTTGACGTTAATCAGGGTTCCTTTTCGTATTTTCAAAGCTATTTGAAAGTTCAAAATGCTAATATGTGCAGATTTTAATACTGTTTATGGTAGTAAAATTAGGTTTAAAAAATTATTTTTTGATATTATCTTCCATCACGTTTGCGAGAAGACTGCTTGATGCGATTATTTTTTCAATGGAACAGTGTTAATTAACAATGCACCTTGTTAAACAATGTGCTGACATATGTTTAACTTATTTATTTAAATTATTTAACAACGTTAAAGCAATGATATTGAGCTTGAAACACACTAACAAGAACTTTAATGTAACAGTTTTGTAAATAGAAATGTCCTATCACATACAACTTTAATTTGTAATTCGTCAATTTAAAAAAATATAAAATATTTAATTCTAAATTTGTAAATTTAAAAATCATTCAAAGACATTTTCAATCTTATAACTATCGAGACAATGAAATCGTTAACATTTCGGCTGGTTTACGTGTTTATTTCACTTCTCAGAATACCCCCCCAACCATCACAGACCCGGTGTGTATTCATTCCCAATTCTCTTTACTGCTCCCGGCACGGATTAAACAAGCATTACCCAGTAACTTTCTGTATACGAAACTGTTTGTTTATGAAAATTATATTTAGAATTTGTTGGGTTATGTACTGCAAGACATGTTTGTGCATGTGTTGTCTGGAACTTGTTTAATTCGGAAAATTTATTTGTTCAGCACTTTGGCGTGGATATTTTTGTAACTGCGAGCACACATTGCTGATTGATTGTCAGTCTTACATGACTGCTCGCTACTATTGCAGCTGCAAATTTTAGTCGTTAAAATAACCACATTCCAAAATTGTTCTCATTCTTTTAGATTTTGTTGTTTACCGTATCTTTTGCTTTTATTTATAGTTGTATACATTAAATTTAACACAAAGTTACGCGAATTATTAAAGTTTAATCAAAGTCTGACATGGTAACTGAGTTTTTTAGCAACGAATAATTGCCGTTTCAATATTGAATTGATATTCTTTAATTGATAAGTGAGTTCTTGGAGAAACCCAGGGACAATAAAATGAGCTACTTTAAACTTCTAAAAATGTTTTATAACGTTATTTGTTATGTTATTTATGTAAATGTGTGAGCGAATGCTTGTGTTTGTATGACTGTTTACAATTTCGGTTCATTTTTGTTCAAAGTTGGCGTGGTAACAGCTTTACCGCTTAACCGTTTCAAAAATACGGCCATTAAATATCTTGCTGCTCTTTTTGAAAAGTTCATTTCATAACCTTAAGGTGCATTACAATGTGCATACAATGCTCACACAACGTGCATAAAATTTGCACACAATATGTATACAATTTGCACACAATGTGCATACAAATTGCACACAATGTGTATACAATATTCACACAATGTTCATACAATTTGCACACAATGTTCATACAATATGCACACAATGAGTATACAATTTACACACAATGTGCATACAATTTGAGCACTATGTGTATACAATTTGATCACAACGTGCACATAATGTGTACACAATTTGAACATAATATACATACAATGTGCACACAATATTTATACAATTTGCACACAATATGCATACAAATTTCATACAATTTGCATACAATATTCACACAATGTGCATACAATTTGCAAGCAATGTCCATACAATTTGAGCAAAATGTGCATACAATTTTAGCACAATGTGCATATAATGTACATACAATTTGAGCATAATATACGTAAATGTGCACACAATATGCGTACAATTTGAACACAATGGGCGTATAGTTATTCCAAAAAGTGTTAAACAAATATAGAGTGTATGAAACTGGGAAAGGCAAAGATATGTATTCTACAAAACGTACATAGCATTTCAAGAATGGCTATTTGATAGGAAATTAATGAGGTCTGTAATATAATTTATTGATTACTAAATAATGAAAATTATTAAATTCTGTGAAAACACTGAAGTGAACAATAGGATGTCCTATTGTAGACAAAACAAAGTAGAAGATTAAATTTAATCTACACGACCATAAAAGATGGAAATTTTAATTGAAGGTAAAATTAAAAACATTAGCAAATCGTATGGAACACTTGACGGGGTATTTGTTATGCTTGCGAGACAATTAGAGAAGAGTGAGAGAAAGTTTACGGCATTAAATAAGTTTTTCCTGCATTTCCCTCATTAAAAAGGGATTAACACAGACTGGGAACATATTCCGGGGGAAGTTTCGGAATTTGTCGTAGTTAGGAGAAAGGGTAAAGTTTTAGATAAACATGCTCTCGCTGTAATTATAAAGGCTTTGAAAGTACAATATCACGCAGTTAGTGTTTCTTTAACACGCGGGCAAACAATTTTGATTAATTTTGTCTTTCGCAAAACATTATATATTGTAAATTGCAAAAATATTAGCTGGTATTATTAGAGCTTTTCGACTGAAAAAAGAGAGGTCATCATGGTAAGACCAAGACCTGGTACTTTGAACTGGGCCCTGATCTTGACCTTTAAATATATATTACAACACAAATTTATGATATAAAAATAAATATTCTTTAACTTAATGTAATTTAAAAAGTTTAAACAGCCCTATGTTGGGCGCAATTTATAACATAAAATGATGTTTATGAATTGGTAATTTACACACCAAACAAGATTGGCTTTTGGTGATGACTAATATTTATTCATTTATTTGAACACAAACAAAACATATCTTTAAATTACAGAACTCTCTTGGTTATCTGAGATCTCTACAATCTACCAATGCAAATTTTAATAATTATCGCTTAAATTAAATAATAATTTACTTACTTAAATTGCAACTTGTTTAAATTTATAATTTTTTATGACATTGTAACTTACAAACTTTTGTTCAGTGATTTAATATTCGGGGCCTTTAATTACAATCTAGGGTAATTAGAATTCTTTAAATTTTTCTGATAGTTATTTTTCTTCTATTAATCTTACTTGAATAACACTATTGTCTTTATCTGCAGTTTGAATTCGAAATTGGATTGACTGTGCTGTAAGTCTTTATTCTCGTTGCTACTGAAGTTACCAATAATTAATAAAAAATAAAAACTTTAGCTCTTGGCTAATTTTTAATTAGGCGAAGCACTTAAGCTATATACAAAATTATTAATTAATTATCAAAAACTGCAATAAAACTCGAGACTTGTATACAGTATCTGCCTACCATAGTCTACTTGAATAAAGCTATCAATTCTAAAGGACTCTCACACTGACTACATGGAGCAACCCTCCTCGACCGCCTTCGTGATGCCAAGACCTCGGCCCACCGAAGCAATCCCTTTTATCAATTTTTCACTGAAACAATACCATTAACTTTTATGAACAATAGAAACAATCGTGTCATTGAAAACAAACAGTCAGAAAGTATCTTTTTAATTCTTTGAAAATTTCACCGTCACTAACGGTTGCAAGAAAACTGTTAAAATCGTAAACTTTCTAATTGAATTTGTTACTTTTTTATTGGCAGTGCTCATGCCTACAAAGGCTCCCTTTTGTAAATAAATTCAATTATAAATACATTCCATTCCTATTGTACTGTAACTGATTTATGAACCACACCTGTTAGCTAGGCACTCCTGAATATTTTACAAACTTTTGAAGACTAACTTTCTTAGCATAGTACAGAAAATGTCTACATAAATTTTTAAATCTACCTTCGATACTAATGTGTCGTCATATTATATATATATATATATATATATATATATATATATATATATATATATATATACTTTTCAAAATGGCTGTTTTTGAATTATCAGTGAAGTTTAAAACTTAAAGTACCATTTTTTGCAGATTTAACACTGATTATTATGGCGAAAATGTTTAATATAAAACACAAATTCAAGGCAAAGTCAAATCCAAGCAAACGATCCAAATCTCTGGCGAAGAAATAAAAGCAATATCACAACGAATGAAGCAATACTGGGCTACGAGGAAGGCACAGAACATTAAAAAGTGATTGATTTGGTGTACCCCAAAGTTGGGTGAAACAAATAAAGAGATAAAACACAAAGAAAATATTTTGTTAATTAAATACTTATGACTAAATAATGAGACTAGCTTTTGCAAAGAAACACCAATACAATCATAAATAAAAATGATTTAATTTAAGCCTTACTGTAAGATATTACAGAACTGAATTGATTCTCTGAAATCATTTTATATACATTTTAACATAAAAATAATGAAATTGAAAATTTATAGGAATAAAACGTTTACAAAACACATTTTTTATTAATTTTCATTTTAAAATTTACAAATTGCTTGGATAAAAACATATCTAAAGAAATAATAAAATTGTATATTATCAAAGACAAGAAAAAAGTGTATTTTAAACACTAATAATAATAATAATAATAATATCGGTTAAAACGTGCAGCGATGTTGTCCGATGCTTACATTCCATTCTTTCCGATCTTCACATTGTCCGATTTGTAAATGTCGATCACTCCTAGCTTTACGGATTCCTTCCATCCGTAACATTCCTTCCATCCGTAACATGCAGTGGATTTTAAACACTACATTACTACATGTTAGATAAAGATGCAACAATGGTTTCAGTAAAAAAAACTATAAAAGAGGAAGTTAAATATAACAATTTTTTTATATGAATCGAATGAAATATAATATTTTAAATTAAAAAAACATCACAATACTATCATGTACGCATATTTGATTGGTAATTTTATTCGTTTACCAAATAATTTAATTGTTTAATGACATCTTTCTTGTTCTGCATTGTTTTATGACGGTTACATTTTTAGTTTAACGTTCCGAAGTTTTTCTCGTGTTCCAATTGATATTAAATTTTAGATGTCGAAACAACAGTTACATTGTTCACAATAAATTACTACATGAACTGTAGCTACAAACAAAACAAACACAGCCACATAAATCACGATTTCTACACTCGCATATAAAAAAAATAGTGCAAAAACCTAACACAAACTTTCTCGCATTCAATTACTACTAAAACATTTAAACTAGCCTACCAACTAGAAACGCTGAAAATGTGTTTAATTTCCAAAAATCGGTTCGTCAGAGTTCGCTAAAGTTTTGGTCATATTAGAAAAATTAATTCAAATCAATTTACCAACTGTAAATCTGAAAAACAGTTTTAGAGTAATTAAATACCTAAACTCTAGATATGTAAATACTTTTATTTAAAAATGCTATACTAACATGAATTATTATCTCATACATAACACAAATTTTAAAAAAATCTACTAAAACAAATTTGAAAATTAAAATTATATTTTTAGTTTTTTTTGTAAGTCCTTAATATTGTAAGGATATATTGAAAGCCTATATTTTAAGGCTATAGTGACGCAACACGTTTTGTGTACGTTTAACTAAAAACTACATTTTACTAACATTTAAAAAAATCTAGCTTGTTTTCTTTTCTTACCCAAAAACAAGCTACATAAACGAGCAAACTACACTATATGATAAATTTAATAACATTTGTATTTTAAACTACAAGTATTACACATACATATTTGTACATACATTATTAATGTCACCTGAAAAAGTTAGCTCGATGTCAGTATCAGTGTTCATTTCAAGGTCTGGCTCTTACTATGATGGCAGCTCGAATAGCTTACTTCCGAATATAATAAAGCGATTCCTAAATTTATCGTGACGAAGAAACACTTGTTAGACAAACACGTGTATGTTACAGAACAATATTTTTACTAACTGATTGTGTCAAAGCAATGTTTGTACGAGTATAATAACTTAAAAAGTGACCTAAGAAAAACATGTTTACCAACTGATGGTGTCAAAACAATGTATGTATAAGGATAACTTTAGAAGTGATCTGATGTTCATTTCATGGTCCCAAATCTGTATCTTACCAAGATCCTTTTTCCAACTGAAATTCTTTAATAAACTGAATCCTAAATTTATCGAAAGCAAATACTTGTATACAAACAAAAACATTTTTAAAAACAGATGATGCCAAAACACTTTTATATCAGTCGTTGATTTGACTTTCGTGCTTTAGAAATATGCATTAATGTCAACCTCCAAACACCTAGTTCATTCGCATGTAGGTGTGCATGTAAGTGAGTGTTATTGTAAATTGCCGTTCGATTTACGAATACTAATTTTAAACGGCAAATATTGTTTTTGTCTGACGCTTTTCTGTTTTACTTAAGTTCAATCATTTACGGCATGCGAGCACATTAAACAAATCTACCTTAGGGCTATGATCAACAAAGCGCAGTAATTACGTAGTTACATGCTTCATGCGCGGACCCACCCACGCAGTTATATGAGGCAGTAATTTGGGAACGGGAAATATTTGCAAAAAACCACCGGGTTTTGATTTTATATTCATTCAATATTGTTAAACGACTGCTGTTTTATTACGGTTCAAATTATAACAGTTTTTTACTGAAAAAGTTAAAATACTTCATGAACTGATGGTTCAACTTGTAAATTAATTTTATTTGCAGATCAGAGCATTGTGTGAATCGTCGACGAGCTAACCAGAGCTAAGCGGGACACTCAATTTTTAAATTTTCATTTGTTTAAAGCTTTTTTAAATGGTATTAAGTATGATATTTACAAAAATACAGTATTTAAACGTTTATTGCAAAAAAATATTTTTTTTCCAAACAAATGTTTTTAGTTCTGCGAAAAGAAAATCAAAAGGTAAATTTTGTTTTGAATTTTTTCAACGGTTACATTTTGAAAATAATACCCAATTGAATGTTACACATTGAAAGAGGTTTTACCAAAATTAAAATAACAGTGTTATATTACCGATAGGCCTACAAACAATTTATTAAATATATTTTTTCCACCAATAATTTCTCTTATTAATATTTCTTATTATGTTATTAATTAAACATTTAGTCTTTTTGCTATATAGAAAAAACTATAATAAAACTATTCCAAAAACAATTCTCATGTACAAAAGGACAAATGAGGACAGGGATTGTCGTTAATGGAAAGGATACACGGCAAAGCCAAACCGGTGACCTTGATAGTGTCAGTCCCATCAGAGACGCAGCAGACTGATCGGTTTGTTAACAACAATTACCACGTTATCCTTTTAACAAAAAATATAAAGGTTCATTGAGATAGAGAGAAAATTGCTTTGCTTTAAATATGTTGATAGCCTTACAGTGAAGTCTTATGTCATTACAATCGCATTAAAACCGATAAAACGATACAAGTTACAGTTAAACCTATGATGAATTTTTAGGTTACAGTTACCTAATATGACAATTTAGAGGAAACCCTATTTACTACTATAGAATTCTGAATTACGAATTCTGTGTGTTTAATTAAAACTTCGATAGTCTCTTTTAATTAATCTTCTTCTACCAATAAAAAATTATATTACGTAATTATTCAAATTAACAAAAATGTAAATACGAATAACTAAGAAGAAATTTTTAATTGGAATTACAATAATAAATTTACCAGTTCAGATAATTAAATTAAAAACTGTTTCTTTAGGATTGGTATGCAATAAATTTATTGTTTTCGAAAACAACTATTTTATAGAATTTAAATGAAACATTTGTGAGCGCAGAGAGTGATACATCGAGTTGACTAACATATTTGTCACTAAATTATTACAGTGAACATTGCAAAAGGATTCCGTTATGTGTACCTTAAGGAAGAGGAGAATACTTTGAATGAAAAACTTACTGCAAAGGAAATCTTTGTAAATTGTAAGTTTGTTCATTGTTAGACAATTATTACGTAACACACATTGCAAATTGAACTGTTTTCTAATATTGTAATCATATAAAAATAGGAATTAATTTGATAACGACAGAATTTTACACAGTGAAAGAGTGCAACTTGTTATGTTGTAGGTATTACGCTGTTTCATGCGTTACTTCATTTTGTGACTGTATAAGTGTTATCCAAATTGTTTTAGTGGTGGGGCAGAAAACACCAAACTGTTAAAAAAAACTGCTTTTCTATAAACGACAAACTGCTTTTTCAAACGGAAACAAGCAGTTGGATTTGGACTGGTTTATGATTTGTTAAACAAGGAATGGCTTTCCGCACTACCACACCTACGTTCTATTCGAACATTGCCGCAAGCACTAAAACTGTTTTCCTGCTGTTTGCTTGCTAACTGCTTTCCTGCTAACTGATTTTCTTCTACCTTCTTTTATGCTTTTTCCCTTTATTTCAAAGTTGCTTGTTGCTTGTAGTAAAGTAAGAACTGTTTGGTCAATGTCAACGTTTATCTCTATTTTGTTGCGAGTTGTAGTAATAACCTCTCACATTTTGTAGATACAGAGCCTAATTTTATTTAAACACATTTTTTATATTTATTATCAATCATCAATATTTTTAATCAACTAAAAATATACTAAATCGTTTGCATTTTGGTAAATATGCATAGGACTATTTAATTTTTAAGTAAAAAACAAGAATTCTTCTATTAGAAATTCATTGCATTTTGTAAATATAAAATGACATACATAATTATTACGTTTTGATAATGTAATTTAATTATTACTACACTTTTATTTTTATCCTTTCTTTATTATTACTACACATTTAGTAAGGATTATTTTTATCCTTTCTAAATGCTTTATACCCAAAAACAGTTAAGGACAAGGTGGCAGTGGGAATGGAAAAGTAGTCCTAGAAAACTGAACTTATGTGCTTTATGTTTTAGCTGCTAATACAACTTTGAGTTTCAGTTTTCTAAACCTGTTTTTTTCCAACTGTTTTAAAAAGCAGCTTTTTTCCTCAACAAACAGTTTGTTGACGTTTTGTAAAAATAGCAGAAACGCCCACCTCTAAATTGTTTACAACCATTGTACCTTGAGTGAGCGCTGATCCTGATCCTCTAGAACAATTTTTGTGTGGGAGGGAGGGGTAAAAATTGTTTATTTATTTGCGTACAGTATATCGAGTGGAAGCAGATGAAGGAAGCAGCTGATGGGTTTAGCGATCGAACCGAACCTCTAGCTCGTACTGCTCTCTCTCATCTACTCAACACACACACACACACACACACACACACTTGTTATAAATATTCAACGATAATAGATTTACTCGGAAAATACAACACAACAAATATTTAAAAATTTTGTACAGTAAAGAAATTAATATGAAATCAGTAGAGAATATCGTAAAATTTTAATCGGTTATTGAACTGTCAAGGCTAATTGAGCCACACCAAGCGTCATGACGTCATCTCTCCTCACGCCTCTCCTTAGTCATCGTATCTCATTTCATTTTTTTATTCTTCTTTTTTCGTCTGTTTTATCAATTACAAAGTGCTTATTTTAAACCTGTTTTGACATTTCAAACTTGATTGTATACTTTTTATCATTCGAGTATTGCCTAAACTTCAATTTAATCAGAAACATTTTAAAAAGCAAATATTTAAAAATAACAATAAAATCTATTGTTTAAGTTATATTTACTGAAGCGATGCAACGATGTTATTTTATTGAGATATTCTTATACGTTTGAAATGCAAAAATAATTCATGTTTACAAACGTATAATAGGGTTTTATTCTGCGTCAGCACTTGGGGGTGTGAGCATTTTATGTCCTGGCTATGTTTTAATTATAAACATTAATGTAATTGAAAAGTTTTTATATAAAAATTATATATATATATATATATATATATATATATATATATATATATATATATATATATATATATATATATATATATATATATATATATATATATATATATATATATGTGTGTGTGTGTGTGTGTGTGTGTGTGTGTGTGTAAAGCTTAAGCGAACTTGCTAAGATTTTTGTGATAAATTTAAATAAAATCGAACTAATTTTGCGATCATGAGATAGATAAAACACACACACACACACACACACACACACACACACACACACACACACACACACACACACACACACACACACACACGAGAGAGAGAGAGAGAGAGAGAGAGAGAGAGAGAGAGAGAGGGGCAATATACGTATAATAAATACATTCTTATTTCAGTTTGTACTCTAAGAATGGAAGAAGGTTTTTTATCAAGATTTTTAAGGAAATAATTCTTTATAATACAAAAACGTTGTATTGTAGAAGTCAAAGACGTAATTCAAGAAAAGGATCTGTCCTTTATCCTTTAATCCACCAACAATAGGTAGAAAGATTAATTGCGTGCAAGTCTGAAGATGATTTGATTTAATAAAATGTTTGAGCCAAAACAGTAGACAGGTAAATTGGGATTTGGTTTCATCTTAACACTGTGTTTATGTCAGTTAAACAAATATATTAAATATTTTATAGGCCACATTTAGTTGTGTAACACCACTTTTACTTTGGTATAGAGAAAGTATAGGGAACGTGAAAAAAATATATTTGTAGGTTTTGATAAATTTATTTCGTTTTTTTTTTTTGAAAAAAATACAGACCCCTTTATTTGTGAAAATAGTGATTTTTTTATTGTGACCGCTTGTCTTATTTGTAGGAAATTTAACGCGTAGATCTTGTTTGCTCATATGTTGGGAAAGTCCTTTTAATTTAAAACAAAAATATATTAAAAATATTACTTTCCGAAAATCACTCTGAAATTATATACATCCACTAGCAAAATGTTTTGTGTGGGTCATGCGTAGGAAAAAACTATTGGAGGGGGATATTGTGTTGTTTTTTACTGCAATTAATTTTCATTTTTATCTTTCAAAAATTGTTTTCAAATTTTAAAATTATTGAAATTAAAAGATAATTAGGTTAGAGAAAATAGGACGGAAGAGAAATTAGGTTAGGTTGTGAATTTCGCAGCTTGACAATTTGTCCTGTACCCTCCTGTGTAGGAGGGGATAATTACGCATGCGCAGCAGCTGCGCCTCTAGTTATTATCAAATAACGTCATTGTTCCTTGTGTGCTTGAGTGATTGTATTTAAACAGCTGACATCGTCGCCTTTGTCTAATGGGTAATTAAATAACCCAAACACTACACAGCACTTCAATGCTTTACTTCATTTAGGCTAATATGTGTTATTTGTTAACACTTAAGTACGTGAGAATTGTTTAACAAATCCTTCAAGAATGCAGTGAAACAACACATCGGGGTACCGTTGGCATATTTGTAATGACTATGCAACATACATCATTAACATTGTTTAATTGTTTACTTGAAATCAGTTTCTGCAGTTTGAACAATGCTGTGCTTGTTCTAACAATCTAACTGTTTGATTTTCGTAAATTTATAGATCCACAATACTAAACGCTTTTTCAATTTTGAACAAATTGTATCAATGATGTTTCCTAAGTGCTGTGTTAATTATTTTCAAATTTCAGATAATAAATTGATTTTGACATTTTTTAAAAAATAAACACACATTGTCTTAATCAGCAATTGAATATAAAATAAAATATTATTTATGCTTAGGCTATATATTTTTCGATCTCCCTTTATCTTTTATTCTTTGATATTGCACAATATTGGTTTCTCAAGCTTCAGTATGCATTTTAAACTGCAGTTGCAGTTTCGTAATTTCCAGCCTAATTCACCAGCAAAACATTCGGACGGATTGAATCACAGGGCACCAAAATTAATTTTAACAATAGTTTTGACAGTTAGTTACCCATGGAAACAGTTTCAAAATGTCAGCTACTCGAAATCATTATAAAATCATAACTTTTTGGAAAATCTGATAACTTATTTTTCAAACGGAAACAAAATTAATTGTAAAAAAATTAAATAGATGCAGGCTGGCTTTGACACTAAAATTATAATTTAAAAAATAAATAAAAGATACAAATTATTGTAATTTTGATCAGAATCAGCCAAATTTCGCAAAATCGCTTCATCAGATTTTACTGATATTTGACTCGTTTATTAGGGAATACAATTGAAGAAGTGTTACCAAATTGTAAAAGAAATAAAAATTACGGCTTTAGAAAAATTCGAAAAAACAAACTTAGATGGAATTGGTTGCAGAAAATTTTTTTTAAATCGATTTACACTGTTTTTTATCAAAAATGGTTTTAAAGAACATTCCAATGGTTCGGCAACATTTCAATGCATGCATTCTTTTAAAATAGTATTAACACTGACCTAGGCTAACCAGTAGGATATTAATCAATAAAAGAAATATAGCTGTAACGCGAAATACCGAAGTCAACTAAAAGACAGTTTAATTAAGCAAAAAATTAGAAATGTAATATCATAAATGAAATAATCGAAACGTTCACTTCAACAATCATAAATTACCGTGTATATAAATATTAATTTAACCAAAGGATTGTAAATAACAATTAAATCAGTTTTATCGAACTATACTTATTATAGTCAAAGTTATGACTTCCGTAGTAGGCATAGGTCTAAGCCAAGCAAAGAGAAAAATATAATTTGAAAAGACGTGTTAAAAATATCGAATGCATAATGAAAAACAAATGATCAATCAGCGACGAATGGGGGCAGTACCTATGCCAGGTGAAAACCAATGAAAGTGCAAAATGTTAACTTAAGAAATCAATATTTTTTAATTAGTAATCAACTAGAATTTGTAACGAAGGATGATTGTGTAACGTTTGAAATCCAATTATAATACTTATTAAGAAATAGTAGCCCACCAGTTATTTTAAGTGTAATTTAAGTAAAACTAATTAAATTGAATGAATTTAAACATTTAAAAAATTAAAAACATCCAGAATAGTATACTTAACATAATGTTATCGAACTCCAAGATTAGAAATTAATATCTTAAAAAAAATTAACATTTAAAAAGGCTTATTATATAAACAAATATATAATTCAAAATTAACTTTTATACAATTCTATTCTTTTCCTTTTTTAAAAAATACGATTCAAAACTACCACCAGGATCCGAGATAAAAGAGTTTATGTTTAATATTAAATATATATGTTATTTTTTAAGAATAATTATAAATTAATAAAACAAAGTTTCAAATTATAGGACACTTTAAAGGTTAGAAATCAAATACTTCAGGATTTTTTTTAAAATTACAGCTTGGAAAAAGACCGGCAAATATTCAGCTAGTTAAATAATACACTTTATATTCGAATTAACCTGTATTCCTGGCAACATTGTTATAAAGGTGAAATCCAATAAGATTCAAGCTCTTACTTTATAGGTCAAAGCAACCCCTCTAATGAGAAGCTAAGCTTTACGTAATCACCCTTCATCAACAATAATGCTCCCTCATTTATTTCCCATGCAATCTTCAATTTTCTTTTTATTTCTATTAATGTTTTCATAAATATTGCAAAAATCTTTTATGATCTCTTCTTTTGCAATCAAATACATCCACTTCTGTAACTATCGAAGAAAAAACCGTAACCTATATCAAATTAGTCACATGTGAAACATCTCACTTTAAAATGAACTAATTTTAAATAAAAGATATTTATGGAATTAAATTAAATAAAAAAATTGCCAGATTAATTTTTTTTTATTTCTCTCTCTCTCTCTCTCTCTATATATATATATATATATATATATATATATATATATATATATATATATAGAGAGAGAGAGAGAGAGAGAGAGAGAGAGAGAGAGAGAGAGAGAGAGAGATCCAATCTATACGTATATATCCAACCATTTGAACGTCAAATACATATCAGAATTGGAGTTAATTTCAAGGCCCTTGTCTGGATCTTACCATGATGGCGTTGCTACAATAGTCCCAACGGAATGAAAGTTAATGTCGCTGGAACAAAACAAACTGCGCGTAGAAGACAAGGCGAGGATTTTAGTGAAGCAAGGTTACTGACAATTGGATTTGTTCTAAAACCCTTCTTCCAGGACAGATTACACTGCAGTACTAAGCTTTCCTTTCTACAGACAAAACATCCTACAGGAAGAGCATTCTTGCAAGATCATATTGTATGTAAAAGGAAGTTCTGGACGTGTATGTACTACACACGTTTTATTAAGACTTGATTATATATATATATATATATGTGTGTGTGTGTGTGTTGCTATCTATCTTATTTCCCCCGCAGGGGTGCAGACTAGCTGTACCTATTGAGAGGATTTAGACGTCTCTCGCGGTACCCGAGTCTAGCACACACTTACAGTTACAACAATACACTTGCGACTAAACATTTTACACTCACACTTACATTTAGGGAGGCGATAATAGCCTTAATGTGCTTTTCGCCTTAACATAACAAAAACAAATCTTATTTTCCTACTGGATGGTAGAAAATATGAAAAGTATTTATTTATAAATTTAAAAGAATTTAAGGACATTTATTAACAAATAAACGGTGACAATACAAATTTCTTACATTCAATTATTTAACTAAATAACTGGAAAATTTCTCAAAATCTGTTTATCGTCTTATGCTCTATTGTTGAAATGTAAAGATTCATAACTTAAAGCAGGTCAATGAGCAAATAAAAACGAACCCTACGAAGATTAGGATTGATTTTGGTTTTTGCAGATTTACTCCAGAACCGCAAATTTCATTTCAACAATTTAAATCTTGACTTCCGTGACTTAAGTTATGAATCTTCATACGTTAGCAAAATTTGGCGAACCGATTTTTACAATTTACAATTGTTTTTTTTTTTTGTCACTAAGTCCAAAACCGGAGTTCTTAAAACTGTAGCGATCCAAATATTAAAAACAACGTTGGTAATAATATACAAATTAAATTGTAGCAGATTTAAAAACAACGTTGATAAGTGTATAAGGTTAAATTGTAATAGATTTACAAACAACGCTGGTAAAAATATAAAATTATATTGTAACATATTTACAAACAACGTTGGTAAAAATATAAAAATTAAATTATAACAAATTTTATAAACAACGATGGTAAAAATATAAAAATTAAATTGTAACAGATTTAAAAACAACGTTGGTAAAAACATTAAAATTAAATTATAACAAATTTAAAACAATGTTGGTAAAAATATTAAAATTAAATTGTAACAAATTTAAAAGCAATGTTGGTAGAAATATTAAAATTAAATTGTAACAAATTTTATAAACAACGTTGGTAAAAATATAAAAATTAAATTTAACAGATTTAAAAACAACGTTGGTAAATCTATAAAAATTAAATTGTAACAAATTTAAAAACAACGTTGGTAAAAATATTAAAATTAAATTGTAACAAATTTAAAAACAATGTTGGTATAAATATTAAAATTAAATTGTAACAGATTTAAAAACAACGTTGGTAAATCTATACAAATTAAATTGTAACAGATTTAATTCATTATTTTCAGATTTTTCGGAAGTCTTAAGTGGTTTTTGTACTGTTATCAATTTTGCTTTTTTACGTTACATAGCTTTCAATAAAGTTGAGTTTAAGAAACTCGAAATTATTTTATCAAAAATAGGTATTTAACACTCTCGATATATTCAAATATCACACGATAAAGTAGAGATAATTGTACCCAGTTTATCAACATCTTTGGTTAAAACGAAACACATTATTCGACAAAGCAGAACCTCGGTAAGATCAATAGAGGCTAGGATTTTTTCAGCCACTCTTATCAGGAACAAATGACTGCTTTCAACAACAGACGTGCCATTTGTCCGGTTGACTGACTGCCTGCTAATTCTATTAACACTGCCATGCTAAACAAACAGATGGTGCCTTACTCAGTCTATAGGCCACTCAGCTGTCTGTCACGAAGTTCCGTCAATTAATTTGTATATGTGTTCAAATAGATGAAAACGAAATTCTCATAGGAAACTTATTCACTTTAAACCAGTGTAGTGGTAGATCAAAGACTTGGCAGTATCAATATATTCTTAACCAATTGCTTGGCCACCACTTCACGGCATTTGCTGCCAGATTAACCAGTAACCGTAATAGTTAGGGAAAATGTTACTGGTCCAAAGTTATTGGAAATGCAAAGCTCTTTCTCCGTGTATAGATCAAATTACGATAGGTCTTGCTGTTTAGCCAGTATTGTAGGAAATAGCCAACAACTACGCTCGGCATTTTAAATTCAGAGGCCACCATCTTGAAACGGTAGTGAATGGGATAAGATCTTACACGCGTCGTTCGGGTTTTATACAAAGTACCTTCTTACCGAATTTCAAAACAATAGTTCAGTCCGTTTTAGGCAAAATCTCATACACTAGTCTTCGTTAAATAAGAAGCAGCCATTTTGAAACGGACCGAATGAGAAAAAACTTACACACACGTCGTTCAGGCTTTACACAAGATACCTTCTTACAGAATTTCAAAGAATCATTCAATGTGTTTTACCAAAAGAGCGTGCATTCGTCTTTGTTAAATAAGAGGCAGCCATTTTGAAATGGACACGAATGAGATAAAATCTTATACACGTCGTACGGGCTTTACACAAGGTACCTTCTTACCGAATTTCAAAAGTGTTAATGCGATTGACCAAATCTGATTGACAAACACAGAAACCGAATGCTGGACGGTCGAGTTGAATGCTGAAATCTCGCTTAGCTCTTAAATTATAAAGCCCCCCCTCCAAAAAAAGAATGGTTAAAACCGTTATTTTATCAAATGTTACTTTAAAGATTATTAATGTTTTGTCTCAAATATTAACGAAATTGTAATTTGACGGCAATAAACAGCGTTAAGAACTGCATAAATTAGCATTTTCATTTTTAAAATTCACTGAAAAATTAATAAATCAATCAGTGTGCATTTTTGTATTTTCAGTGTAATTTGAAATAATAATAAAGACAGATTTGAATAATATTTATTACGACGGTTAAATCAGATTTTAAAGATATTTTTAGTAATTCGCTTCCATCATGTCAGCGAGTCTATATTTTAATGTAATTGTTATTTTTTCGAAATATTACAATACTGAAACAATTTTTTAAAAAAGGCGCTTCGTCACCAATAAATAAAAATGTCCGTGCTGAAACGTATCAAAGCAGGAATATGTAAAATTATTAAAATAGCTTGGCGGCAAAGTATGCGTTATTTATGCGGCTTTCCTTTTCACTACGCAAATTAAGTTTTTATATTATAATGTCATAATAAAACTTCAAGTCCTATTTAAGTTCTATGGACGCACCCAGAGAATGTGTTGTAGTTAAATTTCTTTTCGAGTTTCGTTAGATCAAACATTTTTTTTAATTAAAAGGAGAATTTAATTAATTATTTACTAATAGCTCAAAGAACGGTACATCTCGCAGGGCAGTCATAATTAATTGCCTGGCCATCGTTCTCCGCCAATTTAACCGGTAACCGTGATATTTACGTGAAGTGTTACTGGACCAACTTTATTGGAAATTGTGTGCTCTTTCTCCTCGAATCGGTCAAAATGTTCATAAGAAGAGCCGTTGAGCCAGTATTACAGCAATACACACGCCGTCGTTATATCAAAGGCCGTCAGAACGAAAAGGAATGAACAAACTTTTATACGTCTTTCGGACTTTCAACAAGGTACATTCTATCAAATTTATGCGTTTGGTACAAACTGCGTAACAAGCACACAAACCAAACGTTGAACTGTGGAGTTGAATCAGAACTCGCTTCGCTCAGTCAGTTATTCTTTGAACTACAACAGCGAAGGCTATTATTACAAAATTATCGGATTCAACGGAATCTTACAAACCTTGACAGGGTTCGAGGGGGAGTTCTGCAGACTACTGAAGATGTGGGATTGATGTAACGTAAGGATACTAACGAGATTTACGCACACGTTGGAATTATAGTACCCTGCAGAAAGTACTAACTAACGGCATTCATCAGAAGAATGAATTACCAGAAAATTTCCATTGGAGCGACCATTGCATTTGATCTAAGATCAAGACCCGCACCGGTCCTGAATAATAGATCACTTTATCATCTAACAGGAATAAAGAAGTTATTCCCTTAAATAATTGGAAAATTTCTGGAAATCGGTTTATCATCTTGTTTATCATCTTCCTTTTTTCGAATGCACCTAACATTTGTACACAAATTATCGTACTGGAAGTTACCGAAAAGCAGGAACATGATTTGTGAGGAACAGCGCCTTCTCCAACTCTAGTCTCTTCATAAAGTCTAGGATTTGGAGAGGATTCAACGCGGTAGCTCCCCCACTTTTAATTGGTGACTTCCCAATTCATTGTTGAGGTGCTTCCTTTGTTAAATTACCTTTCAATTTCTAAATCTTGACCCTTATCACGTAGTTGTGTTCTATTTTGTTTTATTGTACGAAGAATTCCGGCTAATTCTATTTGCATTCTTACTCCTGATCCCATGAGTAGCTAGAGACATTATGTCAGCCCACACAAAACCCGGCATTCATGGGTAGGGTTAGGATACAGTGGATAATCACCAGGTATCTCAAAGCTCCGTTTAAAACACCATAAGGCCGGTTCAATTCACTCCATCAGCACGGGTCCCTTTACAATTTATAGTTATCCAGGTTATGGAGAGTAGTGAATGTGTGTGTGTGTGTGTGTGTGTGTGTGTTTGATATGCTAATAATTGCAATTTTTACTGCTGATTAAAACGGAGAAATCAGACTTTTTAAATAGAAATTGATTGTTTGAAATTCCCTTTATTTATATCAGTAGACAGCTGAATGTGTGATTAGCTGAAATAAACACCTTCAACTGTGACTACAACACTAGCGAAATCTGACTAACCGATTTCAATGAATGACACCGATTTGCTTTGAAGCACACGTTTTGTGAAACAATTGTTCTCTCTTGTAACATTTTCGCAATAATGATTCACTTTGCCTTGCTTCACACAACCGCCGGTGATGCGTATAAGCAGTACAGTTTTAGATCACATAAGTTTTAATGATGCGTTTTCCAATAAACATCTCATTAAATAAATAAGTTGCCAAGGAAGGTGTACAACGGTTAATGCATGTCGTATTTGAATCTGTAATTTTCTCCGCGACGTTTAAACGTCAAGTCGACTGTAATAATACTTATCAAAATAAATTACATTATTACTTCAGTAGCGGCTGCCTAATTTCATGGAGTGTGAGCCGCAGGAAGGGATGAGAAAAATAATTTAGCTAGAGACGAAACGTGACAGTCGTGTATTATGATTTTAGTAATGCAGAGCAGTCAAAGCTCTACTACTTCTAGAGCGGCCATTATGGTAACACCCAGACCAGGGATCTTGAAATTAGTATCGATCTTGATCTTTAGATCGCTGTTTAAGGATGGTCATTAAAATGTATATAAATTCAATTTGATTAAAACTTGAAAAAAATCGATTTTGGTAACAAAATTGACAAGTTCGTTAACTAGTAATATGCATTCAGCAGTTTCAAAATGGCCTTAATTTGAAATCTTAAAAAAATCATAACTTTTCTACTCAAACATTTTTACCATCGTAAACAGCGTTAAAAACAGCAAATAATTTTGTATTTTCAAAATCCGTTTAAATTAAGAAATTTAATATTAACAGCGGCTACACTTAATTTTCCTAGTTTCAATAAAATTTGGTGCTTTGCAATTCTAAGGCATTAAGACTTTAATGCTGTTCATGAAGGTGGAATCAGGGTTTCAAAAAGAAAGAAGGATAAAAAAGCAAATTACTTTGGAAAATTCTTTTCCATCACATCAGCCGCGATAATTTCAGCTTAACTTTTCAACAGATTATTGCGTCACCAGGTACAGAACTTGGATAGTTCCCTTTGCTAACGACCCAAGTTTTAATTGAAAAATCATGTTTCCCTGTAGGTTGAGAGTAATCTTAATTAGACAGATATAAAAAGACACTTATCTGAAACTAAAACCGGCCTGATAAAGTTTGCTTCTTAAATAACAAGATAAAAATATACAAATATCTCCACTCCAGACACGTACTGATTTTAAAGACATTTTCAGTAAAACTTGTTTGATTCTAACCGAATAAGCGGGTGTCCAAGTGTCTAGATAAAGAGCACATTTAATGGCTTAAACCGAGTTTTTGTTTAATTTTACGTGATAAACGAATTTCATTGAAAAACTAGTTTTTCAAACTGCCATCACAGTACACCTCAGACTCGGAATCATGAAATGAGCTTCGATTTTCACCTCTCATATACTTATCGAGAGCGAATGATAATAATGGCAATTTCGTTCTGATTTATTTTGAAATTGGTACAAAAATAAATTTTCGCAATAAACAAGACCGTGACACAGCGAAATCTGCTTAACTGTTTCAAAATGGTCAAAAAAAACGCTTAACTACTCCAAATATAAAAAGAAACGCGCCACGAAGCTGTTCTGCCGATGTGATAGAAGCACATTTCTAACAATAAATTTTGTATCTTACACATTTCTTAAAATTTCTATTTAAATGTGCATATAGGAACTGTTATATTTTAAACTTAAAAAATACAATGAAAGCTACGGAATGAACCCTGACTGCAGTATGGTTCATTTTTCTACTTTTCTTGGGAATTGAAAATTGAAAACGCATTTCAGTGTTTTTCACTGTATGCAGATTTTAACGGTGATTACGATGGTGAAATAGAATTTTTTCAAATGTCTAAAGCAAATAGTTGAGATTTTATAAAATTTTTAAAAGTCGCCATTTGAAAACTGAGCAAATTTTCCTGCAAAAGAACGCTTGCAATATATTACCAAATCGATGTTTTCCCAAGTTTTGATCAAATGGTAATACATTGCCAAAACAGCAAAAATTTGGACTTTAAATTTCAGTAGAAAGTATTTAAATATAGTTATGGTTATCTGTTAACACGGCTCCGTGCTCAAGTATGTCTGGATATTATTTATTTTTTGTGAATAGTACTTCCATTTAATTTTTTTAAAAGTGATTTGTTGAAATAAATTCACGCATTCCTTTCCAAAGTACATAGGTATCGAACTCTTCATAGAACTACAAACATCTAGCCTTACGTTCCTTCTCTTCTACCTCGAATGTGTGTGTGTGTGTGTGTGTGTGTGTGATATATATATATATATATATATATATATATATATATATATATATATATATATATATATATATATATATATATATATATATATATATATATATATATATATATATATATATATATATATATATATATATATATATATATATATATATATATATATATATATATATATATATATATATATATATATATATATATATATATATATATATATATATATATATATATATATATATATATATATATATATATAAGCGTCTAAAGCACTGATCAATCTGCGCTGCTTATACGAACTGCGCACCACGGATCATATAAACTAGCAATCGGTGTCTAGTTCGAGCCGCAGTTACTTGCTTTACCATTACCGTTAACGTTAAGGTCATGATTATTTGCATTTTTTACGACTAAATAAATCATCAATTACTGTACTATTTAATGTTAATATTGAATGAAATATTTATGTACTTAACTAAATAGATTACTGTAATTAATTGTGTTTTAATGGACATGTTCCATAATTCCATTTTATACGCTTATACCGAGTTATGCTTTCTGTAGTACTGAAAATTATGAACGTAACTAAATTGATTTCAGACATAAATTTCCTATATCACGACCGTCAGAGTCCCTGTTTAATAATAAAAAACGTATCTGTTGACTGTAATTGCATTTAATTTTAATACAAGCTGGAATTTTACAAATCTAAATTGTCTACAAATACATCTGTATAAGTAATAGTACCCAGAGGGTGATGAAGGGTTTTGTTTTGTTTTGTTTTATTTTAACTTTTACTTTTCTTAGGACTATGGAGACGCGACCGGATCCGGGGACGGTTTGAGCACGCCACCCAACGATTTGGAGTCCACTAGCGGTTTTCCCATAGTAAGTTTTCAACGATCAAATCTCAAAACATAACCTCTACTAACATGGATTTTATAACTGCACAACCATTCCTAATTTTATACGCAATTACTAACCTAGCTAATAAGCAATTTGAAGTAACAGTTATTTTTAACACTTAACAATATAATTATTCGTATAAAAATGTTTAATATTCATAGGCTATATATATATATATATATATATATAAGCGTTTTTTTTTTGTGCTTAACGTCCCATACTTTATGCCAATTACACTAATGAGAACGAGCGATTAGTGATATCGGTAAGGGAAAAGCAGCGGGAGTAATTGCGGCTAGAGCTAAGAACCACAGTTCAAAGACGCAGCAGACTGACCGGTGCTTTAGTCACATTGAGCACCGAATCCCTATATATATATATATATATATATATATATATATATATATATATATATATATATGTATATAAATATATATATGAATGTGTATGTATGTAAATACGTATTTATAAATTTTCCGTAAGGTCAAACTTGAAAATACTTTCTAAAAACTAGTAAGTCTTATTGTTGATTGTTAAAGGCTTATTTTAACGTCCTGTTCTCAACATTAACAATACTGCATTTTTCTTTAATTATGAAGGGCTATAAAGAGTGAAAGTTATCTTAAGACATGAATGACAATTATCACCTGTGTTCAATGTCTACATTTGAAAAAACATCTGTTTTTTTAGATTTTGATTATAGTATTTTTTTAAGTGTTGAAAAAATAAATTGTGTTAAATAATTGTGGTAAATAATAATAATAATAAAATAAGTGTGTTAAGATAAATTGTAATTGTGAGAAAACACAGGGTTACGTTTATAAATAAAATCATTAATAACAAACACAGCTTTTATTATTATAAATAAACACATAACGGTTATTCCCCTTACAGGCTAGTACTTAAACATATGTTTTCTGAATAACGCGCATCTCAATAAATGTGCAAAATAAATAATATTATTAACACAAAAAAATATTTTTTATTACTTTACTAAATAAATGATTCCTGACCATCAAATAATTTACTTTGAAATGAACTTAAGTTATTAAATAAGGAACACACGTTTAAGTTAAAAAAAGCAGTTCAAGAGCTATAAGAAAATACTCGGACTAAAACTGTTCTAGAAATTGGAAAAATATGTTAAATTTTTTATAAAAGCCTCGAACTAACAGTTTGGTGTGTAATGTACCTCTGCCGGATTATTAAGTGCAGATAAATCTAGCGGTTTTTACAAATACCCCATCCCGCTGCTTACAAAGATTATTTGCATATTTTACCCGACCCTCCTCCGTCCTTCCGTCGTGTTGTGTGTTGCACTAATGGAACGGAAAATCCATCGGAATTTGTTCGCTTTCGCTACATTTGCCCGGAAATATCTCGTTATACCTGTAATTCCATTTATCATGTTATTCCACTTACGCAATAATTGATAGCTTTGCTAAATCCCATTTTCACCGAAATAGATAGCAACATCTGCTCTGCTACCTTACCCTTCTATTCTCCTATTCTTTCTTATAGCCTATGTTTCTTTTTTCACGTTAGACCGCTTCTTGGCGCATTTCCATTGGAGCGGCCATCGTGGTAAGCGTCTAGATCACTTTTATTTAGAACACACACACACACACACATAAATATATATATTTATTTATATATTTAAATGATAACATTATTGTACATTGTCAATTAGTACATATTGCTGGTTGTACTAATTATAATAAATGAATTAACATTACATATGAATAGTGGTAGCTACCCCTCCAGTGGAGCTTCCAACTTATTAAGAAAATGTTACTTTTCATATTGAATAATTTTTTTTATGAACTCGTATTCCACTGAAAGTTTATATTATAAAAATTAAACTAATCTTAAGTCAGGATATATTTTTCTTTTCAGTTTTCTTTTAGCTGATTCTGGTGTTAAGTTTCTTGGGATTTGGTAAAGTAGTGATTTATCATACTGTAAACGTATGCGTAACTTGGCGTAACTGGATCGAAGAAGTGCTCTCACTTCAGGAAGTTCTAAGTCAAAGTGAAGGGGGTTTAAATTTCTAACGTTCCAAGGTGTATTTGTAATAAGTCTGAAAATCGATTTTAGAGAGTTTGGATTCTTCTTACTTGTGCGTTGAAGGCAGATACCCAAGCAGAACATGAATATTGTCTAATCAGTCTACTATTGTTGCCAACAATATCTTATATATAGTCGTAAAATGTTGTTGCTAACATAGCTGTACAAATATTTATCGTTGTCAATAATGTTTAACAGATAGTTTTTATATTATTGCCAACTGCCAACATGGTTGTACATACATTAGTGTTTAATATTTAGGTTAAACCAACAATGTTTTACTAGTCGCCTACATAGTTTTAAAATAGTCTTGTTAAAATGCGAATGTCGTACACACTGTCTTCATATTGTTGTCAATAAGGCTGTAGACAATAGAATGGTCCAATAAAATACTTTAATTGAACGCGAGAGTTTATTTTACGTTTTGCACCATTGTTTTATAATTTCAGACGGCCCAAAATAATTAAAGTTTGTTTATAATTTGTTACTAAAATACAATTTTTAATCTATGTAGTTTTATTTCTGTCACTATATGTCACTGTTGTTCTTTTTTATGGGTAGCCTAAACAACACAGTACAATTACAGTGTTTTCTTACAATATGAAATGAAGTAATTACAATAATTAATAAATTAATTATTGTGATGCTGACAACCAAATCAGAATATTACTCACGAGTATATTGAATGGAAAGCAATCATTATATAAAACAAATTATTTTGCCGATATTCTCTTCTGTATGGAAACAATAATGTTAATGGCAATAATTCCATGTTGGCCACAATAATGTCTCGGTTTCTCGCAAAGTATGCCCATGTACTCGTACGTATACACTTGTAGGCCTAACTACGAGGGTTGATCAAATATAAACGAGACTGACTTTCTAAAAACTTTTCCGTTGGACATTGAACTCTAAAGGGTGGGGTTTCAGGTAGCCTGGGAGGTTTGGAACGGGCGTAGACGGGCAACATTTCCGTTCGGACCCTTCAGTATAAAACTATACAATGAGTGAGAGTGAAGTGCACGTTTCCGTGGAGCAGAGAATTATTATTAAGTTTTTGGCCAAGGAGGGGGTCAATCCGACTGAAATCTTTCGTAGATTGACGGCTCAATACGGGGACAGGAACCTGTCAAGAGCTCGCGTTTTTCCTTGGCACAAGGAATTCGCCGAAGGACGGGAAGCAGTAGAAAACCTGAAGGCCAAATCACGATCGTCGGCCGGGAAGGTAATGGCCACTGTATTTTTCGACAATCAAGGCGCCTTTCACGTCGAATTCCTCCATCAACGACGCACAATAAATGCACAATATTATTGCGATGTTTTAGAGGCCGCAAAACAGTCTTTTCGTAGGAAAAGGAAATCTAAACCGGCGAGAAACGTCATTCTTCTTCACGATAATGCCCGACCACATTCGGCGAACGCTACGAGGCTTAAACTCGATCAAATTGGCTGGGAACCAATGGAACATCCCCCATACAGTCCAGACTTATCACCCTGCGACTATCACCTGTTTGGGTCACTCAAAGAGGCGCTTGGAGGCCAGCGTTTCGAAGACGATTCTGCGGTGGAGACCTTCGTGCTCCAATGGCTCAATGAACGCCCGAGAACTTTTTACGAAGATGGAATTAAAAAACTTCCAATCCGGTGGGGAAAATGTGTTACTCGTGCGGGAGACTATGTAGAAAAATAAGTTGTATCAAGAATAATTTGTAAGTAAGCAATAAATTTTTTAAAAAATCAGTCTCGTTTATATTTGATCAACCCTCGTACATTGCGTTCAATTCAATAATTACAGAGGACCAACTTGTATCGTTAGTTGGACTATCAAAGTTCTCAGGCAGTTCGAGTCGCTTGTTTCTGGTGACGTCATTATGTCGACTAGGGTTACTGAGCGTTTGTTTATTTGAGTGAGTATTAAAGTTCACGTTTAGTCAGAATTTTTCCCCATCGTATTGGTTACTGTATGAAAACAGTACAGGGGAATGACACAAAACATTACATAAACATTAATCCTATCCCGCCAATCAAATTCAATTATTCCTCCCTCCCAAATTCTGTTCGGAAGCTTAATTGTTGCTAGCTAGAAAAAATTTACGTTTCGGGAATAAATCGAAAATTTTCGTATTTTTAAACAATATTTTGTTACTCAGATAAATAAAAACAATGGTATGATAATAATGTTTTAGAATAACGATAGTTTATAGGCTCCTGCTGAACTATCGTTATAGAATTACGATAGTTTCCTGCTGAACAGGTTGGCGTGTTGTAAAAATATATTGACAGCGGTATGCTATAGTGGCTTGTTCACGTGATAGAAGGGAATGTGCAAAAGTATTTTTCTTTTCTTACCCTTTTTGAAATTCTGATTTCATTATCATAAATAGCATTAAAATCTGCATATGTCAGCATTTTAAACTTTCACATTACACACACACACACAGACACACACACACACACACACACACACACACACACACACACACACACACACACAGACAGACACTTCTTATGTGTGTGCGCACGCATGTGTGTGCGTGTGAGTAGGCATAGATAAAACTGTATAATAGTTGCAGAATTATAACTATAAATGCAGTTTCTTCGTAACTCGATAATAATAACTATATAATAATAAGCATAAGAAAGAAAGAAAGAAAGAAGAGAGAGAGAGAGAGAGAGAGAGAGAGACTTTGTGTACAATATTTCACATTGGCAAAAAAATTAAAATTGTGTATGTGTGAAAATAATGTTTTCAATCGTCATCTTATAAATTAAATGGTTTCTATAAACAAATATACAAACAATGCGAACATCGACGCCTGGGCGACTAACATGAGCTTTACACTTTTGGAATCGGTCCATGATTTTTCACACCAGCCAAAACTTTGAATGTTTTATATAACTCGTCCAGAATGACTTGATAACAAATTCCAGGCAGATGTTGCAGACTGGTTATTAATAATATTGTGGGATATTTTAGTTTGAAATATTGGCAGCACCGGGTGTTTTGGCTGTAATGTACCGGAGAGAGGGTAAAATATTTAAATACGTCCTTCTTATAAAATTGATTTATGTACCGCCGAACAAGAACTGATTTATAGTTCAGTGGGATAACATGTAAATTTACTAGCTTATTAATATGTAGATTTTACGTACAGTATGTTTGTATGTGTGTTTATGTTAATTTGTAAATAAATTTGCAGGGATTTTTAATAAGAAAGCTTTCTATGAAGTAGTCTAAATAAAAACTAAAAATGCATCATAATTTTTTAAACAATCATAATTTTTATGCCAATAATTCATATAATAAAATTAATATGATATCCTAAGGGGGTTACTGTAAGTTTGTATCAACAAGTTTAAAATTACAAAATTAATTTCTGTACGCCTAATAAATACGTTACTTAAATGAGAACATAAATCGCTACACGAAACTAACAGTTAATCTCTGTGTGATATAATGGAAGGAAATACAGTAACCTACTTCGCAACGAAACTGTTACAAGTATAATTAAATGCCAAGAAGAACTGAACTGCTGCGAAGAATATCTTGCACTTAATCTTTTTTATATCAATTAGTACTTTATATCAGGAGAAACGAAACATTTCGATGCAAGGAGACAAAATTTCTGTTTAGACAAAAACAATGCTGCAGCAACAGTATAGGAAAAGTATTTTTTTTTTAACACTATACAATACAAATATTAATTATTAAAATGATTTCATTTACCATATCGTTTTTATTATTTGCTTTATACAAAGTATGACAATTAATGTCGGTAAAAGTGTAGTGAATATAAGTGACTGTTGGAAGGCTTACAATTGCCTTTCTGACAACGGCTTTGTCCATCTCACGGTCAACCACTCGGTTAATTTCGTTGATTATGAAACAGGTGCACTCACAAATACGATCGAAAGATGAATACCTAATCTGTATCAGTTAGGTTCACCACGCAAGTACCCTGCCAGTTAGGTTATTGAGTATTCTTTTTCTTTTCTTAAAAAAAAGGTTTTCTTCAAGCATCACCGTTTTAGGCCTAACATATGGTTAGGTTATGGGTTTTTTAAAAAAAATAAAGTTTTTTATCACGAAAAACCCGTTTTAGACGTATTTTTATCGCTTTACTGATCTGCAACACGTTATCGACTTTCACGCGGGTAGCAATTTTGAGGTTATGTTGATCACTTTTATTTTCGATTTTTATCGTACTTCTCGTGATTTCCGCGCTTTTATATTTTGGATTATTGCTTTTGGGCATGTACTGAAGCGTTTCAGTAAAAAAAATATCGAAAAAGGCAGAACAGGCTACACTGCATTTTTACCTTAATATCTTTTAAAACTCTTAAAAAATCTAACAAAAATTTTAACAAATTCGAGAGTTCATATTTTTTATACAATTTAAAAAAAATTACATTATTAAATAATGATAAACTAAATCAGTGTGAATTAGATAAGAATGAAACAGTTTTTAGTAAGAACTGATTAAGAAAATATATTCTTCGAAATCAGTTTTTACGTCACGTTCAGATTTGTTCTTCAATAGAGAACGGCATGACCGTGCTGGCGACAATTTAAGATTTTCTGAACGTTTCACCTGGATGGCTGACCCTTAGAAGAGAAAATCGGTGTTGAAAATGTTCAGCGAAAATAAAGGAACCCATTTCGAGAAATTTACTTTCATTTCAATAGTACTCCCGTCCCCAAAGCCCAAAATGTTTTGGATTCAAAGATTGTTTGAAGTGGCACATTCGCGCGCGCGCGCACAAGACACACAAGATTTTAAATATTTTATTCAAGCTCTTTTTTGAAATGAAAACGTCTTTAGGCAGACCTGGCATTTTTTGTTGTGTGTGTGTGGGGGGGGGAGTAGAGACTCTCATTAGCACGGGTAATATGTAGCCTAACAAAGCTTTACACTTGCCTTATAGACTTTCTTTTGAAGTCAATTCAATGCTACAGGTGAGCTGGTCGTTTCTCACTATAATAAATAAGAAAACGCGAATTTATATTTATACCGAGAGGCAGCGATTCGACATTTGCCAAGTTGAACGATATAGTCTGAATTGGACTGGCAGTGCCGGGAGAATTTCAGAACTCTGTCTCTGGAAAGCTAGGTACCAGGGTACAAGGGGTTGGGAGCAATGAGCTGGGCTATACTGGGGTCTGTATTTGAGTTTACCGGATTCAGCAGTAGTCTTTTTCATGGTAGGTTTTCAATATATAGATCTACAAACAATACTGGGGAAAATGGGATAACCTACGAAGGGTTTTCCATAGTGAGAGAGAGAGAGAGAGAGAGAGAGAGAGAGAGAGAGAGAGAGAGAGAGAGATTCAAGTAAGAACCAGTTTTTTGGACTCAATTGTAGAAACGCTAAGCTCCATCGATATCCGAAGACGTTCCCTTATACTTAGTAAAGGCTGTGGCAGAAGGTAAATAATGATATTACAAGGTAACATAATACAAGAAAATTCTATTCCACTTTACCATATATCGATATGCAAAGTGCAAATATTCTTATACGATAAAAATGCAAAATACTTGACATAAAATACCCGGAGCTTTGTTATAAAGGTTGTGTGTGGAATGTGAACGATATGCGGAAAACTGTAATATGATATGTGCAATATATAAGGCCGCGGTTTGGCCCAGAAACTTGAAATACCTGAAATATAACACAAGAAAGTGTAAACGTCATAGTGACATTAATTATGTCATTAATTTAATCATTCATTAATTAATCATTTTCATAGATTGTATTAACTCCATAATTTATTGTATAAGCTATATATTTTATAGGCTACACATTGTATAGGCAACATATTGTATATGCTACACATTATATATGCTACAAATGTATAGGCTATATATTTCGTTGGCTACATATTATTTATATATGTTGTATATTGCAGAGACTACATATTGTATAGGCTATTTATTGTACAGACTATATATTTCATAGGTTGTATATTGTGTAGGCTACATACAGTATAACTTTCATAATAAATATATATTTTATATTGTGTAGGCTACATATTGTATAGGCTACATATTGTGTAAGCTACATATTGTATAAGTTATATAATGTATAGGCCACATATTGTACAAGTTACATAATGTATAGGGTACACATTGTGTAGACTACATATTGTTTAGGTTACATAGTATACAGGATACAATTCGTAGGCAATAGAATTCACTCATATATATATATATATATATATATATATATATATATATATATATATATATATATATATATATATATATATATAGACCCTGTTGGATCACGCAAAGCACTCCGACTCATGTCTTGTTCTTTCTAATCCTCCACACCTCCCTCATCCTGTCCCCATGGATCCTCCTTCGTTCCTCCGTCCATTTTACCCCTGCTCTCTTTGGGATTTCATTCTTTGGGACCTTCCAACCGAGCATTTTTCTCCTGTATGCGTTCCTGTCTTCAACGTCTGTTGAGTCTATTTCTGCGTCATGTAGGTCTATTCTGACTTGTATGATCCACGACGTTGTTGATTTGACACCTTGTATATAATTAATGATTCTGTTGGCAAGTCTCGTTGTTGGGAGTTTACTGATGTGTTCATAGAACCGAAGCCTCCTTCTTCTGATATCTGCTGCCAGGTTCGATATCTTCTCTGTGGTCTTCCGGGACCACAGAGAACATTTATATATAAATGTTTCTATATAGCTTGAAATAAACGGTATTACTTAAAATTGTTTACACTAACTTGAACCAAGATTTTAAATCAAATTCATTTCTGATTTTAATTATTTTCCGATAGCTTTGATTTGGTAGTTTTGGAGAGACTGCCAACTCATTCATCCTTACTTCTGTAGTTTTGGAGCGGTTAATAAATATTTTGGGTTTCATAAGGGACTAATTATTAAATGCCATTTTTAAAAATATTTGATTTTCTAAACGTGTCTACACGTTTAACTTTTAACAAAACACAAGGATAGTTTAACAAAAACGTTCTCTCTAAAAAAATCCAGATAAAGCACTTTTTATAAAAAAAACAAAAATACCCATCTTTCTCGATAAAACATAATGCCGTGAAATATTAATTAATATTAGCCATGTGCGAAATTAATAATTTTAATGAGTGTAATAAATTTTTAAAGTAATAAATTTGACGCGAAACCATAACTGCACCAAAATTAATAAACAGATTTTTGATAAGTTGTGCAATTCCTTCTCCTTCCCACTAAACAAATGGGAAAAATGATCGTGAAAATAATCAACATTTTGAAGTTACCTGAATTTAAAAATGTGTTTTTTTTACTTGGCTGTGTTTGTGTGTGTGTGTGTGTGTGTGTGTGTGTGTGTGTGTGTGTGTGTGTGTGTGTGTGTGTGTGTGTGTGTGTGTGTGTGTGTGTGTGTGTGTGTGTGTGTGTGTGTGTGTGTGTGTGTGTGTGTGTGTGTGTGTGTGTGTGTGTGTGTGTGTGTGTGTGTTAGCACGCTCTCGTTCGCAATTTTAGTCTAATTTAGTTAAAATTTTAAATTTATCACAAAAAATGATATGATAATAGCTTAGACAAATTCGTTAATCAGATTTACAAATTGCACACATTAGCATTTTGATTTTTTAAAATTTGTTCAAATTAAGACATTTTTGAGAGCGGTCAGGGACCGTTTTCATATTTCCCTGAAAAAGGGGTAAAACACAGAAAAATACTTTTTAAAATTCGCTTCTATCACGTCAGCGAGACAGCTGGGTGCTGCGATGTCACTTAACTTTCTCTGTAGGCTACTGCGTACAGAAGGAAAATAAAAGCGAACTTTTTCATTGTTATTTTGTGTATGTAGCGGGTAAAACGATTACCCATCGTAAAACATGATTTCTAACGTTAAACTAATGCAGTGTATTGTATATTCTCTTTAAATATGCTCGTTTAGGTTAGCAGACAGCCTACCTGTTCTAAAATAGATTGCACACGTACAGTATTATAAATAACGGCTTAGAAACATGTGGAAGGTATTTGTTATCATGCACTCGGCAACGTTATGTTATGGCCGCCAAATTGATGAAGCCATTCCAGTTTTCAGAAACACTTGATTTACTCTCAGATAAATGCGGTGTATTAATAGCTTCCTCAACTCCTGCTCAACGCTAGCGTCGTTTAGATTTTTTGTTTTTATTAAGTACATAGAAAATTAATTGTGAAAAATATCGGTTTTGTAAAATTGATCGATTATCCATTTTTAAGTTTATTTTAAATAAGAAACTTACTTTTACGTGAAAGTCTACGTGATATTTACAGAGACTAAAATCATCGCGGCACGCAGCTGTCTCGCTGACGTGATGCCACGAATTTCCAGATAATAACAATACCACAATTACCACAATAACCGTTTAACCATCATATAAGTTGTTCAATTTGCCATTTACAAATTTTTAATTTTATTGAAAATACGAAAATTAGCGTTGTTAGATTTTGTTTTCTTTTTTAAACAAAATAAAAATTCTAAAATGCTTCCCTGTGTAACGAGTTTGTTAAACTTTTATCAAAAAGAAATAAAACTTTAAAATGATGCCCTGGATAACGAGTTTGTTAAGCTTCTATGAAATTGAATAAAACTTTAAAATAGTGCCCTGGGTAACGAGTTTGTTAAGCTTCTATGACATGGAATAAAACTTTAAATTGATGCCCTGGGTAACGAGTTTGTTAAGCTTCTATAAAATAGAATAAAACTTTAAAATTCATCCCTGGGTAATGAGTTTGTTAAGCTTCTATCAAGTGGAATAAATTTTAAAATGATGCCCTGGATAACGAGTTTGTTAAGCTTCTATGAAATTGAATAAAACTTTAAAATAGTGCCCTGGGTAACGAGTTTGTTAAGCTTCTATGACATGGAATAAAACTTTAAATTGATGCCCTGGGTAACGAGTTTGTTAAGCTTCTATAAAATAGAATAAAACTTTAAAATTCATCCCTGGGTAACGAGTTTGTTAAGCTTCTATCAAGTGGAATAAATTTTTAAAATGATGCCCTGGATAACGAGTTTGTTAAGCTTCTATGAAATTGAATAAAACTTTAAAATAGTGCCCTGGGTAACGAGTTTGTTAAGCTTCTATGACATGGAATAAAACTTTAAATTGATGCCCTGGGTAACGAGTTTGTTAAGCTTCTATAAAATAGAATAAAACTTTAAAATTCATCCCTGGGTAACGAGTTTGTTAAGCTTCTATCAAGTGGAATAAATTTTTAAAATGCTTCTCTGGGGAACGAGTTTGTTAAGCTTCTATCAAATAGAATAAAACTTTAAAATGATGCCCTGGGTAATAAGTTTGTTAAGCTTCTATAAAATGGAATAAAACTTTAAAATTCTTCCCTAGGTAACGAGTTTGTTAAGCTTCTATCAAATGGAATAAAACTTTAAAATGATGCCCTGGGTAACGAATTTCTTAAGCTTCTATCGAATGTAGTTGTTGGCTATTCCTGTAATACTGGTTGCATGTTTCTTCCTATCAAAATTTAGACCGAATTATAGAGATTCAGCAAAAAATTCCAAATAAACTTGGTAAAACAACGTTTTTTTAAAAACGTTAGAGATCCCGCTTAAATTGGCGGAAAAGTTTGCAAGTGCGTCAGAGTGCTGTCGTGATTCGTTGACCAGGCGATTGTTCAAGAATAAACACCGCAATGACCACCGTTCTTTGATCTAATATACTAGTATAATTAAGACTTATAACTCATAACAGTACAACAACGTATTTGTTTTTAAATTGAAATGATGGTATCACCAGTATACTCACTTACGTCTTCGATTAATGACTTTATTTACGAGCAAAATTTATCCGCCGATGTTAAGAAGTAGCCCGACTGTTTCTGGTTTTTCGGAACATGACATATGCTGAAGATGGCTGGAACACAGATAAGCGTCTTACCCTCTTGAGAAGGGTGATTGCAGGCCATATGTTCAGTTTATGAAGCAAGACAGCATTGCTGCGTAAAAAACCAAGCGGAAGATGTTGCAGATAGGCTAATGCAGAACACTAAAACCGATACATTCATTTCGCTTCTTCGCTGTACAAGTAGGGTGATCGAGTGAATTTGATTTTGCTGCAAGACCGAGTTGTAAGAAGTGTTTTTGACCGGAATGTTTACTACTAGACATAATAAACCAATTTTATGTATTTTAATACTTTTTTTAATACACGCGCGCGCGCGCGCACACACACACACACACACACACACACACACACACACACACACACACACACACACACACACACACACACACACACACACACACACACACACACACACACACACACACACACACACACACACACACACACACACACACACACACACACACACACACACACACACACACACACACACGACCCTCTCAGAAAATAGTTTAAGAGGTCAGATTCGGCAGGTTCGGTAAAACTTCAAGGCCCCGGGTTTGGGTGTTACCATGATACAGCTATGATATTTATTTATGATAAATAGCACCTCTGACTATTTATATTTTTCCAATATAAATCAGCTACAAAAAGGAGTTTTACTTAATCATAAAAAAATTATTGAAAATAAAAATTTTCCTAAACGCAATCAAATTTAATTCAAAATGATAATTTATGCAATTCTTAACACTGTTTACAACGATGAAATCAAGTTTTTAAAAATATATAAAACAAAATCGTTACGAATTTTTTAATATTTCAAATACTTCCCTTCAAATATTGTTTTATTGGTTTATTAATCACAATACTTATTGGAGAATTACTGTCGGAAAATGTGCATTGGAGCGGCCATTGTCCAGACCTTGAAATGATCGCAAATCATGACCCTAGATCACTCATATACACAGGCCTACATGTGTGTGTGTGTGTGTGTGTGTGTGTGTGTGTGTGTGTGTGTGTGTGTGTGTGTGTAATATGAGTGATCTGGAGGTCAGGACTTGGGATCATTGAGCGGTCCCGGGGTCTGAACGAAGGCCGCTCCAAAGGCACATTTTCCAACAGTGATTCTCCAATAAGTATTGTGATTAATAAACCAATAAAACAATAGTTGAAGGGAAGTATGCTCAGCAGTAAACACGGGCGCTGCCATGTATTCCCACAACGGAAAACATCACTTGATTTCATTTCCCTTGATATACGGCTCCGATCACTTGATTGTAGTGTGTCGGGGCTTCTGCGTCTGGAGTGCCCGTTTAATTACTGGCAATAATTAATTTTATAAACTCAATAACAATTAATATAGACACATTGATTAAAACTAATTTGTAGGTCACGGTAATGACCCGACATATGTAAATTACTGGCAACAATGTAACACAGAAAATCATAATTTAAATGTCATTTATTTATTGTATGACAGTAAAGTTAGTTGCAATTACATTTTATAAAAGTATTAATAATTGTAATGTTTCATAAATGTATTTGTCCCTTCGGCAGAATAGACTTTGGCTGTCTCATTGTAATGTTATCTACGAGTACTTTCTGTCTGTCTGTCTATCATAATTATTTCTTTATTTATCCATATCTGGTGACATGTATTAATATCAAAATTGTAATGTTAATAAATTAAAATTTCTTTTTGAAAACCTATTTATAATTAGAAAATAATCCGTTGATTGAAAATTAATTTTAATTTTTTGTTCAAATTGATATCAAAATTTTAATGTTAATAAATTACTACTTTTGAAAACCTTATTTATACCGAATTTTAACGTTGATTGAAGTTAATTTAATTTTTAAAACTAGTTATCCATTTAACTAAAAATTAACTGTAAGTATTATTGTTAAAAAAATTATTTTGTTCACAGATTTTTATCCATATTTGGTGACATGTAAACATTAAAATCACAAAATAATTTATATGGCTATTTTCCTCAAAATTTCTTGTTAGAAACCTATCGAAAATTAGAAAAATCTAAAAGGTCCGATTAGTCGAAATTTGTTTTACAGTTTTTGTTCAAATTTGAATGACTAACATAATATAAAAAGAACCATACTTTGCATTAAATAAATTTACAAAATTTCTAGTTAATAAATGTAAATTATACTTTACAAAAACAACATTTTGAAACATTTTTATTCTTTAAAAAATTTCTGTTATTTAACCAAAAAGTAAAAAAAACACGTATCATGTTTTCTCTTCCTTTTTATTTTAATTTCGATAATTTATACAAAAACCGACAAATTAACATAGCTAGTTTTTAACAACATAACCTGAAACTTATTGTAACCGTTCTTAATTTAAACTTATATTATCAGCTGTTCAATGAAATTAGGTGATCGTTACGAATTAATATAAAACAACTGATCTTTTACTATTAAATACTTATCGAAATTAAATTAAAGATTAATTTCATATATTTACATCGGTCAAACTTTTTCTTAGTTTCCGTAGTGTAATGGTTATCACGTGCTCCTTACGCGCGCATGGTACTCTGTTTTATGCCGGGCGGAAACCAAGGAAATTTTAATTATAATTAATTTAATGTTTCATTAATGTTAATTAACATTAATTAAGACTTGCTTCGTGCAATATATACTGTTATATACATTTATAAACTTGTACACTCGAATCCAACATCACAATGAACCCTAAAACATAAGTCTTAAAAATAGAAATAACCTATCCTAACCCACTGTTTGTACTTGTATTTATCTTTCATTTAACAGTCTGGAATATGTATAAATTTTTACTTTAGTAGAGGTTAGAGTTATGGGTCTTCAAATATTGGGAAAAATATGAAACTATGTTGAAAAACAATACCCTCAGTTGATGAAAAAGGAATTTCGTATAAGTATCAAGCTGGGATTTCAGAAAACGACCGATTTAGTGGTCCCAATTTTAACCCTTTCAAGTATTTCAGATAAATTCAGAAAACGTATGTACAATAGTTTCACAACGTTTATTTATTATGACAGCTGTAGTTTGTTCTATGTCAGCTGGGACATTTGATAATTACAGGCATTACATAATCAGAGCGAAAACCAGCTGAGAAAATAATACCTGTATTTTAGGTAAAGAACTAATTTATCTGGAAAATATTCATATTTTACACTTACATAAGCAAAAGTGTAACTCAAAACCGTATTTGCTTTTTTCCAGTAATAACAAAGTTTGACACCATCTTTGTAGGTTTAAACAAACAAATAAATTATATAAAAATATTGGATTTTGAAGCAGAACAGCTGTTTTATAACATGTGCCAAAATTAAATTCCAAATGCTGTTTTGATCGTTGAGAATGTTCCAGTTGCATGACATGCTCAATACTATACACACAAAAAATAATTGTTAAACAAATTTAGATTAACTGTATTCTTTTATATTCTGGAGAATGAACTAATACATATACATTATATGATTTCATTCCTTACATAAAGTTATTAAAATATCTAATTTTTTACACTTGGTAGTATTAAGAATCCCCAGTGTAGAATTACCTCTAGGTTACCTAATTTACTATTGAAATATACAGACTGGAATGTGTATATATAGTTTTGAGATAGTATGCATAGTTAGTCACTAATTTCATTACATTTAGCTGTAACGGAAGTTAATAAATAACAACCTTGTTGAGATTAAATTCTACCAGTAACTTATGCACACAAAACTTAAAATAGAAGATGATGAGGTCTTAGTTTGTAAACAGTATCACTAAAATTCACAAACAGATGATTTTTATTCAAATTCAGTAGTTTTGTTTACATAAATGCACACTTGTAACTTGTAAGCTGTTCACTTTTGTAATAACTTTGTGATATTTCAAAAAAATAAAAGCTCTATTTTAATGTCGTTTTCACTTCATACTAGAGATTCATTTAATGCTCGTTCCTTACAGCAGAGATGACGTCCATTTAAATAAAAACTAGCCACGTGTCTTCAAAACATAATACAGCCAGGTCACGTGACTTAAGCTCAACGAGCTAGGTAAATATTATAAGCTTACCCATTGAAACGGATGTGTTTAACCTTTCATAGAAAATATGTATTTTCGAGAAGTGAGTTGAAATTAAATAAATAAATTTAAATTTTTAATACACGCTGAAAAAATATGTTATTAGATTTTACTAAGTAATATTTAGAATATTTATTAAGCTCAATATTTAGAAGGTAAAATAAGTAGATCACCTGACTAGATCTTGTAAATAAGATTAGGTTATGCAGGGAAGCTTTTGTATTGTAACTCAACTACTGAAGCAAAATAAGTTTAATTAATTAAAGTCTACTTGTGTACTGACTTGTTAATTCTTTCACCATTTCTTCTTTATCTTCTAAGAATGACACTTTGTATCTCTTCTTAACTTCAGGTAAGATTTGAAGTTTCATAACAATTCCATGAAACAAATTTCGAATAAAAAAACAAGTTCAAGATAAAAACCAAGTCAAGGTTTGTTTTGGTTGGTTTTGAAGAATTTATACAAAGTTTTTTTAAAGAAATATTAACAAGTGCGTTGGCAAGAGGTTAATTGAAAGAGGAAAAGTTTACTAAGTACTTTTGTGTTAGTTAGAAGTTGTGCCGTTATGGATAGTAATGTTACATCAGCTCAGACTCAATGAGGCAATGAAGCTGGGTCTAGTTTATTACAAACTTGATTACTGCCCGGACTGTTAAAAATGAATGGAAACAATTTTGGGCAAACAAAACAACAACGTTATGCATGTGTAGGTGACTGAAAATTGAATTTAAAGTGGCAATCGAAGTTATGTGTTGTGATAACTGCCACCTTCGATTTGAGAACAACAACGAAAAATAAATTGTGCAAAAATAATACTCTCTCACTCTCACATTCGATTATTTGTCGTCCAAAAAGGTTTAACAAAATTCATCAAAATTGGTTGATAAAATATTGCTTAAAGATTTTGTCATTTCTGACTTCCGTGTTGGTCGTATAATTCCAATCCCCTGAATTTGAAAAAAAATTAACTTTAAAACCATAAATGTAGTTAATGTGCTACAGCAACGAGGCACGCGGAGCTTCATTATTTCAGCAAAATCTGATGAACTCTTTGTTATATTTTAGTAGCTCCCAAACTGGATTTTTGGGATTGTAAGAACTCATGCGTTTTGTTTGAATCCTGAAAGACTGCATTTCATAATTGATAAAAACCCTTAAAATCGATTTACAAAAAATGATATTAAAAGTTTTTGATTTTTTTTAATTTTATCAGAAAATGCTCCAGAATTATGCATCCCTAAACGAATAAACAAGACATAAATACCAAATTTAAAGTCGGTTAATTAATTTACTCTAATGTTCCCAGAACACACACACACACACACACACACACACACACACACACACACACACACACACACACACACACACACACACACACACACACACACACACACACACACACACACACACACACACACACACACACACACACACACACACACACATCAGTAAAACAAATTCTAGTAAAAACAAGTATTACGCTCTGGGGGGAGGAAGCAAAGTTTCAAAATGATTTTTTTCGTGATCACCAAACTTTCTTCATACTTGCACAATGACGATGCAAAATCAGAAAATTTAAATTTTTGCTTATATTACGGCAAATGTGGTATTGTTATTGCTACGAAATCAACTACAAACACTCCAAAACGAACAGATACCCAACAATAGGGTACCTAATACCACGAATCTCTGTACAGAGAACTAAAAATACCTATCACACATATTTAAAAAGTATTTTGAAATCATTGTTGAAATCGGAGTGCGTCAAAATCCACAAACATATTTTACAAATAAAGAAGAACATCTGTGACGCATAAAAATGAATTCTGAAATATTGTCGTCTGTAGGCCTAAATACAGCGAGGTATTAGGATGTGACACTTGATAGTAAAATAAAATGGAAAGAACATATTAGAAACGAAAAAGAGAAATTAAATATGAAATACAGAAATATGATTCCATTTGTTAGAAATTTGGGATCTCCTCTAACTTGGGTCCTTTAAAGAATCAACTATCGGCTGTACAACAAAGCGCTTTAATACATTTACTTATATTACATTATTCTTGTGTTGTCACGGCTACAAGTACAGTTACAATAGTAACTCTATCAAAATGTTCCCCTGAAATATGTCCCAAGATCCTCTGGAAACCCGTGGCTGCTTGGCCGCAGATCTGAACTGGCAATACGTAAGAAACTGTTATTATATAAACAAGTGTTGAGACTTGTTTGGATATATGGCGTACAAGTTTGGGCATGTGCAAGTGTCACAAACATTGAAAGCGTTCAGACTTTTCAGAACAAAGTGCTAAGAGGTAACGTTAATGCACCTTGGTATGTTCGGCATGATGACTTACATCGTGACCTTAACATTAATACTGTAAAGGAAGAAGTTAGGATACATGCAGCAAAGCATGGCATGCGTCTTTGACTTCGTATTAATCAAGAAGTGAACTCCATTCTTGAAGTAATTAAAGACAAGCGTCGACTCGAGCCAGAAACTTAAGTACAGAATGAAACTGAAATTCTCTGGATTACCGTAAAGAAGAGATGTAAATTCATAGTCAATATTAGTAATTAATTGTTTAGAATAAAAAGATATATTAAAATGGAAACACGGTAGATAAAGTATCGTAAACTCACGTAATGACATCAAACTGGAATAACTGTTTATTACACCATATTAAATATTTTGTATTGGTTATATTGCATTGTAATACAACGTATATTATGTACGTTATAATATAACATTATAATATTAACTTATATGTAACATTATAATATAACGTAATTAATGTATATTAAATTACTATGTCATTATCACTGCTATTACCTTACAGTTAGCACGCATATTGTTTTAGTAATACACTTAACTAACAAATTTAACTTTATAAACAGCTGATTTTTTTGTCTTTAATTAAAAATAAGGAAATGCAACGCTCGCAGCAGTCTCGCTGAGTTGATAAATGAGAACTTCTAGAAAGTAACAATATTTTATGTGATTTAAGCAATTAGATAGGCCCTATTGCATAAAATGTTGTTTTCAAATTATTGAAGTTCAATGAAACCTGTCCATCGGAGACTTGTTTAAGTTAGAGCGGCAGAGCTCTTAAAGAAAACATTACCGACAGGCTTTTTGGCAACCCTAAAACCAAAATCATGTTGGTTTTTTTTATTATTTTAAGGCGAAAAGCACATTGAGGCTATTATCGCCTCCATAAATTTAAGTGTGAGTGTAAAGTGTTAAAGTTGTAAGTGTAGTGCTGTAAGTGTAAGTGTGTGTTGCCACGAGGGAGGTCTAAATCCTCTCAATAGGTGCAGCTAGTCTGCACCCTCCTGTGGGTGAAAATCATGTTGGAGAACCGCGGTGTTCTTAACGTTTCATGTGGTGGTTGTTTTAAGAGTTAACTAACAGACAAATAGAAAAAACTAATAGACTGGCTTCGGTCAGATTGCAGGAACATAAGCATGGGATTAAAAAGCAACAATATGTCTCTTCTCCTTACTAGTATCACAAAGAATACGGCCAAAAAACAGACTTTAAGATCGGTAGACAGATTGTGTGGAAAGTTATAAGACCATTGAAGCAGAGAAACGAGATGTATTAAATATGAGGGATGCTGCTCAATATTGTGATAACCGAGCGCAATAGTGTTGGATTCATTGTCAGTCTTACTAGACCTAACCTACAGGGATATAACAAGCTAGCAGGTGAAAGCGAGAACCATCTCGAAGATGTTAGCAAAACGTATGCACAGCTGTGTCGAGTGGATGTATAACGTATTTCAATAATTCACATTTTTCCTTTCAATTCGCGAATGAATACGTATTATTTTTTGTTTTTTTTTTTTTTTGTTTTAACGTCCGACTGTTGTGCACACTTGGGCTAATGCAGACGATGGGATGATTTATAGCGTATGAAAATGCCAAGCCCTCGCCGGGAATCGAACCCAGATCCTCGGGGTGAAAGCCTAGTACTCTATCCACTAGACCACCGAGGCGGCTGTATACGTATTATATAACAGGCCCTTCAAAAAGTGATCTAAGAATCATAACAGGTGCTCCAAGACCTCACTTTTAAATAAGAAGTTACTAATTTCTAAAACAAAGTATTACACTGTAGTGAAACCCATTAACACAACTAAAACTAAAGGTTTACTAAAACAAAGTATTACTTCACAGCTGTGGCGAGTCCAACACCTGGAACTATACTTCTGCACTTCTAGAACACGTTTTAAGATTGTTTTTGTTATATTTGCTATTCCGGTTCAACTTTGTCTAAACTGGATACAAAAACTGATTTTGGTTATCGATTAAACAAGTTCATTACCTAATAAAGACCGTTAACAGTTTAAAATTGTCGGTATTTTTTAAATCAAATGTTTATATCGTTTCATTTAAAAAAATCAAATTAAATATTTCAAACACGATTAAAATCCGGATAAATTACAATCTCAATTTTTCGTACTTGTACCATATTTTCGATGTACTGTGTTTCAAAAAACGTAATACTTTTCGAACATTACACTCATTACCGTATTAAAATGTGTTACTTTTGGAAAATAACTTCTATCATGTCAGCGAGACAGATTATTATTTTAACAAATAGGAGCTGATTTAAATACGTGTTGTATTCTAGTTTAAGCTGGTTGTATGGATTAAACACAAAGGTTTATACTTATTGTTGGGTTAATTAACCAAACACTTCAAATATCCAACACAGAACAAAACAGCAATACTGTTAAATACCTCAAAAAACATTAGCTTTGTTAATTTTAAAACTAGTTAGGTTAGTAAAAATTGTATGAATGAAAAATTGTATGATCGCCATTACGTTTTGCGAAATTCTATTGGAAAATAAGCCAGTGGAGCGGCCATCATGGTAACTCTAGGCCCGGGACTTTGAAGTGAGTGCCAAATCTGAGATCTCTAAAAATCTTTGCGTGTGTGCGCGCGCGTGTGTGTGTGTGTTTTAGCACGCTCACTTTCGCGATTTTGGTGCGACTTGAATCAAAACTTGGCACAAAATCGAGTTCAATAAAAGCTTAACTTCGTTAACCTTAACATCCATTCAAACGTGTCAGTTACTTTAAAGCCTAAAAGGCACAGCTTTCTTACTTACACTTTTTTTGATGTGATGTACCAAGGTGTCGTAATTAGCATTCAAGTCTACATTAATTCATTTTAAATTTTCTGAAATCGAATGACATTAAGAAAACAGATTTAACGTCGGTCAGGGCTAAAATTGTAAGCCTATTTTCCATGTAATATGAAAGTTTAGAATGCTAATACATGTAGATTTTAACATATTTTCAAAAAAGTTATCTTAAAAAAATATTTTATGAGACTCGCCTCTATTACGTAAACTAGACAGACGGACTATGCCTATTGATTTATTAACTTAAATAAAATTTTTGTATTTAAAAATAAGTAGCGTAGTTAATAACGGAATTTATTTAAAGTGTGTATTTTTGAAAAACAAACAGACGAGAAACAGGAAGCAATAAAAAGATTTAATATTTGAATGAATAAATGAATGACTTGAAACCTAATATTTACATTTAGGCCGGCTTCGTGTGTCTGTAGTCAGTTTGAATTAATTTTAATGAGTCTCATTTAAAACATTTTTTTTAACTGGCTGTCATAAATAAAAAAATATTGTACGATACATGTGAAAGTAATGCTTTTGACGATAAAATCAGATATGTGTGTTTGACGTGCCAGTAATGCAATACACCTTAACAATATACTATTAAAAGTGGTATTTCAGCTTTATATTATAATTCCATCAACATCACCTGCAGACGCTTAACTGAAATTAACGTTGACTACGTTAATTTTTTGAAGTTATAGGTTTTATTAGCTACTGGCGCCGCGATCAAAGGACCTCTTTGATTCTCGTTCAATAAACTTGTGCCCTCAATAGGCTATAAAGTCTCCACTTGTTAGCTCATTCTGCTGAAAGTCTCGGGATTCTGGTAGCCAAACATCCTGTATTTTCTGCTGGCAGAAGTCTTTAAAATCATAAATTATATAAACTGCAATTTCGTCTTCCATCCTGCATAACCTGCACACAAGTTCTCCGTCGTACATTTCTATCCTGGTGATGTGCTCCCTCAGACCACTGTGCCAGGATCTGAATGTTCCTTGCTGACAAGCTGTGCAGACTTGAAGGAAGGTCACAGTGACAGTTGGCCCTGTCCTCGCAGCCAAGGTTCCATCTCTGTAAGGTCTTGCACTTCTACGCTTCATTAGGAGCCACTTTGCGTCATCTTTCTTCTCAATTTGCACTGTTGAGCTCCCGACATTCCTATACTTTCAAAAGTTATATGACTTCAGACAAGAGTAACCCGCCTGGCGTCCCTACAATAGCTGCAATTCACTGTTTGTCAGACGCCAGTTTCCTCTGACCAATGTTCTTCTTATTCCTTATGTCCATTTTTACCAGTTTCTCAGGGCTTTATTGGTTTGAAGATTTCTTTTCAGCCAACTAAATGTCATAAGTATAGTCCAGCCACTTAATAAACGGCCCGCGCGAGGATTTCTCGTGCATGTAGGAGAATTCCTCTAAAGCTCCCTCCAACAGTCCAATGACACATAATCAGGCAATATCCGTCTACAAACTGTTACTACTCAGCGATAATGAAGCAAAAGGAGAGAACTGTGGTGAGAGAGGGGGATCGACATCTCTTTCGCATATTTTCCTTCTCTGTCTCACAGGTGCTCTTAACAGGCCGTTTTCTACGCGGCTAACTTATAGCTAGTTACATAAAATGTCCACCTGCACAGAGTCCTGTATGCATAGGTAAGAATAGATTATACCTGGAGGTCGCCTGGTAAGCAGAGGCCGCATATTTAAGCTAAGTTCCCCCTTACCCAGTGCTGTTCCACTTTGACTTGGGATGAAGAAATGTAACCCAGGAGCAGATAGATGAAGAAAGTTTACACCTAGTTAGAGCATCTCGAGATTGCCAAAGTGTGAGCCTCCGAGGCTGTTATTAAACAGAAACAAAAACAAGGCACAGTTATTACACCACACTACGAGGTAGTACAGTAATACTACAGTCATATTAATTTCAATAAAGACGCTAGATGTAATCCGAGGCAAAGACTCTGACATAATACAACTGGGTCATGTGGCTTCAGACGCGGGAATAAGATTAGGTTAGGGTCGGAGGGGAGCATTGTGTTTTATCCGTCAGAGTAGAAATGAGTTCTACTGATATTGACGGTATTAACTGACTGAAGTCACCATCTAATTCCAGTGTGTCGTTTAGTGTGCCGCCATCGTCTGTAAAGGGTGTAACGAAAATGCACTAAGTTTTGTTGAAATTCTTAATGTGATAGAAATAGAGAACTATTTCTTTTTTTATTCGCTCAATTTTGTTTTTAGAAATTATATTCTATCTGCAGAACGGTAATATTTTTGAAAATTTAAAATGGCATTGAATGAAGAATTTAATAGTTATGATGATGTAAAATCATAATTACAAAAACATTAAGGATAAGGAAAATATTTGTGAAAATTAGCTTCCATCATGGCAGCGAGACAGGTGCGGATCGCGGTTGTTATACGTGTTTTTTTACCAAAAACAACAGAAAAGAAATTTTATAAAAATAATTTAATTCGTTTAATTTCAACTCACGCACACTCAAGATAGATTTATTAATACACACTTATTATTTATCAACACTTATTACTTATCAGTACATAATAATTCTTCTTACAGTGAGAAAATAAATATTATTTAAAACCAAATTTTATAACAGAGATTATAATAAAAGCGTTAAAAATAACAATACAAATTTAACACAGAATAATAATACAAAACCTAGAGACGTGTGACGTGTTTCTGTTGAATTATTCCAATTAAAATTTCACCTCGACGTGAAAGCAGTGTTTTCAATCATTTGTTCTACTCGCAAAGCAGAAATAGGTCGTACCTGGAGCTGTTTAGTGATTTAAACGGCAGCCGGAAGTACAGATGATGAATTTGGTTTTATTGGGGAAACAAAAAGTTCACAGTTCACTGTTATTAATAGACGACAATATTTCAAGTAACGTGGTGTACAATACAAATCTATCGGCTCCAGTTTCGAACTAAATTTACAACTACTACAGAATTATAAACACGTAGGGATGCTAACTTGGTAATTTAGTGAATTTCGATTGAAAAACGGGTGTTACAAAGACTGCAACCCAGAAATAAACGTGATCCTGACATTTAGATCAATTTTTGATCTGTGTGTGTGTGTGTGTGTGTGTGTGTGTGTGTACTCTCGTTTGTAATTTAATACTCTCACGTTCGCAATTTGGGTTCAATTCGATTAAAACTTGCAATTAAATAGAAATCGATTTTGGCAATAGTTTTCACACGTACGTTACAAAGCAAGATCGAACAATTTTTAAAAATGGCGGCCATTTCAATTAAGCTCTTTCAAATTACATATATAGAAAATCTGATTTAATCACAGTAATTAGTGTTAAAATTTAAGTAAACTATCTCTTTGAATTTCCAAATTTCTTATTTGCAGTGAAATTTGAAAATTTAGTTTCGTAATTTATATCAGTCCGATTCAAACCTGGTACGAAAGTCTGTTTCATTAAAAACTTTATCAAGTTGTGTTTTCTGATAAAAACGGTTAAAATACTTTTTTGAAATCCTAATTAAAGTTGTTATACTTTTTAAAAATCTGATTTCACCGTTTTAATACGAATTACAATCTGTATTAAAAGAATATATTAGTGTTTTAAATTTTCAAATTCAATTGAAAATATGAATGTGGAACCTAAGAGTTGTCAAGATTATTTTCGTATTTTAATTGGAAATTTAAAAAACCGACTTATACGGTAACAAACTTGGCCAACAATTATTGTGGCAAGTGCGAATAAAATGTGATCAGAAACGCTAATGTAATATTTCTGAACCACAAGAAATAAGACTTTTGGAAAAGCGATCTAGAAGTCATGGATCGATAAGTGCTTATTCCAAAATCCCGAGTCTGGGTTTTACCATGATGGCCGCCCCAATAACTCATTTTCCAATGGAAATTCGCAAAAAAATATTATTTGTCGCTGCAATCAAACAGCAAACTAACGAAATTAAAATTATCTTGAATAAATTAATATTAAAAAGTAATTTATAAAAATAAAATTACAAAAAACTATTAATTTTTTTCTTTTCCATATTCAACTATATTCATTATGAGGCGTGTATTCCAAGCAAATTTCCTGTGCACACGTTAGGCTAGGTAGGCCTATAACTCAAAGTAAGCCGAGCAGTGGCTTGGTACTTTATGGTTTGTTTCCTCCGCTCCCGCGCTGCTAGGCCAACTTTACTGTCGCACAAAAATGTTCCCCAACACAGAAATCTGTGAAAAGACAAACGGAACATTCCAACGCAGAATATAAGTTCGGTCTTTAAATTATACGCGGGGCTAAAATTGATGAAAATTTACACAGATTTAATATCCTTCTTTAAACAAGATATTATTGCAAGTATACAGGGTGTCGGGAAAGTTTCAACTTGTTAACTACCGGAAATAAAACTTCCGGATACACATTCTTCTAGGATGTGTTTTCTGTTGTCTTCTGAAAGCTACTTATTATCAAAATAGTTTAAATTTGCTATGTACACAATTGTAAATCTCATGATTATAACAAGATCGCTCGGAACAAAACGAAACAATTACGGCAAGCAGCTGCTCACTGACGTAATGGAAGAGAATTTCAAAAATAAATACGCTTCTCTTGAAATATCTTTGATATCCACACCATGACTTAAACACAAAAACATATACTATATATGTAATTATGATAAAAATGTTTCTTGTTTAATTCAAACTAGATTTTGTACTTTTTTAATATGTATCATTTTTTAGGGCTGGTTGTAACGTCGCGCGATACGAGTGCACAAATTTATATTGGTAGTTATAGTAAAAATCAGTTGTTTTATTCGTAAAGATCAGCTGATTTCATTTAACAGTTGATAGGCTATAATAAGTTTTAGTTTATATTTTTAAAAACTACCTATGGTAGTTATATTAAAAAATTAGTAACATTAATTCGTAACGATCATCTGATTTCATTAAACAACTGATAGGCTGTTAAAAACTATAATACGTTTTAGGTTATGTTGTTAAAAACTAGCTATGATAATTTATCATGGTTTTAAAGAAATTAACGTAGTTAAAATAAAAAGGAAAAAACATGATAAAATATTATTACTCGAAACTAAACAATTTTCTTTGTACTAAAATATCAGTTAAGTATTTGAAATAAAAGTTCAGTAAAAGTTTTAACACACATTGTGGTCCCGAAATAATGTGATGAATACTGAGGGTGACTTTTTTGTCCACTATAGTGCGTGGTGCTGCGGCTGGCTTACAAATTGCTAATATCCATATTTTACTAATTACCGTACAAGCTGATATTAATGCTAATGAATTATGCTAGGATTCGATTGAAGCCTACAACACTTCATTATGTTAATGTAATGTTAGGTGTATGGAGGCATCGCAAATACAAATCAATTTATTCAATCATTTTGCAATATTCACAACTTTCGATTACGATTTTATAAAATTTGTGAAAAAAATCGAAAAATTGTGGTTTTTGCATGACGAATTAAAAGTTATTTTTTGTTATTTTGTAATTATTCAACACTCAATGGAACCAATAAAGCATTTTCGAAAATCAACCTAAAATAAAAAATTAATACAGAAATGACACACAATGAACTGTATAATGAACTGACACACAATGAACTTTATGCGTGGAACAAATATTCAATCTTAAAAACATTATGGCATACCAAAAAGTAAGAGCTAAAACGTATGTAATTACTTTTATTGATTTTAAAAAGGCCTACGATTCCATTGATAGAGAATCTCTTATATCCGTACTAGAAGAACTAAATTTGGATAAGAAAACAACTAATATCATAAAAGCAACTATAACAAATACAGTTTCGAAAGTTAAATTTATGGGTGAACTATCGAATTCATTTGAAGTAAAAACGGGAGTCAGGCAGGGGGATGGGCTCTCCCCTTTATTGTTTAATTGTGCACTTGAGAAAGGAGTCAGGGAATGGAAGAAAAATATAAAAAGTGGAATAGGATTGGGTTACAAAAAGAAGAATCTCAGAATTAGCTGTATTGCATTTGCAGATGATATGGCCTTGTTTGCTGAAACAATGGAGGAAGCAAGGGAGCAGATTCTTGAATTGAAGAAACAAGCAGCTAAAATAGGTCTAAACATATCGTTTGAAAAGACCAAAATCATGACAAACAACAAATACCCAAATAAATACCTTAAAATCCAAGAACAGAAAATAGAAATTGTAAAAGAGTTCAAATATCTTGGTGAATGGATTAGTTGGAATGCAGATGAGGGCAAGGCAATGGAATCCAGGAGAAACAAACTTGAATTGGCCTTCCAATTGACGAAAGAAACATACAATAAGAAATCCCTTTCATGGGGGTCCAAAATTAAACATTATAAAACAGTGATCAAGCCGGAAGAACTGTACGCAGCAGAAACATTAACCATGAATCGCATGGGCCAGATAGAAAAGCTTGAAATAACGGAAAGGAAAATCTTAAGAAAAATTATAGGAACAAAATTTCAGGATAATAAGGTAGTATATATAAGAAATTAAGATCTCTATAAGAAAATTGAAAAACTGTCCGATACTACGAGAAAAAGGAGAATAAATTTTTACGGCCATCTTCTTGGAATGAACTCCAATAGATTGACGAAACAGGTGTTTGATTTTTTCCATAATCGTAAAACAAAACCGAATTGGTTTAAAGAAATTGAAAAAGACCTAATAGAATTAAAAATTACAGAAAATTCACTGCTTGACCAAACTGCTAAGATAAGTACCAAGGACGAAAGAATAAGATTCCAAGATAAAACCAAAATAAGACGTAAACCTGTCATTTCGGAAGAGGAGAGGAAAAGAAGATCAGAAAGAATGAAGAGCTACTGGGAACAAAGAAAAGTACAGCGCGCAAGAAATGATTGATTCAGCATACCCCAAAGAGGGTGAAACGAAAAGAAGAAGAAGAAGAAGAACTAATATTAAAACATATTTTACCTTAATTTTATAAGGTTACTGAAGGCCAAATGAAAAATAATTTCAAGGCTAGAATCTGACAATGAAGACGTAAACAGTGAAGTCCAAAAACTACTGTGCAATGAAGCACAGTATATATATATATATATATATATATATATATATATATATATATAAAACACCCGTGAAAAATAGATCTAGATGTCAGGATCGGTGCTCATTTCAAGGTTCAGGGTGTGTAGTTTACCATGACGTCCGCTCCAATATCTCATTTTTCTGGCGTGTCTAATCAGAACCATCGTTCAAAGGTGGTAATTAGTTGGTGCTCGTACAAGCCCCAAATATAGGCTTCAGTTGTGTGGGACGTGTGTGGAGATCCAGTGGAACACCGGGGTCGTAATAAACAACTAACTCTAGACTGTTTGTCCTTAACAGTGAAACTGTTTTAATTTCTCAACAAAATCCACTGATATTCTTCTTTTGAGCTTGTAACTCATAAACACTTTTAGAGACCTATGCTGGATGACCACCAATACCTTTTCTGTTTTAAAACAATTCCCGCGCGACGAAATCTTTGAATGACCGCCAACGGCAGCGTATGACATCGGAAGCAGTTTGTGCTGAACTTGGACCATTAGAAACATCCAATCCGTGCGCACGAACACAGCACAGCACACTAAAGTAACAACTTTCACTTCAGAGTAAAGGAAATTTATACCAGAATGTAAATATAAACACTTGTGTACTTGATTTCTGGCGTGAAAGTTCTTCTTCCTGGGGCTGCCGCCTCGGTGGCCTAGTTGATAGCGTACTAGGCTTTCACCCCGAGGACCCGGGTTCGATTCCCGGCGAGGGCTTGGCATTTTCATACGCTATACATCATCCCATCGTCTGCATTAGCCCAAGTGTGCACAATAGTCAGACGTTAAACACAAAAAAAAAAAAAAAATCTTCCTGGAAGGTTTTTATTCAAAGTTAACGGGTTGGAAATAGAAGGTAAAATGTATTTAAAAAACGCATTAATTACGTTAAAGACTAGGAAGTCTTGAGCATTTAGTTAATAAAACTTTGTGGGCGCATAAATAAGGGTTTTCCAAAATCCCTCCCCGAAAGATTAAATTAAAAATGTTTAATTAATGTTTAGGGGGAATGCAAATTATACATAAACATTAATTTAAATTAGTGTTTATTTTAACCGAAATTAAGTACTGTGTTTTATTAGTTTATTTTTGAGACTATGTTTTTAGATAAGATAATATCAGCTGATACAGGAACACGTAAATGACTGCATTAAAAAGACGTTGAATTAAAAGTTTAGCAATTTGAGAACTCACGTAACAGACTGGCATTATCTGTTTGGCAAAGTGAGATACTCTGTTGTTTCAAGAGATACGAAGACTTTTTAAGTTAAATTAATAAACGCGACATGCACACACGGTTTTTCGCAGGCGTGATAAAAGCGAATTCAGAACAATTTTTTTATCACTTTTTTGAAAATATGATTTCATAATCATAATTTTATTACCATTAAAAACTGTATAAGCATTTCAATTTTTAATTTTGTTAAGGGTGTGCACGCTTAATTTTGGAACGCATTTAAAAATGTTTACGATGATTACGAAGGTGAGATGAGACCGGAAGATGAACATTTTAAATATTTTTGGCGGTATTTTGAAACGGTTAAACGAATTTGCTGTTGAATGAACTATTACCAAAATATATTTTTGTTTTACATTTGAACAATCGTCGGTTATTTTTGAAATTGAACAAGGATTGCGACGTTAAGAGTGTCGTGATACCTAAAACACCGGTTAGTCTGCAGCGGTTCTGAGTTTGCGCACCAGAAGGATGTAGGTTCGAGCTGCGTTTACTGCCGTAAATTTTTTCCCTTTCTGTAAACGCTGATTCCTCGTCCTCATTAGTCCAATGGCGTAAGGTATGAACGTGGAAAAAATTATAAGTTGGATGTAGAAAACAAGGAACAAAATTAGATAAAAGTTTTTCAAAATATGGATTGTAATAAAATTATTGGAGAAGAATCGCTTCAAACTGAAATTCTAAGAAAATTGTCTGAACTTTAACAAATCTCTAAATTCAACTAAATTGTACCAAATTAAAATACAGAAATTGCAATAAAACTTACAACAATAGAAATTACTAAAGAAAATATTCCTTAGAAATGACGACATTCCAGATTTTAACAATGCTTTAAATTTCAAAAATAAATTCTTAGATTCAATGACGCTAACAGAATAAATGACTTCTTTAATCGCTGTACTATTCTAATAACTTGAAGATTCTAACGACGGATCAAAATGTGCATTTAATTAAACGTTTATGTTAAACAGAACAAGAAAATTATCCAACATTTTCTGAAAACTTATTTCAATATTCTTAAGTTTAGTTATTTACGTTTTGCTTCGAACTTATGCAATCTTAGTTCGAAGCAAAATTATTTCATTTAAAATGTTCAACCAATTTAGTTTTCAGTAATATGTGCGTGCGCGCACATACAAACACACACACACACACACACACACACACACACACACACACACACTTATTTCAAGTTCCGGGTCTGAATTTTACCATGATGGTAGCTCCAATAATCATTTTCGAATGAAAATTTTCTAAAATAGTAAATTTGGTCGGAGCATTGCCATACTCTCAATCAAACTAGGCTCTATCTTCTTTTCTCTTCTCTATACTTTTTTCTCCTCTTCGCTTTTCTCTTCATCTCATCTCTTCGCCCGACTTACTGTTGACACTAAATCTAATAACATTTTGTCTATTACTTACTATTATGATTAACACTATTATTGTTTCTTCTGCAGATATCGAATATTTAGCCACAGCTAAGTATGCATTGTTACAATTCTGGTCTTGCGCAGTTTGATCTGTATTTGTTAACGATTGTAACGGCCTTTACGTTACCACAACTGTAGTATTGTATTCTGATAATGATTCAAAGCGTTCCTATCTCAAAGGCTCGCAGTTTTAATCAAAATTAAACCACAAACCACACATGTTTCTGGAAAACCACAGTTATTAGACCTTAATCTAAATGAGATGTTATATTGCACCACGTGAGGTGTAAACATTCTGACATAAACATAGCTCAGTCAGCTGACATGAAATATCAAGAAACATTTTCACAGAGTAGAAATTAACATTTTCTTAGTTCAAAAAACTAAGATTTTATATGACAAAAATAAAAATAATTTGTAAAATATGATTCAAAAGATAAATTAAAACTAAACAAAACAATGCAAACAATACCTCATCATCGAGTGTTTGTTTTTAGTGTTTAGTACTTTGGTATCCAGGACACTTGAGAACGAGAATTGATCCGTACACTAGAAACATCATTTCTATATATCTCGTACACTAATGATGACAATTTTCCGAAACACGGTAATGAAAACTTAAATATTCAGTCATTGAATAATTTAAATATAGATCATACGATTATTTGTACCACGCCTCCATTGAATAATGTAAGACGAACGATGATATCTGTTCTCAACTTTTTCTTGAAGTCTTAATAATCTGAAATATTTGTATACGAATTAAGGGTTTATTCAATTAAAATCACCCCATAATGATGAGTTTTAATCAGAAATACACTACAACAAGTAAAGAGAATTATTGTAAATTATACCTTATTGCTAAAAGAGCTTCAAAATTGTTCACCATGTTTCAAATAAATTCATTTTGCCATTAATTGGAATGTGCTTTCGACCACCGTTTGACCATTTGTGACCATTTGGCTAATGTTTGACTAAGTCTAGGTGCATGCTTCTTAATGAAGGTTTGAAACAAAACAGTTTTGAACAACTCTTGTTCAAAACATTGACAAAGATTTAATATGTTTTTTTTTTTAGAATATGGATTCTTATTTTTGTCTTATTAAATTAACAAATTTTTAATTCTAAATTTTACTTAAATTGTTTAATAATATCTAAATAAACAGAAAATAGCTTACTTAAAATTGAACAAAACTGTATTAAATTAAGATTGAGAGAATTTTTAATAATTTCGAGGATGTATATAAAAGATTTTTTTACAATTTGGGATCAGGTTTTGGGATCAAGGTTTGGGATCTCGGCAGTCTGTGTAACAGAGGCAACATGGTAGAAGTCTGGCCGGCTTTTAATGAAGTTTCCTAATAAATTTAATCAAATCTGTCCGTGATTCCAGTTGTTCTCCTTACAGATAACAATACCAGTAACAAAAGAGATTTCCTCTTTCTATGACTTTATAAAGACAATTCAAATGCGATTCGATTTCTTCATAAGGACTTGAATTAAAAGTTTAGCAATCTGTGAAACCCCCTGCTCAAGTTACATTGTTACTGCAGAACATTTGATAAGGCAAATAACTGAAGACATAACAGAACTTTTCTGTTTTTATTAAACACGTACAGTCTGGTTGAACCGCTCGAATATTCTTACAGAAATGTTCAACTAAACTTTGCCCAAAAAAGTATTTCTAATTTTAGCGACAGTGCAAATTGTCATATACTTAAATGTTTGTTTAACGAACTACAATAAAAAATATTTTTTATCACAAGTTTCAAATAATCTCTGCACGCAGCTAACGTAATAATAGAAACAAATTTTCAAGACTTAATAATATTACATCACGTAAAAATATTATTTATCTACAATAAATTTTTTTAGGATATAAATTAGCTACTTAATCAGCTGCATAAATTAGAATTTCTATTTCTAAAATTGCCGCAATCAAATAATTTTGCGAGTTTTCAATTAAATTTTAAAAAAGTAATGCGAATTTTAACGCTAATCACAATGGTGAAATCAGCTTTTCAAAAGGGTAAGAGAAGAAGGTTACTATTAAATTCTATTTTTACTGTAATTATTACAATCTAGAAAAACCTACTAACCACCCTAACCTAACCTACTCAAAATAATCTAACCTACGTTCATGTTGTGTTTGTAACCTAACCTAACCAAACTTAAATTTCGTTAATGTTTTTTTAGAAACCATTTCGTAATTTAATATAAATTCTGCATGGTTTAAATATAGGACGCTTTGAAAGTGAAAATTATCTGTTCCTTTTAAATATTAATTTAGTTGCTTAAGAATTTCTAAAAGAGCAATATTTTGTATTTGATTTTTTTTTTAAGTTTTCGAAAAACTAGTTAGCCTAACTGCTCAAATTAATATTATTTCAAGTCAGATATTCATGTTTGGGACGTTACATGTTTCTGTTACGTAATGTCGTGTAATAACGTCCAACTTAAGTGACATTGCAATAATCCAAACATACATTTTAGTTAAACTAATTTTACTCTTCCCTTCTGCTGTTAGAAATGGATAGTACACGACTTGGCAACATTGTTCAATGGATGCTTCAGTGGCGCAGCATAGCGTTAGAAGTGCAAAGCTTCGAAAATTTGAAAGGACTTGTGCACTCTGTATACATTCACTGTTTTCTGTCGTATAGTGCAATGCGGACGATTAAAAAATGTGTTTTGTAATACTTAACACAATAACTGTCACGTGACATTATTGTAACTTCACTCAGTGATTGTGAATGACTTGATCACACACAACACTGCCAGTACTGAAATGTTTGTGCTGCACTTAGCGTGCTCACCATGTTAATCAAATGTCCATTCATTACAGGCTCTACTGTTGGTTTATGTTTTAACGATAAAATGCTTCAAATACTATAATACGGCATGTGTCATTAGTTACACGATAGTTGTGGTTTACATCGTGCCAAAACTATCGTGCTGACAACTTGTTAACAATAATATAAATTGTGTTTATAATAATTAAAGGTTTTATTATAAAGAATAATAAACGTGCAAAACAGAAAACATGTGCCAACTTTAAACTCATAAAATACGTAAATAAATACTTCAAAAACTAAACTGTGTACTATAAACAAAATACTGACACTTAGCATTCATTTCTTATGCTGATTTTCGCCCTCCATTACCCATCTTAAGCATAGATTGTTTTCCAATTAGAGATTAAAACCTTTAAAAAAACTTTCACCCATGTATCTATCTACGACTTAACAGTATTTCGGGTTCTTGTTTTCAAATTTAACCTTATATTATTCTATATACGCCGCATTACACGCTGAACACTGATCGAATTGAACCGATCGAAGATGGATGAATACATTTCTAGTCGTTGTTGCACTGCGATCTTTGCCCTCATTTTGTATTCGTGACATTCTCAGTTACGGCTTCTTCTTCAGCCCTATTCTCTTTATAAAGTCTAAGATTTGGAAAGGATTCAAGGTGGATAACCACCCCCATTTCTGTCTGGTAACCTCAAAGTTCAGTATTGAAGTACATCTTTTCTGATTGTTTCGCAATTTTTCTATCCCTTGATTCTTATTACGGATGTTTTGCTCAATTTCACCAGCTTTTTGTTGTGCTGCGAGATCCCGCTCATTCTATTTTACATTCTTACTCATTGAAACACCCACAAAGGCCCGTGTGCGTGTGTGTGTGTATGTGCGTGCGTGTGTGTTTTGGTAGAAAAAAGTTTATAAACATAATTATAACTTAAATGTTCTGTAAACTTTAACTTACCTAGTCAGTTATAACTTTGGTTACCATAGAAACCGAAACACCTCGATAGTAACATTCAGCTCGTGTATTGCTTGTGGGACTAACTCCATCTTGTTATGTACTCAGAACTAACGCTTTACTCTTACAACTTGGACTAATAACTTCCGTTTGAATAATCAATTCTCCTCAGCATTCAATTTGCAATTAACCCTTGTAGCCGTGGAACCAGAGATATTCGCAGTATATTTATGTAGCCATGAAGTCAGATTTGAAACCCTCGGGTCATCAATATTAAAACAACTATTAGTGAAACAAAATGTTGGAAAATACCATACAAGTGTTTCCATATTGAATTTAAACATTCCAAAAGAGCTGGAATAATGTAAAGTAAAAATCTTGCTTCGGTCTCCTTCGTCAACCTTTTTGTCTATGCACTGCGAACGCCCACCTTAAACCGTATTCACTTCAAAAATTTTAAAAAAATGTTTAATGCCAAGTCTCCTTACAATAATTGAAGTTTTTTGAGTTTTTCGATTGGTCGATTTCAAATAATTTAAAGAGATATGAGAAATGTTTGCATATTTTTGTTGCACAGTTTATTTCGATACTAGTATTTCTAATAGTTAAGTACAATCAAGCCTTAAGGGGTGAAGACACTGTTATTTTGTTTACAATTGAAATGATTAGATCGATAGCCTATGTAAGAGTGGGAAGCAAGACATCGCGTTAAGCCGGTAATAAGAAGCGGCTGAGGGATGGGGGTTGGTTTATGTCCCACAGTACGTGAGGGTGAGCCTGATTGGTTTCTATAGCAACCGATTGCTTTAATAGAGTTCCGAGTATCTTCCATTTAGTTGCACACACGTCACGGCACGCAGCTGTGTCGCGGTAAATAAAGCAATTATATTTCTAAAATTATTGTTTTAATATTATAATTATATAAATATCGAATTTCACCATCAAAATCAGCATTAAAATCTGCATCAAATAAAATTAGCACATTTACTTCAAAAATTACATTTAAAATACAACAATGTACTGCTATAGCCGTGAAGTTCATTTGTATAATCCAACGCAACTGAAACACTTTAAATTGAAATTTATAAAAATTTTAAACATGACTAAAAAATTGAGCAATCGGAATTCAATAAAATAGGCCTATAGCATAGATATATTTAAAAAATTTGAAGTGACCGCCAATCCATAGATTTTACTGGGTATCGAATTGGTCTAGAGTTCATCTACTTTAATTCAGACTTGGATCGAGAATCACCAAGTCTTGCAGATGCGATTTTGGCAAAACGTTTAAAAAATGTTTCTTCTAGAAACAGTCAAGTCGAATGTGTGTGTGTGTGTGCGTACGTGCGTGCGTGCGTGAGTGTTATTTGGATGTGAACTATCTGCAGTGTGATGTCGACGGACGTCTGTTGACCTGGTACTTTAAAGCAAGAGCGGAACATATTTATATAAACAAGTACTCTTACAAGACAGCTTCAAGGGTGTGCTCTTTGTGTAACAGACAAGAGGAAGAAGATATTGTGCATTTTGTGGGAGTTTGTCCCGTTTTGAAACACATAAGATTAACTTAGATACAAAAAACTGAGCTTCGTTTGACAGATGTGGAGTCTTTCAACGGTAGAGACTTGATTTTGCTAAGCAATACTGCAGGGCAGCTTGGCAGTATCGCTATCAATTAATAGAAGAATTTAATTATTAGTCTTATTTTGATTATTTTTCTTTGTGTTAAAATTTGTAAATATTAGTTTGGTTTTATCAATGTTCATTTTGTTCGAGTTTGTACCTGAAGAAAGTCAGCAACTACTCAGACAATTTGGTATGAAAATTGTGATCTGTTTAATAAGTAATATTTATACTCATGTTATTTGCAATTGTAATTTTATTTCTTTTGTGTAAATATTCTTATATCATATTTGCCAAATAAAGCACTCATTCTATTTTATATATATATATATATATATATATATATATATATATATATATATATATATATATATATATATATATATATATATATATATATATATATATATATATATATATATATATATATAATGTATATATAATATAATATATATATATAATGTTGTAATTTGTATTTTAACTACATAATTTTATTGTAATTTTACTTTATTTTATTGGAATTGGAATTTTATTTCTTTTGTGTAAATATTCTTATATCATTTTTGCCAAATAAACACTTATTCTATATATAATACATTAGTTAATTTGTGTGCGTTGACTGATTTAATTAAAATTTGGCTCAAATGACAGCTTTTACAGGTTCGTTAAGCATACTGACAGTTCCAAATATTAAAGATACTTTTCATCCTAGTTTTTTAATGTAATTTCACGATCGAAAGCATCACACATTTAGCATAATAAATTTTGTTGAAAACAAATCTCATATAAATCGTTGTTCATGTTCGTATTTCCAATGTGATCTGAAAGTGTGAAGTGCTGCAATACAGTAAAGTCACTTTCAACACCAACACGTCTATAAAACAGCGGGTGGCGCGATAGTTCTTGTTTCATACGTCCGAGTGAAATGATATCGACTTCAAAATAAGCAAAACATACAGAGCCAATGCGAACGCTTTTAAAGTATTGATTTGAAACAATTTGTTTGTGGTATTTGAATATTAAATTCTGTACTGTATCTGTGCTGTCGGTATCATGAAGAGCCGCGCTAACAAAACACGGTCCAATGATTTTCACGGCAAAAAAATGAACGCATATCACAGGGCGTCAGCCTATTAGCAAGACGTGTATTCCCTGAGGCCACAACAACTCCATTACGGCAGCGCCAGAGCTGAAATGTTTTGCGTTTTGTCTCTACGTGACACTACGTGCTCAAATTAAAGAAAAAACTTCGGCCACAGTCAGCACGTAACACGAGTTTCTTAAATTGCTAAACTTTTAATTCGACGCACCCTTGTACGTTTCTGCGTGCTTAATTACAAGCAAACACAAAGTTTTTTCCGAAGTTGCCGGTCAGGAAAAATGGAAAATGGACGCAATTTCTCGAAATTTCTTAAACATAATTTGTTTATATGTTACGATTTATAACAAAAATCATCATACCAAATTTGAAATAAAAGACGTTTGCCTTTAATGACCGTGTTTGTGTTAAGGAGAACTTGAAACGGGCCCTAAGAAGCCTCGTATTTATATTCATACCGACAGTCAGGCAGCAATAAAAGCACTTGCGGGTCCTATAATTCGGTCCAAACTGGTCTGGGAATGTCGGGAGAATCTCAACGCTCTTTCGCTGGAAAACCGCGTTACTCTTCAATGGATTCAGGGGCGTAAGGGGTTGAGGGTAATGTGGAGGCAGACAGACTGGCTGCAGTTGGGTTTATCGGACCAGAGCCGACTTTAGGGATTTCTCTGTCGTTGGCCGGATCTGCTATCAATAAGTGGACTAACAAACAACACCATGTAAGATGGGATAACCTTTACGGGCATATCCAAAATAAGCCCCTCTTAAGAAAGTTCCTAATAGAGGATTTTCAGGGACTTTCAGAGACGTTTTAGGCAGAGCGCAAATCAGGAAAACCATGGGGCTCATTACAAGGCACTGTGGTATGAGGGTGCATATGAACAGGATAGGAGAAACCGTATCTAGGTTATGCAGGAAAGAGGGAAAACTGCAGGACACATAATTCATGATTGTGAAGTTCTTGCTAGCAGGAGGCTAAGGGTTTTTGGTTTCCAGGATCCTAGAGACTTCCAACAAAATGAACTTGTCAGTGGACTGTTGGAACTTACTAAGGGCACCAATCTGCTGAACTTAAGAGATTTAGTTGCACAATTGGTCCATCGATCAAAGTTCCTGGAGTTGTACCTATCCCTTCCTTTAGTTTCTAATTTAACGTAATTTGTTCATACATAAGGATTCACAACCGAAATCCATAAATAATCGAAAAAGAAAAATAACTATAGACGTTTGCAGTTTGGGAGTAATTTGAAAAAAACAAATTGCGGCCATTGTTTGTTTCGTTTTTCAATTTATTCCCACACTTTAAGATATTTTTATTTTACAATACTTAAAAACACTCATACCCTGGCGACCATATTGAATCTATTCCCTATAAGACTAATGTTAATTAACTATACAAATACCTTCTTAAACTATTTGTTTTGGTTTCAGTATCTCCTTCTGTACCTTTAGAAGCAATATATATATATATATATATATATATATATATATATATATATATATATATATATATATACAATGTATAAAGCGGACCACATTACCATTACAATACCTTTAAAATGAAGATATCAAACATAATTTTACCTTATCATAACAAATAGCGGATTAATCAGTACCGTTAACTAACGTAAGTGATACAAGGAGTAGATTCAGTACAGGTACAGTCAATGAAGCTTCTTAAACAATCAACCTTTTAGCTAAATCTAATGTGAGGATTTGTTTGGATATTACTGTATATTTTTGTCAAAAATAGAGCATCAATTTCATTTATAATCTTGTTTAAAACTATCACCAATGCTAATTTTTTGTAAAAACTAAATGATCGCTGCACGCAGCTGTTTCGCTGACGTGATAGAAGCGAATCCCATAAAATATTTGCATCCACCCTTAAAATATTTGCATACTCTTTTACAAATTCTGATTTCACCGCCAAACCAACATTATAATCTGCATACATTAGCATTTTAAACTTTGGAATTACATAACAGTTCCATAATTCAAAAACAATTTTAAAATTCAAAATACCAAAGCTTAACAGTGATTACGATGGTGCAGTCAGATTTTCAAAAACATTTATGGCATAAAAGTTATGGATTTTAAAATATTCGAAATTACCGCCGAAATGATGTTTGCTGGTTTCAAGGATATTACTACAATAGATTTTTGTGCGTTTCGATGAAATAGAACCAAAATTGTGATAGTGAGCGTGTTAACATATGTTATGTAAAACATATAAACATTTTAAAATCTTCAAAAAGTGACCTAGAGATGAGGATCTGTGTTCATTTCAAGTTCCCGGATCTGTTGCAATAGTGTATTTTATCAATTGAAATTCACTAAAAATGGTCCCAAGATACGAGCTAAACAAACTTCCATAAACATTGGTCCAATTAGTTCTGCCTATAGCGGACATGCGCAGAAGAATTGACGCCCAAATAAAATAAATCGGACAGATTGAACAAAATATGAATATCGATTTTTAAACTATGGCCAATTTTTTTTTATTCAGAATGTAAAACCGAACCCTCTTTGAAGATTCACTTTATATGTGTAAACGTCTGATTAATAAATACATTTTTGTATACGTCAATTAGTGTATACGTTATATACAAAATTAACATTTTAACAAAATTAACGAAGATTAATATCTTTCGTATCGTTAATTATCTTATAGGAAATAGTTTCAATATGGCCGGCAAGGTCCTCAGAGCACAAACGTACAAACAATGTGCCTGTACAGCGAGTGTAAATTATTGGCTCGGTACGCTGCGCTCAGTTAAAATGTAAATATTTGTTGTGTCACACCAATGCATTAAACTGACTTGTAAGCTATGGCAAATTTACTGATTCATTGTTGTAACTTCGAAGTCTTACAATATCACGGATTACATGTAACAAAGCTTACTTTTGCAGTATACACACGAATAGTATTTAGTCTACCAGTGAGCTGATCGTTTCTAGTACAATTGTGGCTCTGTGCTTCTCCTTAGATTTCTGCTTAACTAAGAGATGTGATTTCAAAAACTTTTTACATTTTGATATTTATTTACTTAAAATTACGTATATAAGTAAGTTGGATAATATATGTAGGGTATTATTATATAATATTATAATTAACATGATTATACGTACATACGCGAGACATCTAGCGCCAATTTATTTAGAGCGCTTACATTTAAATATACCTTGCAATGTATGTATAAATAAACTAATTAATTAATAAATTAATTATTAACGAACGCCGTAGCACTAAATGCCCTGCCCAGCCATCACAATTATTAGAGCATTAACAGTTGAATATATTGTTCAGTTCAAGACTGATATTCTAGTGTATAATATCAGTACTACAATCGGACCAATACAAATCAACTTTAATTAATTAAATTTTTTAAATTTTCGCTTCTTTTTCTCCACTACTAAATTTTTTCATCTAAAATTCTGGACGGCTGTATACCGAATATTGATCACTACATAGGTCCTGTCAAATAAAAATGGGCACTAACTTTCTCGGATTGAATTCAATGTATGTTTTCAAAGTTATTGAAGCGGCAGCTTCACTCCCACTGAAATGATTTAAACATTTTTTTTAAACTAACAATTCAAGATTTTTTTTAACTAAAACTTATTCTATTCAAACCTGAATTATAAATTGATTTCGGTAAATTTGTGTTTGTACCTAGCAAAACTTGTCCAACAGTTTCAAAATAGCTGCTTAAAAAGACAGCATTTGTATCTGAAACTTTTTTTGAAATTTTGCTTTAAAATTACATCGGTTAGGGTTTCATGTAAATTTAAAGTTAAAAATACTAATTTATGCTGACTTTAGTGTTGATTACTATGGTTAAATTGTATTTTTAATTATTACAGGTGCAAAAAATTATTATTCCATCACGTCAGCGAGACAGCTGCGTGCCGCGATTATTCATTAAAAAAAATTAATATTACAATCCTAATAAATCCATGCAACATTTACTTCATTCACCGATTACTAATAAACATGTAAATTTCCTTAATGAGTTTAAAACACAGGTAACCAATATTACGAGGCGTGCTGTGTCCAGCGGAAATACGCCTCATGAATACGTTACACCACAACCCGGCACGGATTTAATAATACACGTATCATTTCTGCAATTCAATTTAACCATTGGTAAAACAAAGGTGTGTTATTTAATGCGTGCTGACTATAATTTGGGTGATTTGAAAAACGGTGAAAATAATAATTAAAATTGTGGCACGTGGCTGTATCGTTGAACTTATGGGAGCGAATTTCCAAAAAAAGTAACAAAATCACAAAATGTTGTCTAACTTGAGTTCTACAGCACAGCGGTATGCTTTACGTGGTCTGTAATGGTGAAATCAATTTCAGAAAATATTAGATTAAATAAATAATTTTGTAAATTCGCTTATATCCGTCACTGTGGAAGCTAGACGATACTGTTATAGTTATCCGACTTGACTGTTTTTATTTTTTTTTTTAACGATATCAGCTTTGGATTAATTAAGCTCCACTCGAAAGTATTTTTTTATAATTTGGAAGGCTTTAATATTTGTCTGTTGTATTCAAAATAAAATCCTTAACGAAATGGATTAAACTCGTGTTTGGAATTTTCGTTTTATCGTTCAGAGACACGTTGAGAGACGTTGGATTTTTGCCAAATTAATTAAGGACTGTGTGAATATCGAATGCCGAGTTATTTAGAAAAATTATCTTGCAATATGTAAACCAAATGGCTTTTTCAAACCTGCCAAGCCTTGACCTAGTGAAAAACGGACAGCATGCATGTCAACGTAACACAAATAAATCAAACAAAACTATTTTACACAGCCTAAACTCTTATAACAGCTTCATGTAACAACGAAATACGATAACCCGCGCTTCCGTGAACAAAGAAAAAAATCGAGATTTTTCATTTTCTAGAAAGAAGCTATTTAAAATACCCACTTAAAAGAAGAAATTTTCAGAATCCAGCTGCCTTGCCATAACTGTGCGAAATTTTAACATCGTACACCATGTCGCTTTTGTGATATATTGATCAGTGAGTGAGTGAGTGAGTGAGTGAGTGAGTGACTTCGGTTTATAACTCAATTTATTTCTGAAATCAATTTTCAATTACCACTATATAGTCTACGCCAAGTGGAAATCAATTTATCCCAAACTGCAATTGGAGACAATTCATATTGAAAGTAAAATATTTTAAGATGATGCATTTAGGCGAGAATACAACGATCTCTTCTAAATGTATTTTATGACATACAAAAACATAAAACACGTCAAAACATTGCACAGAAGTTTCCAAACATTCAATCATTTCAACAAATAATACTTATGCTATAACTTAGGTCGGTGAAATAAATTTTAAATTTAAAAAACTGAATGATTCTAAAAACACTTCACGTGTTTTAACACGTTTGTTGCAAGCTCCAACAAGGTTAACGTTTCTTTTATTACCCAGAGTCTGGGACTTTTAAATGAGCGCGATTCGACACATGATCACTTTTTGAAGGGTGGTTACAATTGTTAAATTATTTATAATTATTTAATTATATATAACATACACATAATAACCAGTTTTGGAGCTATTAAAAAAAATTAATGTACACAGTTTCTCAAATTCTGTTCATAATATTTTGATTTAATAACTCAATACATTTGAAATACTATATTTCAAACAAAATATTTTGTAAGATCTATAAAAGCCCAAAATTATCCCAATCGGCATCGGTTTTGCTTTTCCATTTATGTATTTATTTACGTTTGATACTTAAATTTCTTTTATTTCAAATTTGACACACAGAACGGAATAACGATTTTTAAACGAAATTTATTTAAATTTGAAGAACCAATTTTGAAAAATTGCTTAGAGTTTTCGGTTTAAGAAAGTGTTTGCATCATTCGTTTAGTTTAAATACAGTACAAACTGTCTGAGCCTTAACATTATGTAAGCTTTCACTAACAGGCTCAAGGAACTGTTTCCTTTACGAGCCAAATCAAGTAAGAACCAGATTAAATAAGTTATTAACTAAAATATCACGAAATACACGTTTAATTGGAAGATAATCCCTAAAACTGCTGCATCGAGTTGAATAAAACGTAACGTTACAGACTCGCAACCGTAAAATATTGAACTTTCTCGCCTCAATGGATCGCAATGACTTACTGGAACGAAATATTTCAATTCTGACGGTTCAGTATAAGCCAATCTATTTCTGTAAAATTACTTCTTAGATATCGATATGTCTCGAATAGAATCGATACTTACATTGCAGTCTGTTCGTAAGAACATGACAGAAAACTATTTTAAAATGTCAATCGAAGAAACGAATGTATAAAGATGTTGTTTCCATTGCACGACTGAATAAACAATTTACATATATATTTTATTTCATTCAGGCTCATTGTGGCAGATATTTATTTCCATTAACGACTCTTTTACTACACATAACGATTATCACAATCAAAGCTCGCAGTTGTCACGGACATCGATGCAAGCAAATTTTGTAAAAAAGTAACATTATTATAATATTTTGTTGAGTCCGCAGGCAAAATCAAAGACAATTGTGACCACATGTCTGTCAGTGACGCATGCCGTACTAGTAAACAACGTGAACAAAATACAATTTTCAAATTACACTGAAAATACAAAAATAAACCCTGACCGCCGGACATTCATTTTCGTATTTTCAATGGAACTATTAAATTTAAAATGCAAATTTATGCAGCGCTGGTTACGATGACGAAATCGGGATTTCAAAAAAGTTATGGCGATTTTCTTTAAAATTCAGAATGGCCGCCATTGCTAAATGTTTGAACGTAATATCATGGGCAAAACATATTTATAAATTTTAACAGTCGCTTGAAATAGTAATAAAGAGGTCATCGATAAATTTTTAATTTGCCTGGACTGGCTCTTACCACGATTGCCGCCCCAATTTGCTAAAAACTACCACGGTATTAATTATTTATGTTTTAGTGATTACTCCCTCTTGCTTTGCTAAACTACCAAATATTATTTAACACTAATAACATTATAACTAAACAGCTCCGCTTTTCTATCGGCCCTGAAAACAAATAGCTGACATCGGTGTTCCATTTTTCTTTAAATACAAATTTATATACGGCTATAATAGAGGGGCGTAGATGAAAACAAACCCTGAACTGCACGACATCTGAGTTCAAGTGATTTTTAAAACAAAACACCGGATAGATCTATAACACTTCTTGAGAAGATGTTTCAAACATCAGCTGTTTCATTAGTTTTCTCTGTTTCCTTCAGTTACTCTGAATTCGATTTTACCGCACCACAAAATTGGTCGTACCGAGGTAAAAACGTTTAAACGTTTCACCCAATTTTATAAACTGAAGTTAGTGGGTATTTCAACTTGGAACATTCTGTATAATTGACAATTCCAGTGATAAGTGAACGGTTGAAGTTTGTAACGGCTCTATTGTAATAGCATGTATTTCTTGTTCTCTCGGAGACCAAGTTTGTGAACAAGACAGAGGCTTATTGGAACTTTAGTTACAATAGGCTTTTTTGCGTCAAGCGTTCTGTTTAGGATGGGTTTAGTGGAATGAGGACGAGCTGGTTTTGTTAAAAAAAAACAGTGTACCTGGTCCTTGCTCAGTTTTCAAAAAAATCTTTCTTCTATGTATGCAAACTTTTGAAAATCTGCCTTTACTGCCTTTACTTATATAAACAACCATTTATCCGAAATCACTACCACCTTCAATCAACAATATTCTTTATTTTTGTGTCTATTAAACATAAGTACATACATTGTTACACACACACAACAAACACACACACACACACACACACACACACACACACACACACACACACACACACACACATATATATATATATATATATATATATATATTTATATATTTATATATTTGTTATATTTATATATATATATATATATATATATATATATATATATATATATATATATATATATATATATATATATCAAAGTATATTTGTATTTTATGTTTCCGTTATTATCCCCTTAAAATTTAAAAGTAGTCAATAAATAAATTTAGGATAATAAAACTCCAAAAAACTAAATAAGAAATAATAAAAAGCCAAATATAAACAATAAAACTTTTTATATAAATAATCGCGACAAGCAGCTATCTTGCTGACGTGATAGAAGCGAATTTCTAATAATAATTTTTGTTCACTTACTCATTTTTTAGAAACTCTGGTTTCACCATCATAAAGCACTTTAGAGCACGGTGGTCGATATGACCAAAGCACCAGTCAGTCTGATGCGTTTCTTCAGGATTCTGCGCACTTTAGGGTTCCTAGTTCGAGCAGCATTTACGCCCTTACAGTTAACATCGATATAACTGGTGTGACCAAGGCCTAATTATCGACAGTTACGCTTTATGTTAGATAGACTAATGAGGACGAGGGATCATTATTAATGGTAAGGATATGTAACGGCAGTAATTGCGTTAATAACACACAACCTTAAGATGCGCAAGTTCAAAGACGCAGCAGACTGACCGATGCTTTGCCACGTCGACCACCAAGCATTTCGATAGATTGTCGTAGAACATGTTTGGTAAGTGTGATTGAACTTTATAAAATGTGGAACTTTATTTTTCGAAAGACAGTTTCCGAATACTAGAACCAATTGCTGTAGTAGTTTCATCCATGTAATGTGTCCATTATTTATTGAACACACAGTCGGTACTTGGTACAATTCCATGATATCCAGGCAAATTATAACACTTACATAGTTTCGCAAAAATTATTTTTTATTCAGTGACGTATGTTTTGCCGTGAGGAATCTTCAGACATAGTGAAGCAAAAAATTATAGTGTGCCTTTAGTATACTAACACAGCTGATGTTAAACCTGGAAGGGAGAAGGTAAAGAAAGAATGTAAGGAGGTCGGTGAGCAGCAGCTTGGCAAAAACCCTAAACCAAGCTAAGAAGGTCACCAACCTTCTTATATATCGTCAATCCTTCCTTTCTTTATTTTCTCCATTCTAGTTTTAAAATCAGCTGTATTTGTATAAAAGCACACTATACTGTTCAGCTTCAATATGTCCAAAGATGCCTAACGGCGAAACATACGTCACTGAATCAATTTTTTTTGTGAAACCATAAAAGTATTGTAATTTCCTGTATATAAAGAGATATATATTTATAATATTGTATGAATACTATTTAAAAATTAATTCCTGTTAACATAAAACAATTTACTTTTGAAGGATTCAATAAATTCTTATCGATTCCTCTACACTCGATAATAACATGTCTGATGTATAATGTATCCATTACACCATTATTACCAGGCTTTGCCGAGGGCAAATTTATAGTACAAACTATCGATTACCAATTAGGTGCACTTTATGTCTGGTCGTATGAAATTCCTTCTCTTTGTTTTCTGTTACTCAACACACTTTGTTACACCCACACAATATCAGATAGGCTTCTCGTTTACAGCAACACAACTTGCTAACCCAACATTCCAAGACTTTTTGGGTTTATTTTTATATGTCTTTCGTTAATCTTACAACTATGTTCTCAACTTGTGTATTATCTCCTCTATCATGAGTCTCTTCCCAAAGCTTTTCGCACTTTCAATATATTTTCTATTTCAATTTATTGGTCACAATGATCTCCATTCTCAAGTGCTTCCTCAACGTCATTCTTGCTGCAGTTCGCCAACAGTTCGCCAGAAGATTCTGAAACATAATTTCTTTGCTGGTTCGTCGGCTTCCTTGTTACTCCCACAGCCTCCCTGGTGTGGTGTCTAACAATTTCTTATTCAGAGTTACAATCAGGTGAACTGAAGTTATAAATGTTAGATAACAACATTTATAAAATAAAATGTTTACTGTAATCAATTTCTGTGGGAATGGATTACAGTAAACATTTTATTTACAAAATGTTCAGAACTTTCAGTTTAATATTAAAAAAAATATATCGGTAATCATGGAGGTAATGTAATGTTCTGTAATAAATTATAAATAATTTATTTATAAATTATTTATAACAAGTAGTTTATAATAATAATAATAGTTATAATAATAATAATAATAGTTATAATAATAAATGTATAACAAGTAGTTAATTGTACAGCAATTTGAAACTTTCAAGAAAATAAGTTGATACATTTAACAATAACTTTTAATTACCTATTTGTTATACAATATTGTTTATTTTTATGTTATACCAAAACACCAATATTGATAAAATGTTATTTTTGAATTACTAATTACTAGTAAATGAAATTTCAATTATAAATAGAAGATCCAACAATAATTTTATTATTTAATTGCGATTGACACAAATTTACTGCTATTATACCTTCAATAACTAAATTAATTGACGAATTTTGGCATTTATCGTACCCCGGTTTGCCCCACATCTTACTAAAACTGTTTACATTAAAAGAATGTTTTGAAATCTAATTTTTTCACAATTGGTTCTAACGACTTTAACTTTTTATCAAATGCACTCTGCACTGCCCTTACGAAATATTTAGGCCTCCCCAAAAATCTGCTTTCTCAAAATCGGTTCATATGTTTCTATTCAAATTTTCGTCATTTATTAAATTAAATCTTCGTAACTTAAATTACTCTAGTAAATTTTAAATAAAGAAATTAATGGTTAGACAGCCAATTATAAAACACCCGAAAACAAATCAGGAATATCGACAAGTTGTGTTACGTTTTCAATTTATTTCCAAAATGCAAATACGTTGTTTTATTACTTATTACGTTGTTTTTATTCATAAATCTTTATTTGTAACTACATTTAAAGCGAAATATGGTGAACCAGTTTTGTGAAATTAAGCAGTTTCGGGGTTTTTTAAGGTCGTACTTCTTGAGGAAATAATGTTTTTACATTGTTTATTGTTGACAATGACGTAACAATGTAAAAATAGATAGCGTTAAATAAGATTAGAATTGAAACGTGTTTCCTTGGACACGGCGCATAATGTTCAAATAACACACTCACCTTATTCGGAATTAATAATAAACATGCAAATTTCTTGGAACGGTTTAATTTAAAGTAAACAGTATTAGTAGCCTACTGCCTATCCCAAGTCTATACGTTGTTGTACCCGACCGCCAAGATATTCTGTGTGCTCATTCTTCAGCATATTTAAATATTAATAGGATATGCGCGCGCACACACATTTTAACAACTCCTTAAAAAGTGATCAAGAGGTCAGACAAGGACTTACTCCAAGTCCCGGGTCTGGATATTACCATGATAGTTTCTTTTAATTACTCATTTTCCGTAGTTTTTAAAAAGTAGGAGGAAGAGAGACATACAGACAGAAACAGAACATGAAAGAATGAATTAATGTTGCCTTTATTTGTGAACGAAATTAGGACCCTTAAATCCCTTCGTCCACTTACCTAGGAGAGAAGGGAGAGTGAAACCAGTCCCGACCTTGAAGTGTGGTTCACATTTTAAATCGCTTTATTACTGAATACAGGAAGCCTAAAATAATTTTGAATGAAAGTAATTAAGTCTGTGTTACATTTGGTTGTCGCAAACAAGTTACCTGAACTTGCACAATTCCCTTTAACCTAGTTCCAAACAATAAAATGCACCTGTTTCCAGTCGAAGTTTGCGTGGTTAGCACTTGTTACGTTCTGTTATCGATTAATCGCTTGTGATAAATTGTTTTGGTCACTTGTTTTAAAATACCATCTTAATAATGTTTAATAATAATAACTTTTACTTAAATATACCCCCTGTGTGTAGGGAATTAATATACGTAGTGTAGTAATTAGCCAGTAAAATATTACTTTATTGTTAAGTTAACAGTAACCTTGAAATGAGAGCCGAGCCAGACTTATAAATCATTTTTGAGAGGTTATTAAATTCTATTGTTGGTGATGTGCACCTCTGCAGAACTAGTGCACAACTCCTGGTATTTAACATCGTTATCAAATGAGTTGTATATATCATGAGGGAGTCACGTAAAGCAGCATATAGACTGCCGGAAGGTGGTGTCTGGCTATCCTCAACTTTGGGAATGCTAGAATTACAGAAAAGATCAGTGATGTAATTCTAATGATGGGTCGGTCTGATCAGATGGTCAAACGACATATGGCCTCTGGATCTTTTGATGTCAAGTTGACGTTTGAGGGTGGAGATCGTGTGTTGGGAAAATCTGGAGACATAGTATTGTATACAGATGGCTCCAAGAAAGAGACAGGCACTGGGTGCTTGGGTGTACGGCCTGAGACCGGGGTTGAAGAAAGTTATTACCCTGGGACAGCATGCAACAGTATTTCAGGATGAAGAATGACCATTAAAGACTAAGTTCAGATAACTTGAAACGGGCCTTCAAGAAGGTTCGAATTTACATTCATACCGATAGTCAGGCAGCAATAAAAGCACTTATGGGCTCTACAATTCAGTCCAAGCTGGTCTGTGAATGCCGGGAAAACCTTAACGCTGTATCTGTGGGTAACCGGGTAACTCTTACTGGGTTCCGGGGTATAAGGGAGTTGATGGTAATGAGGAGGCAGACCGACTGGCTGGCCTGGGATCTGTATCTGAGTTCATCGGACCTGAGCCGGCTTTAGGGATCTCTCTGTCTTTGGCCAGGTCTGCTATTAATAGATGGATTAATAAGCAACACCAGGCAAGATGAGATAATCTTTATGGGCATTGCCGTAGTAATCGCCTCTTAAGCAGGGTTCCATATAGAGGGCTTAAAGGGACGGCAGATATCCTAGGCAGAGCACAACTCAGGAGGATCATGGGGCTCATTACTGGACACTGAAATCTGAGGGTACATATAAACAGGATAGATATGCACCATCAAGAAGCCATGTGCAGAAAGAGGAGGAAACAATCTATGATTGTGAAGCACTTACTAGTTGGAGGCTAGGGGTTTTTATTTTCCAAGACCCTAGGGATCTCCAGCAGAATGAGCTGGTCATTGGATTGTTGGAACTTGCTAAGGGCATCAATCTGCTAAACTGGTACTCAAGAGGTTTAGTTGCACTGTAGGTCTGTTGAACAGTGCCTGGGGTGGCATTATCCCTTCCTCTAGTTTGAATCTAATCTAATCTAAAGTCGTTTATACATATATAATTACAAAATGTAAAATAAAAATCATTTATGCGGAATATTTTATTATGTATGAAGGTGCATAACTCGAATCAGTGTTTAAATTTGAAATAAAAGTTCATGAGTAGTGAGTGAGTCATTAAACTCCTCTATGTTTAAGAAAACCACAACATTTTTTCACCAATATAAAAAAAAAATGACGGAAATTTCTGTAACCTCGTTCACTTCAACTCAATGCTGAAACACGAAGTTGAAACTACATTTGTTTTATTTGCAACATAATCACTTGTCAATTTGTAAAATAACGAAAGCGCCGTTTAATACGAACATTGGAAATTAAAGTTTCCAGCTTGACTGCTTCGTAAGTTCTGCTTGCATTTTGAAATCTAATCCTTGAAACATTTAATAAACGAAGCGGATTATTTACTTAAAGAGGATTTACTTTATAACGCTTCCCCCCCCAGCATACACACTCGTTATTATTCTTCGGAAAAGTAGAAAACATTGTACGCGTACTTTGATTGTTGAGTTTTAGTCAATGATAGGCCTAATGTATGGTTTTCTGCTTTTGGCCAATATTAATTAAATGTTTCGTTCGGTTGATTTGAATGCAGAAATAAACGGTAATGTTTTGTAGTGTGAGTTCACAAAGAGTTTATATCTTAGCTTCAGTTTTCCTATCTTTATTTTTTAATCGAGATTATGTCGACCTTGAGATTGATATATCTGTCCGTCTGAAGTCTGAATAGGTATACATAAGTTGTTTTGAAGAATGAAATAATTTAGTAATTGTGATGGAATTTGTAATGTACATTTTATTTTCCAAAAAGTTGTGATTTTATATATATATATATATATATATATATATATATATATATGTGTGTGTGTGTGTGTGGGGGGGAGAGAGAGTTGAGTGCCATTATTGTTTTTTACGGTTTGCTGTAATTCGTTGCTTGTGGGTAAATATAAGCCCAGTTTCACCAGGTTTTACTCCCCAGGTCCACTGTTGCCAGATATGCTTTGAAAGTCTCTTTCCAGCCGTAAAACATTTACAGAAACCAAGGAAATCAAATGTTCACCCATACAAACTGGAGGTCGCCTGGTGTCCAGAGTCCGCATATTTGGCTTATGACGATATGATCTAACCCAAGCGCAGATAGACGAAGGAAGGTTATGCCCGAGTCCCTGAGGGCTTTACGGTAGTTTTTGTGTAAAGTTACTGTCGGATTTAATGGCAGCCATCTGTTGGACACTTAAGACGAGAGCTGTTACATAAACCGTCTGAGAGCGCTATTAAACCTTTCGCACAATTAATTAAGTACAGATTTAATCACAGGCTAAACTTCGCTCCGCTCGAACAGTACCTTGCAATATTTAAAAAATTAAATTCAAAGATAAAATACGTAGTAAAGTGGTAAAGTATTAAATCTCGCAATTTTACTTCCTTCCTGTATTAAAAAAAACAATAATATTGCTTCACAAATTGGATTATCGATGTTAACTGTTACAAGTATACCCGACATAACAATATTTTACCAACTTACTTCAAATAAAAACTTACAGTTTCCGTATTGTATCTATATTCCGTACTTGTTAGCGAATTTTCATTAGAAAATGAGCTATTTGAGTGACCTTTAAATGAGCACCGATTCTCTAGATTACGTTTCTAGTACAATCTGGTCTAGATCCACAAATTCACAACACCCGCCTATCAGAGTTGCTGCTGCAGCCTGCGCAACTACTGTCGTCGAATAGTTGCCTATAGCACGCTCTGAAGGCGACAAAAGAAAACCAAATCAGTTTTATAATGGTACACATCGGTACTGAATTACTTTGTAACAAAATCAATATTGTTTTCATAAGTTGTTTTTCTTTTGCAATTTTATTTTTAAGGGTGAATAACTTTAAAAATATTTCCTTCTAAGCTCTTCAAAAAAAAATATTCCTTTCAATTAAACAGCAATTACATAATGTGTTGGAAGTAATGTACTAAGGTAACCTTAAGCTTGTTGCACAGCACAGTGGTTCCGAACCCGGTGAGGCAGGGTTTCATAACAACTTAGAAAAAACCGTTTTGTTGGAATTAACTGGTTTCAAATTTTGAAACAGCAGAAATAAATTCTTCTTGTTATAATTTTATTGTTTGTACCTCTTTTCGAAAAATATTTTCTTTTAATAAATTTTTGATATAAGTACAAATAAATTTTCTTTGTACAGTACTGTATTGGCTATTCAACAAAACCGGTTGGTAAATGCATGATGTGAGTCGTGAAAGTTGTTAAATATAAACTTAGGCCTAAATTCGTACAGTCCTTTCTTTTAATCGGAACCCACACCATTATAGTAACTGGAAAATTATGTCAAAATCATTGTTTTATCTTGAACATTTTGAAATTTGTGAATTCACTGTCTTAAATTAGCGTTAAAATCTGCATGAACTGGCATTTTAAATTGTCCATGTCCGTTGGGAATAAGAAAATGAAACAAACGGCATTTTGGGCGCATTATCCTAGTCAATGAAATTTTAAAAATTAAAACCGCCGTTTACTTTGATTAAATTATATTTTTATCAAGAAAGCACAGTTGTGTAAAAGTTTAAGATTTTTAAGGATATTAATTGGCCACCATTTTGAAAAGGATAAACGTATTTCGCTGAGCAAAGGATTTTTCTTAATTTCATCCACTAAAATCAATTTTCGTATTAGGTTTGACTTCTGTTATAAGTTGTAAGCTTTTGTATTGCTTTCATAGCGCCAGCAAGAGAGCTGCCGGGATTTCGTTAAATAAACATAGAAAACAGAAGTGAATGAAACAACGTGCCAACATTAATTTATAGAGAGAAAACATCGGTGTGTGTGTGTGTGTGTGTGTGTGTGTGTGTGTGTGTGTGTGTGTGTGTGTGTGTGTGTGTGTGACAATAATGCGGTGCTGGGTGCAGATAAATCAAGTCGCTTATTAACCCTGCATTGTTCAAATTAATTGTGGCTACTGAACACACAACCGAACTATCGTAGTTCGCACGGGTTAAAACAAGTTCAAAGCGGCCGCCAGGACTGGCTGTCTGTCTGTCTGGCCGCATTCCAAAATTCTATTCGACTCGAAAAGTAAATTTCAGTGTTGTTACTGATTTTTATCTTTATGTTAATCTCTGAGGAAGACGTCTCTCGAAATCCGAGTTGACATAAATTTAAAGAAGAATTAACGACTTGTAGACGGGTAATCTTAAACCACTTTTTGAAAAACAAAACCACACAAGTCAATTTTGGATTCTGTAAATCAAATTGGTTCACGAGAACTCAGCCTACTAGTGATTACACTCTGATTTAAATTCGTATCCACTAACCAATCTTTCAGCCCAATCAATAAAAATATATTCTTTTCAATTTCATTTAGTAAAAACTAAAAAATTAAAGTAAACGAAGTTTTGCTTACAAAATGGGCGGTAAGTGGGCACTAATCTAACATATTCCCCGTTTAAAAAATATAGAAATATTTAAAACGAAAGCACACACATTCACACACACAAACATTTTTTCCTGAATAATGAACAGTGCACATTTCACGGTCACCAGGTTTGGGACTTACAATAATTGTTTCTATAATAACTTATAGCACTTTACAAAACGTAAATATATTTCTGTTAAGGTAGAACTATTTGTTTTAGCTAATAGTAAAAGGTTTTTGTAACGGTATCACTACTGGGTGTAGCTACCAATAGAATGTTTTTGTAACGGTATCACTACTGGGTGTAGCTACCAATAGAATGTTTTTGTAACGGTATCACTACTGGGTGTAGCTACCAATAGAATGTTTTTATAACGGTATCACTACTGGGTGTAGCTACCAATAGAATGTTTTTGTAACGGTATCACTACTGCTTGTAGCTAACAATAGAAGGTTTTTGTAACGGTATCACTACTGGTTTTGGCTAACAATAGAAGGTTTTGTAACGGTATCACTACTGCTTGTAGCTACCAATAGAATGTTTTTGTAACGGTATCATTACTGGTTGTAGCTAACAATAGAAGGTTTTTGTAACGGTATCACTACTGGTTGTAGCTACCAATAGAATGTTTTTGTAACGGTATCACTACTGGTTTTAGCTAACAATAGAAGGTTTTTGTAACGGTATCACTACTGCTTGTAGCTAATAACGGTATCACTACTGGTTTTAGCTAACGGTAGAATGTTTTTGTAATGGTAGCACTACTGGTTTTAGATAACAATAAAATGTTTTTGTAACGGTATCACTACTCGTTTTAGCTACAGTAGAAGGTTTTTGTAACGGTATCACTAATGGAATTAGCTAACAGTGGACATTTTTTAACTCTATCATTACTGGTTTTAGGTGACAGTAGAATGTTTTTGTAACATTAGAAGGATTTTGAAATTATAGCACTACTGGCTTTAGTTGACGTTAGAAGTTCTTTGTTACTGACCACGACTATGTTGGTGTGGTAACACTATGAAGTAAGCTCTCCTAACTCGCTACAGACATAAAGCCTATGTGTAATATATATATATATATATATATATATATATATATATATATATATTAATATATCTTTTAATATATGTGTAATATATCTTTTAATACATCGTTTTCAAATTGCCATACCAATTTTTAGACAGTTTAAATACTCTTTCTACGAAAAAAGAAAAATTAAAAAAAACCTTTTCAGAAAAAGTTTTATTTTAAAAAAGAATTTCTTTATTGTTTTATAAAAAATAAGTTAATTAGTAGGCCCTAAGTAAGTGGTATCCTGTGCGGCTTCACCTCTTTACACTTTTGGTTAATAATAACTTAACAGCATTACCATTAAAAGACAGTGTATTTTGCTGTACGGATACGCCGCCATGATTCATGCTAAATAACTGCAGAAATTACTGTACAGAACGCTTGCAACAGCTGCCTCTGTAATATTGTATCACTGGGCTAATATAAAACCGCGCCTTCTGATATTACAAGCTGTTCAAAGAATATTTTAAGTTTGCCCTGAATTTTGCCTTTATAACCTTAAAATATTCAAACAGCGAGCACTTGAATGAAAATCTTTGTGCATTCAGGAGAAAAACTCTTGTGATGTTAATATATTGTAACATGCTCGGGCAAACAAATACTATTTCACTATATAATAAATTTGGGGTGCTACAGTCACTCAGAATTGACAATATCTAAAGTTACCTCTTTATAAAGGAACTGTGTTCTCTTTTCACCTTATAGTGTTTTTCCCTGAGTACAAAAAGGGGTTTTAGCGAATTTAAATTAAAAAATGTAAATCTATATATAGATATATCTTATGTTCGTCTTAGCACTTTCGCGTTTGTAATTTTGTTCCGAATTTATTCGAGCTTGACACGCAAATCGATTATGATAATAACATGGACAAGCTCGTTACCCAGCAATATTCGTTCGACATTTTTAAAATGGCGGTCATATTAAATCTTTAAAACTTCACAACTTTTTTTTGAAATATAATTTAGCGCCAGTGTAGTCAGCGTTAAAAACTGTACAAATTAAAATTTGAATTTTCAAAATCAGTTTAAATAAGAAATTGAATTTGACGACGGTCAGGGTTATATTTCGTATTTCAATGCAATTTGATGCTTTGAACTGATGCTATAGCAAATTTATGCTATAGGTCATGCTGATATATACTGATTACGTTGCTGAAAGCAAAATTTCAAAAAAGGTAAGATTTTTTTTCAACCCGCTTTCTTCCCTTTAGTGAGAAAGCGTCATTAATTAAATTACAAAATTACAGTGTTTAAATAGAAATTAATCCATATAACACTTTACCTGTGCAGTGAAATAGTAATCCAAAGTTTTAACAGAGTGCACCACTGTCGTGTGTGTCATAATAAACACAGTTACGGTGTGCTCTTCCTTAAAAACAGCTTAAATATTGTAAAAAACTATTTTAAATGCGTTTGATGTAATTTCTAATAACAATTTCTATAGTTTAAAATGATAGGCAATAACAATAAACTTTCTTAATGTGTTAAAAATGATTGTGATGATTTATTTATAATACTAACACTCAAAAACGTTTAAATAAAGCACACGACTGCTTTATATATATATAAAGCTTTATATATATACACCATTGACGGTGTACATCAATGGTGCTACATTAGAGTTTCCTCATAAGTAACAAGAGTGTGTTAATATTTCTTATCATTTATACATTTATTTTTTTTAATAAGTTCTATTTTTTACCACCGACTTCAGTTTTTAATTTCAAGAGGTAGTTGTATTGATGAAACGATTGTGACAGGGTTTTTTAATTTTTATTTTAAATTTGAACTCGTGACACTGGCCGACAAAAGTGAAATTAAAAAAATAATCTAATCATTGTTTATTGCTGGTTTGTATTGATGAAATTGTACTGTTAAGTTTAAATTATACAAAATTAATATCAAAGAAATAAAACATCACTCCTGTACAATATACCCAACTGTTAATGCTCTAATAATTGTGATGGTTTGGCTGGGCATGTAGTACAACGGCATTCGTTATTAATGTATATTATTTATACACAATGTGAAAGATATTAAACGCTTTAAACATTTTTGCGCTAAATGGGTCGGGTATGTACTATAATAATCGTGTTAAATTTAATTTAAGTATTTATTATTCAACTGGTTAACATACATAAGTTTAAGCAAGTAAATCGTTATACTTAAAAAAAGCTTAAGGAAAGTAGCGGGTTTAGAACTTGAGTCCCTTAGTTTCATAAGCAGAAGTCATAGCACTGAGCCACGTATGCAATAGGTCATTCATGACGTTGTTTTACATGTTACTCGTGATATCGCGAGTTTCTATTTATTTTCTCATACAATGAAATGGTAAGCCTGCCTAGAGAAGTTTCCCCTTCAAAAAATATAATTACATTACCAGCTGTCCCTTTTTTTGGTTCAGGATTTTACGAAGTTATTTTTTTTTCTTCTTTATTTTAAGGCGAAAAGCACATTGAGGCTATTATCGCCTCCCTAAATGTAAGTGTGAGCGTAAAGTGTTAAAGTCGTAAGTGTAGTGTTGTAAGTGCAAGTGTGTGTTAGACTCGGGTACCGCGAGGGACGTCTAAATTCTCTCAATAGGTGCAGCTAGTCTATTTTAACCGCCCTGTGGGGTTACGAAGTAATAAGTTAATTAGTAGGCCCTAAGTAAGTGGTATCTTGTGCGGCTTCACCTCTTTACACTTTTGGTTAATAATAACTTAACGGCATTAGCATTAAAAGACGGTGTATTTTGCTGTACGGATACGCCGCCATGTTTCATGTTAAATAGCTGTAAAATTACTGCCGCTTTCTAACATTATTATGTTATGTTATCGCAGTAATCAAAATCCATAATATCCATTTTGTGTATTATTATAATAAATACGGACAACCGAACTGAGACACTGCTAATTATTAATAAGAAATAAACCTTGTACAATCGGGATTAGTTTGAAGCCATTAGTGCAGATCAGTAAATTAATTATAACTCAGTTATTCACTACTGTATTTACAATACTGAACTGGGTACAGAACGTTTAAGAGATCTAAGCGAGCTAGTTACTATAACATCGGTAATGTATCTATTGATTAGTAAATCCACTTCCGTTCGATACAGTTTCATTCCACTGACAATAATAATTTATTTTATTTAGCCCCACAAAATCAAGACGGTAACAGAAATACATTCAGGCAATTGGAACGTCAAACACTGTCAAAACGAGCAGGGACAAACTGTTCAGTTCGTAAATAGAAAACAGCTTTGTAAGTGAAGTGTCTTGGTTTACTTTGGTGTAACAGCACTGGGGTCGCTAGCGCTGCAGTAGGGTGCACGTTAGGTAATAAGCAATGCACAATAAACAAAAATAAAATTATTCACTTATTGTAGTTCAAAATTCTTAGACTACATTAGTTTACACGGCCCATCTCTTTATTAGCGATTTTCCATTGGAGTGTCCATCATTGTAAAATTCTGAACCGGGATCGTGAAATGAGCACCGATTCTTAACATCTACATCACATTTTGATGGGGACGACGTTTGCAATTTTTGGTCCTATTTCATTCAAACTTGGTACAAAAATCTACTATAGTAATAGCTTGGACAAGTTCGTTAAATAGACAAATTAGTTCGAGAGTTTCAAACTGGCGGTCATTTTAAGTTTTTTTAAAAATTCATAACTTATTTGTTTTAATTTTTTATAATCTAATCACACCATTGTAATCAGCGTAAAAATTGAATAAAATAGCATTTTGAATTATCAAAATTAAGAAATTTAGTCTGACGTCGGTCAGGGTTCATTTTAATATTTTCAAAGTAATTTTGAAGTTTAAAGTGTTAGTATATACAGATTGTAATACAGGTTTTGTTAGAGAAATAAGAATTTCAAAAGGGATAAGATTAAGACAAATACTTTTGGAAATTCATTTCTATCACGTCAGCGAGACAGCGATTATTTGAAGTTATTGAGGTTATAATTTTAAATTTTAAAAATTACTTCACTTAATGCCTACCAGGATTTCTAGTCTAATGTTATTCTATAGTTCCTGTTGATGCTCTCATGGCTTTAAATATTCCCACGAAAATAAAGCAGGTGACGTCATTACAAGGCCACACACCGTGAAGGCGCGAAACGCGCGCGCGCGCGCGTGTGTGTGTGTGTCTTGATGAATGAGAGCAGTATGAGCTAGAGGTACGGTGGGATCGCTAAACCCATCAGCTGCTCATTGTAGCTGCCTCCGCCGGTTACTGAAGACACTGGTTAAACGGCTTGGCGCTCTAGTGTTAGGCTAAATGTGTTTTACCGGTTACTGATGACACTGGTTAAACGGCTTGGCGCTCTAGTGTTAGGCTAAATGTGTTTTACCGGTTACTGATGACACTGGTTAAACGGCTTGGCGCTCTAGTGTTAGGCTAAATGTGTTTTACCGGTTACTGATGACACTGGTTAAACGGCTTGGCGCTCTAGTGTTAGGCTAAATGTGTTTTACCGGTTACTGATGACACTGGTTAAACGGCTTGGCGCTCTAGTGTTAGGCTAAATGTGTTTTACCTGTTACTGATGACACTGGTTAAACGGCTTGGCGCTCTAGTGTTAGGCTAAATGTGTTTTACCGGTTACTGATGACACTGGTTAAACGGCTTGGCGCTCTAGTGTTAGGCTAAATGTGTTTTACCGGTTACTGATGACACTGGTTAAACGGCTTGGCGCTCTAGTGTTAGGCTAAATGTGTTTTACCTGATAAAATTAAATTACACAAATGTCCTGGCAGTGAAATTATGATGAAGAATTAAAAGTCTTTAAGACAAACGATTTCGCAGAGGCGACTGTACTGAAGCAACTATAAATTCTCGGCAAAGTCCTGCTTGGTAGTTCCAACGACTGCCTTGCCATGTATCCCACTCTTTTAAATGTTTCTGGTATTCTGTGATCCGTACACTCTTGTTACTGCCATTATAAACATCTGCTAGGTCCATTCTTACAGCCATGAAAAGACAGCCGAGTGTATTAAAAATAATGGCAAGCATTTAAATAGTGTAATTTTAAAAAATTAAGGTTTTTGTTGTATATATATACTGCTTGTGTGTGTATGTGAGCGTGTGTTAGCGCGCGAGTGCGTAGAGATCTGTAATTGTTAACGTAGGTGAACAGAGAAATATCGGACAACACATCAAAGCCGGACTTTCAAATTTCAAATTATATTTTTTTAAATTAAATATTTGGCTGAAAATACACCTGACATTATCGAGCGTCTTTTTTTAAATATTTTAATTTAGAAAAAAAAAGAGAACTATTGTAATCCATTATTTCATCCTTACAGATATTTAGGGTAACGAAATGTAGGTAGGTCTACTAGTAAAAGTGTTAAATTTGTTATAAATTTGTGTTAACATTTAGACAGGTTGAATATTTTTATTTCATTGTATTCCTACAACAACAGGCGCAAGATGGTACTCATACCTTTATTACTTACTGTGATATGAAATTAGACATTGTAAGATTGCAGAGCGAAGCACGGGTATGCGATGATAAGATTAGTTTCCACACACAGAGTTGGAAGCAGAGCACCTTATCAGTGGCTACTGTAAATTTGTTTTGCAAATACACCTTCTATTCAGCGCTTGGAATAATTAACAAGGCATCGCCATTGTTGTTTACTCGATAAATCATTCGCCTGTCCCGCCTGGTCTGCATTATAAACTGGATCGTTTCCGACTTGCATCACTTCTTATTGTGCAAAATTATAAAGAAATTTGAGAATTTATCGGACAACTGAATATCATCGCTGTCGTGATTGGAAGGAAATTTCCAAAATGTTTTTCATCTTACCCATGATTTCGAAAATCATTTCAAAATCAAAATCGAAATAAAATCTGTGTTTATATCGAAAAGGTAAAATCTGTATATTAAAAAAATAATTATATGTATATGAGAATTAATAAAAATGTCAATCCAGCGTTCTACCCGACAAACATACTTCTTTTAACGGTATTAAAACTGACTATAAGTACAGCCACCATTATAAAAATCATGTTCGATATCAGAGGATAAAGTCCACGTAATTGGTCTATCTGCCGCAAACTGCATGAAAATGGGTGGAAACATTTGAAAAAGTAGACGGTACTATCATATATTTAACTGTAGTTGAACACTTCATCATCAGCAGTGAGAACTCACAAAGCATAAGAGGGTATACTATGCTTGTATATACTAGCAGATATAAGAGGGCTAACATGTTTATACTCAATACTCAAATACATCACGTCATTTGCCTTTAAACTTGCCATGCAAAATCTTATAGAAAAGCTTTTATTTGATCAGATGGTTGAAGCATTTATGTACGCTAAAGTAACATACGTTCATTAATTCATATAGTTTGTTACATTCACCACAGAATGCAGCACATACAACAGTATTATTCCGGATGTTTACAGTTATGTTTTACCAAATGCCTTTACGTGCTTTTTGCCATAAAAATAACATATTTACATATACGTGAATTATTTACTGCAGAATACACTCGTTACTTCGAAAATACGAAAATTTACCCTGCCAATTCAACTTTTAATTTCCAACGAATTTTAAAAATTCAAAACCCGCTAAATTTGTACTGTTTTTAACAAATTTAGACTTGTTAAATGTTGTTTTTAACAAATGCGAAGGTGAAATTAGATTTTCAAGAACATTTAAAAATGAATTTTTAAAGATTTGAAGTAGCCGCCATTTTGAAACTGTTGAGCAAATTTACACACACACACACACACACACACACACACACACACACACACACACACACACACACACACACACACACACACACACAATGTGATATTTCGCTAAACACCTGATGAAATGTGATTCAATAGAAATGTTGTCATTCGTTGAAAACTGTTTGTAAAAACTTTTCATTGTCACTAAACAACTTTTACATAATGTACTGAAATCTCTTTTTTTACTTGATTAACAATCAATGTTTTATCATATTCATGTATGAAAGAAACATGTAGATATGCATTACCAATTCGGCCACATTTGGACACAATCAACAATGCATTCAAAATAAATTATGAGTAGCCCTACACACAGGTAGACAGGTGAATTAATTGAACTGACTCATTTATCTTTATCACTCGTTCAATTAAGTTTATATAATACAAAAAAAATTTAATGGTGGAAAAATTATGTATAATTAGTTTTAGTTTTTCAAAACGAAGTCGATATTGCAGGGGAGGAATGCTGGAACATTACTCTTGATGAAGGGCGATTAGAGCCCCATTATAGGGGTTGCTTTGACCTATAAAATAAAATTCGGACAATACTTCTTGTCTGGGTAGACACACTGTTATAAATGCAAATCAATGTAGGCCTACAATAAACTAAAGGTAATCCAGTGAAAAATGTATTCTCATTATTTCTTGTATACAATACGTGGAACTGTTGTTGCAAACATGCCTGGCAAATGCTTCTAATTACAAACTTCTAAAGATTGTGAAATTTTCAATTGTCTTTTGAATTTGGTAATCAAAAATTCAATATCTCAACCTGTTTTTACAATAATATTTACTTTTTTATATTTGTATTATTTTCTGATGACCCTTTAATATTTTTTAGAAAATTAATCTGATTACTTTATATGAAACTAAACAACCTTTAATGATTATTAACACAAATACAGTTGCAGTTTTCTGTTTTTAAACTTTAATTAATGTTGGAGTTAATAAGACTGAAGAAATGCACTTTGACTTTGTATTTTACTTCATTTTACAGACCAGAAAAGGGAGTTAACTCAAAATGTTTAAATTGGAAAACAGTCTTAGCGACATCTTACCGTACGATCAGTACTGTAGACATCGAACAGTACAGATATGCTTGCAGCATCACTTGCAGCATGCAGTATGATGCCATGCAGCAATATTTGAAATATTACAACAGTCTCTTTGTGTTTGTAAATTGAAATAGTTTCAGTAAACGATGCCAGATAATGTCAGGTGCAATTCAGGTTCAGCTTAAAATTCAGTTAGAAAAAATCTAATTAGAAATTGAAAAATCCAGCTTTGAGGTGTTGTCCGACTTTTTTTTGTCCACCAATGTTAAAAATTTCAGATCTCTGTTTGTCATAAATTTGTTATGTGTGTGATAAATATAGATTTAAAATTATGTTTTACACATATAAAACAACATATTCCTAATTTTGTTTTAATAGAGTTTTCTATTTTTTATAGATTGATCAGGAAGACAACGACGATGATCTGTTTACATCAGGGGATGGAGAGGGTGGTTCAGGAAGAGTTCCGATGCCTCCTCCATTTCTGCCACCTCCTCCTACGAGTGAGTATTTCCAACAATAAAATGTTCTTACTGTAACATCAAACTGTTATAACATCAACAATTATACAGATTTAAGTTAAAAGTCTGAAAATAGCTTCTTTTTTTAATTAATATTGCAACATTCAAATATAAAATGTCATTAGTAAATACATTTATTAAAGATAATGACAGATTACGAAACAAAGTAATCCCTAAAAATAGTCAACAGACATAAATGAATCTCAACTTGTTTACACATAAATAATTACAGAACTTGTTTGAATAAAACGAGACACAATTACATGTTCTGACATCCATAACTGGTTCAATAACTTACTCTATCAAAAGTGTTCGGCATGCCAAGCATCAAATCAGGTCCGACCAAGATATCAAGAAGTAGGTCTATCATCACTTTCAAACTCAGTAGCTGTTAATGAATTTCCACTGGGAGCGGCCAAGACTGATCCAGATTTCTAGATCACTTTTTGAGAGCTTGTTATAGATTGACGTGTGTGTGTGTGTGTGGTAGTTTTTGAAAGTTGATTTTATACCTAAAAATGTGAAAACAAATTTCAAACAAACGTTTCATTTTCCTACTACCTGCTATTTTTTTTTAACAAAATATTTTATATTTCTAGAAAGGTTCAACCAATAAAATTGAATTGAAACACAGTATGCTTCTTTACCTGATAGAATAAGCTTGATTTGAGAAAAATAACAAACTTCATACTTTGACCCATTTTTTAAAAAAATTGGCCAAAATAAATAAATTTTAGTGATGAATGTGGTGATACGTTTTTGTAGCACTTTTAATTTCCTATTGAATGGTGAAACTTTAAAAACTATGGAGGAAGTAAAACAGCAAAGCTGCTCAAGTTAGTTCATCAGGTCAGGAAATTCATGCTAATAAAACTAAAGTATGCGTATTTTACCACTAATTGTGATATTGATATAAAATTTTCAACAATAAAATGTTAAATAAAAAATATATTATGACTTTGTTACTTCTTAGACATTCACTTCCATCATGTCAACAAGAAAACTAAGCTCCGTTATTCTTTAATCTGTGAAATATATTTTAATGGTGCATTTACACTGGGATACTTATGTATGATCATACAACTCTGCATACGTGTCAAATAGTTCGTCTCAAATAGTTTTTCAAATGGTAATTTGTGTTGGTCAATGATTACCTTTAAGTGCAAATATTCTAAATTTTGTACAATGTCTAGTAATGAGAAGATTTCATATTTATCAACATGTGCACGGAAGTAAATAAAATCTAAAAAAAAAACTTGTAGGTGGTGGTAACAAGAATTTTTAAGAATTCTCATGGTGCACAGGCCTATACCATGTTGGTTAATGAATTCACTTTAGAAAATGGTTCAGGATTTAAAAACTGTACTATAAAATAGCAAATCAAACTATAGAAAACAAAATTTTAATAGAAACTAGCCTATTAAGTACAAATGAATTTTCCATCAAATCTAAACCTGTCAACTATGTAAACAGCTATTTAAAAATAATAAATAACAAAAAATACAGGAAAAAACTTATATAAGACAAAGTATATGCAAGTTTTTGCTCATATAAAAATGTTGGAGCTCATACAATTTGTATGAGGTGAGGTATTGTGACGACTTGTATCTCATACAAATTATCATACATCAATGCCAATGTAAACACACTGTATAAATTTTCAGTTACAGATTCTGGAGATGCTGTCGGTTTGAAGGGAGAGCCTGGAGAGCGTGGCCCTAAAGTGAGTTTTAACTTTTTTGTATATGTTAAATTAGTTTGTTTTTGCATTTTGTTGTTTTTGGTTCTGCCATGTTGTTTTTAAAAAAATAATACACAGCTTTACTCCAAAAAGCTATGTTAATCAGTCACAAGTGATGCACCGACACAGCATAAAACATGAATTACTCCTTGTTCTTTAAATTAATGTCGAAACCGGAAATGTTAATTTTAATTTTTTTTTTTTTTATTTAACGTCCGAACCAAAACTTCTAATGTGGATTAAAAATGTTCGTTGAAAATCTGATTCTTCAGAGTTTATTATCTGGACCTTTTAATTGAATGGCTTTTGGGTGGAGCAACTATTGTGGTTGCACCCTCCTCCTCCCCCCAGAATGATTCAGACATGGATTCTTGCAATGAGCGTTGATCCTGACCTTTAAATCACTTTTTGAGAGGGTTGTTAAAAATGTATGTACATATGTTTTGTGTGTGTGAGTGTGTTTTAGCATTCTAAGAACACAGCTTTGGTTTGATTTGAATCAGTTTGGCAGAAAATTAATTTTGGTAATAGCTTTATTCTCTTAATTAAATATTAACTGTAGCTGCTTAATTATTCTTTTTTGTACCTTTATTTATCATGAAACGTAGATAATAATGAAATAACAAATTTAATAATAATAATAATAATAGGACTGTGATACAATATTAATTTAATTTGAAAAAAACATTTTATTGTAATAAAACAAGTTAACAAAATGACATTTGAAAAACAAAAAGAACACTAAATGTTGCAGACATGACTCTAACTATATAATCTATACCAAATTATTTTAAAACATAAATACAACACAGAAAGTCAGCGTACAGTCAACATCCATTAAACAGCTTCATGTTTCCTACAATGATACCTCCAATGATAAGCCCGTTGAACCACTAAAGTAAACAATAGTGTGCGCCTACATGACATCTTGTATAACAATCTAATATGCATACATACTTACAGTGCCTGTTATGTGTATCATACAAGTACACAATAAAGTATAAGTATGACTACAGTGGTGCACAAATCCATACACATTGATATGGAAACAACGTTTTGAGCTTTAGTTCAATTTGAGATTTTTTTTTTTAATTAACAGCATTTAACATTAAATAAACAAATACAAAACCAATCTTGGCACCAAAAATCAATATAGAATATTAATTTATAAAGCCCAGTTTACATACAGAAAAAAACAACAGATAAAATAAGAAATAATTAAAACAAGGAAATATTTTTTTCAAAAAATGGAAATTCTATCACACATTATAGGAATTTAAATGTACTTATTTCAAGGAATTCCAATTTAGTTCTAAATCAAAATTTGTATTTGAGCATTGGTACCACTGACCTATGTTATGAATTGTGCTAAATGACCATTCAGTCAAATCTTATAAGCAGGTTTTGTGAAATTTGATGATTTCCTATGTTTGTTCTTGGTGCTTGAATCAGGTTGTGTAGTAATAGGTTATTGTTGAATGCTTTCTTTGGATATTATGTTCGAAAAAAATTTTATCAAAATCATTAGTGCCTTTTTTATGAAAATATGAGAAATATTTTGGTTAATTTTGCTGGTTTTTATGCTAAAACAAATTTGCAAAATCAGTCAACTTTAGTTGGTACATAAAATATTTCTTGACAATGTGCCGGTGATAGATTTAACAATTGGGCCATTTATTCTAAAAACAAAAATTTTAATTCATTTTTTTAGAAAGTAAAAATTAAAACTTAAAACACACACACACACAAATATTAAGAGTTTAATATTTATTAATACAATTTTACATTTTTTTTTTTTTTAGGGAGAACCAGGCAGATCAATGGAAGGTCCTCCAGGACCTCCTGGATCGCTGTACTCATCGAACACACAATCCTCAACATCTGGGGATGATACTATTCATTTTGAAGATGGAGAGGTATGTATATTTAATAGGGTTCTTCACAGCTGTTTCCCCATGCCTTGTCCTTGTATGATTTAGCTCAGTTCTGAGCATCCTACTAATAAATGAGTCCCTTCCAACCTCCTTTGTTCTGAGATCACCTTTTATTATACAGATAGATCCCACTCATTCAGTGTTATATTCTTACTTATGGGAACATTCACAAGTAGATAATAAGTGAGTTCAGCCTATACTCCGCGGACATGGATAAGGGTAAGGTACATTGGGAGGTCACCAGGTTCCTCAGGGCTCCATTTGATACACTATTAGGCCAGTGTCATTCGCTCCATCAAAACAGGCTGATTTACACCGTAGAGTTAACCCAAGCTATGTAGAGTAGTGAATGTGTGTATATGTGTGTCTTGAGCAGATGAGTGAAAGTAGTATGAGGTAGAGGTACGGTGGGATCACTAAGCCCATCAGCTGCCTCCGCTAGTCATTCACTCACTGATCACTGTATCTCAAGAACAACCAAGCTTGTGAGGTTACAATTTGTATGGTGGCACCTCTTATTCTATTTATGTGCAATAATGATAAATCAAAAAAAAATTAATGGTTTAAAATAGCTGCTGTCTTGGAAATGAAAAATCTCATTTTTTTTTTTTTTTTTGTCCAATTTTTACAGCGACAACGCATTTCAATGGAACTTTTTTCATTACTATTTGTAGCTGATTGTAGGTTTCAATCAATGTCATTTTGTCATATGTCTATTTGAAGCAAAATCTTGGGCATTTGAAATGTTGTATTTTAAAACATAATTTTCACAAACTCTTAAGTCAAATTCGTTGTTTGTCCACTTTAAAGATTAGGAATGTCCACTTTAAAGATTTTTCATTTCGTGTATTGGAACAGCAAATTTGACATTAAACAAATTTTTGTCTGAGTTAATGTCTGTTTCTACATTGAAAAAATTATTATATTCTATGACTAACAATACATTCTCTCCTAAACACAGAAACTTGCTATAGTTTACACTGAAACAAAATTTGTAGGTCTACTTTGAAATTAATAAGCTGTAATTTTTATTCCCTGAAAAATACCTTAGCAAAGCCCGAGTACAAAGCTAGTAGAGTATATAAACCTAGAGGAATAAATTATTTGTATTTTTTCCAATTCCTGAAAATTTACAGCGAGTAGCCGTCAGCAGTGAAACAAAGCCAGTTTCTTCGAAACATAATATAAAATGAAAACTAATCAAATTCCATATTACATGAATTAAAAATGCATAAAATTAAATTTAATTCATCTCCTCAATTTTATTCTTACAAAATACTTTGCAACTTACGACAAAAAGTACAAATTTGTAAATCAATTTTCAGTGTTTGAAAGGAGTTTCAATTTTCTGTTACAGTATGGAAGTCAGGTACAAAGAAAAGCCTTTAATTAATTTTCCCCTATCTGTTATTTGTAAAGAAAACATGACTTTAGTTCTAATTTATTAGAGTAAGTTCACCTTTAACAAAACCTAAAGACAAATTGCCTAAGTCTTCACCTGTCTTCAATTCACTTTGCTCCAATAAATAACAATGGAAATTATTGTTATGCAATGTTGAATTATTGACACAAAGTTTAAAACATTTTTTTTTTATTTTCGCATGTTTTTTTTACAAGTAATGACTAGGTATTTATAATGCTTTTATTAGTGCCTATTAAAGATTTCAAAATAAGTCAAAATTTTTATGGTTTCTCCTAGCACATAATACAAACAACTAAACATTGTTATAGTTTTACAAAGTAATGTATGAGGAATTTATGAGACCGGTTTATAATGCTCATATCTTTTACAAGCTTTTAAAACAAAAACTTCTTTTTCTAGAAAAAAAATATTTGTTACTTATTAATATTAATATTTAATTATAATTTGATAAATGTGGATATTAGCATGACCACCAATATTTGAAAAGGAAATACTTATAGGAAATAAACATTTTTCTGTAACCCCTCTTAATTATGCAACTAAGTTAAATTCTAGTTCAGATTGATGATGCCCTCAATGAGTTTTAGCAGCCCACTAACTGGCTCTTTCTGCTAGAGGTCCTCAGGGTTCTAGAAGCAAAACGTCCTTAGTTTCCAGCTGACAAGAGCCTCATAATCATAGATTATGTGGTCTGCAGTTCCCTCATCCTTTCCTCCTAGCCTCCATTTCTCCTTGGTGCATTCCTACCTTGTTCATGTATACCCTCAAACAACAGTGCCCTGTAATGAGTCCCATAGTTTTAAATAGTTGTCCTCTAAGTTCCTACTGTGTCTCCAAGTACTTTTAGAAAGGCATTTATTATGGGAATACCCTCTAAACTTTCCCAATCTTTCCTGATACTGATTAACCTATTGAAAGCAGACACGGCCAGACACAGAGAGTCAAATAAACTCAGATGCAGATGCAGTCCAGCCAGTCTGTCTGTCTCCTCATTCAGCATGGTAATTAGCATTAAAATCCAAATAACTTAAAACTTTTAATATTATTAATGAAATTTGAATATTAAAATTGCTAATTTGTGTAGAAAAAAGTTCAATATAAATAAAGGTTGTGATTTTTTAAAGTTTTTACATGCTGTCACTTTGAACCTTTTGGCTAAGATTTTGTTGGAATTTGTCCAAAATTACTTTTTGTACAAGTATACATCAAATCTACAATTACTAATGCTAGTGTTAACACATGTAAAATATAAATTATATATATAAAATCACTGAAAACATATTTTCTAAAGGTTAATATTGGTATAGACTTCATAATATGTAGTTTTTACCATTACAGCAGCACATTTTCAAAGAGAAATTCATGAAATAACATATAAAAAATGTATACTGTTAACACGATTAATTCAGTCTAAGACTCATACGTTGCCACTGTTGGTTTCAAGACACTCTTGATGCCAGCAGTATCAGAACAATGACAGGCACTGATTAACTGGTCTCAGGCTGTTGAACAAGTAGTCACTGTAACAAGGCGTTAGATTAGCCACATTTCAGGCTTACCACGTTGCAATGGTTCAGCTTTAATTAAGCTGTTGTGCCAGCTCTGAGATGAGAGAAATGTTCCCCTTTGTTGGTGAGAAACATGTCACAATTTGAAATGAAAATATTTGTTGGTTCTATAAGAACTAATTACAAAAAATAACATATCTTTATGAAATAACTTCTACTACACAAAATTGTAATTTATCTACTCTAAATGTAAAATATTTTCAAGTGGACTAAATACTGGGATTAATTCTTGCAAAAGTGTAACTTTTACTAGCCAGACTATTTACTATTATTTAATATTACCATATGTTATTTAGTCAAACATCAACACAAATAACTTAGATCTTTTAAATTCTACATAGTCTTAGTCTTATTCTCATACTAATACATTTACAATTTTATCTAAGTTACAATTAATTTGATAATTGAGTGGGTTAGGTGCATAATTTTTAAGAGTACTTAGTCAATTTGTAGTTAAAATATTCCCTGCCATAAAGTAAATGTTGCCATAAAGTAAAGGTCATCGTAAAGTAAAGGTTGCCATAAAGTAAAGATCATCGTAAAGTAAAGGTTGCCATAAAGTAAAGGTTGTCATAAAGTAAATGTTGCCCTAAAGTAAAGGTCATCATAAAGTAAAGGTTGCCACAAAGAAAAACGTCATCATAAAGTAAAGTAATCATAAAGTAATGGTTGTCATAAGGTAAAGGTTTCCATAAAGTAAAGTTTGCTAGTTACCAGAATAATGATAATAATGAAATAGTAATCTTTAGGTTTTGTATGTTGTTTAAGTAGTCTAGTCTCTTTACTATTTGTTGTACAGTATTAAATCTCAATCTAATTGCAATAAGTACTTTTAAACAAAGACAAATTTCAAATTTATTTTAAGGAGTAAATTAATTTTTTTTTAACTCTTAAAGACAAATATATTCCATTACCAACATTTTTCAGGCAATAAATTTTGATCACAGAGCACAGCCTTCTAGGTCTTCAGGTATCTGTCCTTGTAATTTGACACATTTGCTGAGCCTTCCGGAAAACCAAAATCTTCTCCATGGCCCTTCTGGATCTCCGGGAATAGATGGGAAAGCTGGACCACCAGGATTACCCGTGAGTTTTAGTTATTTTAATGTATAGTAAAATTTATAGTAATGTCTAACTTACTTACCTAGAAATGTTAGAAATGTATATACATATTATTTTTTGACAGGGGAAATAACAAAAATCATGAGCCCTCATATTTCCACCATGACCCTATCTACTCACAACATACTCCCCATTATAAATACTTTTAAATGTTATATTTGTACAGAAAGACTATGGAATGTATACTAAAATTGATACTTTAGACCAGCATTCTCAACCTCTTTCTGCTTCGATCTCCTAAATATTTTTTTTCATTTTGTAGACCCCCATATATTTACAATGTGTTACACAAATATCCCCTCAAATGAAACTTTTATTAGGAGCCAATTTATTGATATCCATCGATTATTGTACTTATAACCAGGGAAATATTTGTTAATATTAATTGTAAATCACAACATTCTGATATCTTGAATCAATTTCTTGTCTTTTGCAATAAATTATTTACATAGCTAAATCCTGCCTCAACCAAGTAAGAACTAGGAAATACTAACAATAGTGGTTCGCTGATACTTGTTAATCTGACATATTTTGTGCGGATGTCTTTAAAAATGGAATTTATTTCATCAAACCCCAACAGACCCCTGAATTCAATCGACCTCTTCAAAGTTCAATAGACCCTCAAGGGGTCCACCTGGACCCCATTGAGAACCCATGATCTAGAACATGTTCACTTTGTTGATACAAACATTCAAAATTTAATGAAAGAAATGTATGAAGTATACATAAAAGTAAACAGAAAACAAACTGTAAAAGATTTAATATTAATAAAAATTTTTAAGATAGATGAGTAGGTTAATGGTTTTTTGGTCTATATATCATTTAAGTTTCAGTAATATTGAATTTAGTTATAATTAATTAAGCATTTAATTATTCTGCTTAGTTTGGTTGCAATAAAGTAATGACACTGTCAAAGTCAAAGTGTACGAAGTGTGGCAATTATATTTAATTGCCAGGTTGTAGATACAAAACATTTTATTGATCAAAGTTTCAATCCCTTCAGTGCTTAATGTACTCTCTCGATAATTCCTACAAAGCTCCATACAAATTTTCCATTGTTCAAAGCAGTGCTGGAAGTCCACTTCTTTCAGCTTATTGAGAACCTTTGTCACTTTTGCTTTCAACGCTTCTACACTGTGAAATATTGTTTTTTAAGCTCTGATTTGACCTTAGGAAATAAAAAAAGTCACAGGGGGCCAGGTCGGGTCAGTGCAGTGAGTGGTCCAACACAGTGATGCCATATTTCACAAAAACAATGCCTTCACAGCGAAGGCAGAATGGGCAGTCACATTGTCTTGGTGAAGCACTCAGGTTCTTCCACAAATCAGTTCATACTAATCAGTCTTCCCACTTGTTCATGAAGACCTGTCAGAACCTTGAAGTAATAATGATGATTGACTATCTGACCTTCAGAGACCCAGTGAACATTTTTCCAAAAATTCTACACTTGTTAAAAAAGTCTTATAGCTATGAATTTTAATTTGATAATTTTTGCTTTTTTACCCTAGTGAGTTGAGGCTCTTACAGTGCATCAATTGGCGCTTTGTTTCAGGATCACAGGTAAAAAACTATGACTCATAACAAGTAATAATATGGTTTAAAGGCTATTAAATCAAACAATTTCACAGGCCTCTTTGAATGTGAAATAGGGTGTAATCAAAACCCTAGTGAAATTTCATTAATATATACTATAAAATATGTACTTATGTTTTACAAGCACAAGTATAATTGCCATCAGATTATATTTAAACCTCAACTAATACCTGTGATGTAATAATGTACGGTAAAAAATGTATCCTTGATCGTGTAACAGTTTGTAGTAATAAACAAATGTTTTAAACATTGCAGGGTATGGCAGGCCCCCCTGGAGAAAGAGGTGCCATTGGACCTCCTGGTGAAAAAGGAGACAGGGGTGACATTGGAAAGCAAGGTCCTGAAGGAATACAGGGTCAAAAAGGTGACCAAGTTTTTTTAAAATTTACTTTTATTAATACTAACAATTTCATATTTTTTTCAAAGCAAGTATTTTATGTCTATTTATTTCTCATACTTGTATACTATATATATATATATATATATATATATATATATATATATATATATATATATATATATATATATATAGGCCTATCTATTAATAAATAAATATGATTATATTTCCAGGTGATCGGGGATTACCTGGACTACCAGGAGAGGTTGGTCAGCCTGGGCCTCCAGGTCCTCCTGCATTGGCTAATTCAGTCGTAAGTGTTTGTTGTATGTATTTTGTAATCAGTATGGCCTTGACAATTAGAATATTTAGAATTCACTTTCAGATTCTGGTTATCAAGAATCTACTGTACCTGATGTAAATAATATTATTATGTAACAAACAACAGATTTTATAGGATCTACTTAACAAATCTTCAGTCATAATAATCATAATAGCAACATTCAAACGTTTCACAATCTATCTCATATTGAGTTAAAATTACAAGGTTTTAAAATGATCTTTTAAGCACCCAAAAAACTACATGTTTGTCATTACACAGGGTCTGCCAGTGAAACGGGATGATTAAATAAAGTAATTGATTGTTGAAAAAAAACTTTTTTAATATTTTTTTAGTAAATAATTGAAAGTACAAGAATAGCTATTATGGGGACAATACAAAAAAATATTATTTTCTGAACACTACATCTACCAAATGTCCTCCATTGCAGTTATGGCATTATGGCTTGGAAGTTTTGCATGATTTCTCGTTTGATGACAGGTATTTCTGCAATCTCATCTACAATTCGTTATTTGAGAGCTTGAATGGTTGTGGATGGATCTGTTTGAAACACTTTTGTTTTTAGGTATCCCTATAAAATAAAAACAAGTATCTCCCCGATATGTCACTTATTCCAATGCGAAGAGCATGTTGTTTGGCTGATCAGCAAGGACTTCTAACCACAGCCTGTTGAACAGCTGCTATGTTTTCAGGTCCTGTTTTTACACACTATTAAAAACTTAATAGTTTTTACACTCCTGCCTCTTTTTTAATACATTGATCCCGTTTGCATGGTTGTTTATCTGTTCGGATTACATTATCTGACGGAACAGGCTGGTTGCGCAGTATGTTAAAATGCACATCGAATTTGCACAAAATTTTCACCATTTTGATAATACGCTTTCACCGCGTAGCTGCTTTGTTCACCCATCCAATGATCCATTGCAACTAAATGGTAGATTGTGCAGGTGGTGACACACCAGTAACCATCCCCTCACTACCAGATAACTTTGTCTCAAGGCCACCTAAAATCATCCTGTTTCATTAACGGATCCTGTATTTAAACCTGATTATATCACCTTTTGAATATCTTTTGGATTTAAGTTCAGGATTAAGTAAAAGGATTAAGGTTTAATATAAATAAAACCTGATTATATTTACCAGTTATTATATCATATTATACTTAAACCTGAACTAGTTACTATGATGGAATAATGTATGGTAAAAAATATATCCTTGATCGTGTAACAGGATTAAGTAAAGGTAAAAATTAAGTAAAAATTTAAGTAATCTTGATATAGATTTAAAGTAACCTTCAAAAGTTTTAAGGTACATCTATGCTGACAAGATGTACAAAAATCCCCATTTTGGTAAAAATCGTATCTTATGAAATTGATGATGGAAAATATTTTAGCTTTCACGTAAAGTTGCATAAAAATGTCCTTATATTAAAATCACTAAAGCAGTTTTAAATTTTCTAATATTTAAATTCAAATTAGGGGTCATAAAATTAGCATTGTTTCAATAAATTTTTCAGGAATCTATTTTTGAACCAGCAAGAGTTAAAAGTAAAAATGGGCTTGATGGTTTACCTGGAATGAAAGGTGATCACGGGATACCAGGTGACAAAGGAGAAAGGGGGGAAGCTGGGATCAAAGGAGACAGAGGGGAAAAGGTAAGTATAAAATAGTTTTTCTCAAAAAGTCAAATACCATACAATTCATAGAAATATTGCATCTTCTTCTATATTGTTATATAATACGTTTTTATATTATTCTCATATAAAATTTTTAATAGGACAATAAACTTGCAAAAATGAAAACTTACATTTTAAAAAACAAGATAATAATTCACTGCCAAAGTAAGTACTAAACAAGTCTATAAACTACTCTGCATATTTCAGAATTATAAATCTTCCAACTCTGTCCTGATACTATTCAAAATATTGTTCAGTTAGGTAGGCCAACATTCTTTAAATGAGAGTGCCAGCATAAATAAAATCTAAAAAAAAATTATGCTTGAATGTTTTAAATAAACAAAAAAATTATTCAAATAAGCCTACTTCCTTCATGACATTGATAGATTCAAAACATTGAAATTTGAAACAAAATTATTTTTAGTTCTACAGAATGTAGCATAAGTAAAACTTAATAAATGGTACTATAACCATTTATGTAAAATTTAACTATATAATAGTTTTTTACAACAATGAAATCTCTTGAAATGGCAATGATTCTTGTATTAATATTCAGTAGGTATAGTTTTTATTTTAAATTATAGTAAAGTTTAATATGACACATTAAAGGGTTTACAAGGACCGCCTGGAACTCAGGGTTCTAAAGGAGAAGCTGGGGTACCAGGGAGAGATGGCATGCAAGGCTTGCCAGGAGAAAATGGGCGCCCTGCAAGTAAAGGTGAAAAAGGTAATTGTGTTATTATTATTATTATTATTATTAAATATTCAAAATTATTGCTAAAAAAATCCATAACAATTTTATTTGGATTTACATAAGGCTAATGTGTCATAATAACATGATATTTTTGTATCTGCCAAACAAGTCAACTTTTAAAATGGAACTACTTTATAAACTCAAAAGCTAGGATTTTCAGTTCACCATTGTGAATGATTTTTTAAAAAGGTTATTGCTTTTACTATAGCTTATTGCTACAAGTTATGAACATGCCCTGTTGCATTAAATATTTAGAATTTCCTTCAATAAAAAAAGTGCATCATCCACAAAATGTTTTCACCACTAGTTTTAGATTAAATTAATTCTTTGAAGTTATGGGGTTTGCTGACCCCAGGCCATCGATCAAGGACCTATTATACAAGTAAGATTCTTGGATTCTCATTTAGTAGACTAGTAACCTCGGCGAGTGTTAGCAGTGAGTGCTGGAGGTCCTGCGGAGTCTTGGAAGCCAAAGCCAAACATCCTTTGCTTTCTGCTGGAAGGAGCCTTACAATCATAAATTATGTGTCTGCAATTTCCTCTACCTTTCTGCATCCTACACATGGTTTATCCATGGTCTTATACTTTTATTGTGTACCCTCAGATCACAGTGCTCTGTAATGAAGTTCATGATTTTCTTGAGTTTTTCTTTTGCCCAGGATTTTAATATTTCTAGCTGTCAGCTCTTTTATCTTAAAGTACAGTTTCCATCATCCTTGTCATCGCATCCATATAAGAGTAGTGTTTCTCACACCCAAGCAAGATTTGATCCCTGGGAGATCTTTTTAAACCCCTTCTGCTTCTACCTCCTTTCTTCTCAGTTTGCATTTTAGATTTGGTATGTCCACCTAGCGTCCGTACAGTCTGCTGCAATTCACTGATTGTGGATTCAATGGGGTGTACCCCAACTTCATTCTTTTCCATAGTATTTTCACTTCCCTGGTCTACTATTGCAAATTCTTCACAATTTTCTGATCATTTAAGGTTTATTTTTAGCCATAAAAATCCCACAAGTGGCTATAAAAATAAAGTGTGCACATATACAGAGCGTTGTGTGCATAGTTAAAGCTGGATTACAACAGGAAGTTATTTAGTATCAAGAGTCCTTTTACTTAATCTAAATTCCTTCTTTCAGCATAGCCATTGTTATACACTAATATGAAGGAATCTCACCCAAGGGCAGATATATGAATAAAGGTTAGATCCAGCAGGTTCACTAAACAAAGCTAATATCAGTGGCTACTAAGAGTGATCTGCTGCATGCCACTTGTATTGACTCTAAATGTTTGTTTACATCCAGGCTCCAGGAAGTACAAGGAAAACAACATCATATCAATCCTCACATTGGCCATGCAGATGTTCAAAGGATTTTGTTTTCACCTTGTAAGCTGAGAGGAATTTAAGTGCGAGAAAGACCCACAAAGCCATAAACCATAATGGCTGCAAGACCCTATTACTAGTCAAGGCAATGCAATATACATTTTTGTTAACATGTATTACAAAGAATACATCATTGTTTCCCAAATAAACATATATAAATTAATTTTTACTTTATTTTAATAATTTTGAATTTCAGGTGAGGTGGGCAAAGAAGGACCACCAGGACCTCCAGGTCCACCATCCGTCTTTTCTGCAAGCCTCAGTACTAAGGACAACAAACTGTATAATACAGACATAAGTTCAGGTAAGCAAATGACTTCTTAAAAAATGCTATCAGGTGCCATTACATAGGCTGGCATCTGTTCATGTCCTATTTTTTTATTAAGGAAAAGCTAATTAATTTTAAAAAATAATTCTTACAAAATTTATAATGACAATATTTGTAATCACTTGTCATTTTAACTTGCAGGCTTGAAAGGAGATGTAGGCGTTAAAGGCACCAAAGGAGAAATTGGACCTAAAGGAGATAAAGGTGATTCTGGCATTGATGGATCTCCTGGGATCCCAGGCAGTACAGGAATCCAGGTAATAAAATCAAAATTTTATCACTTCACTCATCCTCTCAATTCACTTATTGAAACAAATTTCTTGAATTTTTCTAAATTTGTTGTGTTTTTTACTCTGCGAAGGTATTGTAGCATGAAAAGTATAGGTGGTTATGCCAAAGTAATTTTAGTAGTTTTTGTGTCATATCCTTTGAGTCTGATGGAAATTTACAAGAAAAATCACCTGTAAACTGAAATGACGTTGGTTCAATTGTAAAGTGTAATTCTGTAAATAAAACCCACTTTCCGTAGTCAGTAATTTTAATACAAATATCATTGTAAATAATGCCTCTGTAGAAGAAATGAAATGTTTAAGAAATGAAAATTTACTTTTGAAGGAACAAATTCAACTTGCATTACAAGAACTGGCCTTGGTTTAAAAAAATGTAGTTTTACAAAGCAATGTTACTAAGTTTAAGAATTTTTTTTCTGATAATCCGACGAAGAGGAGGCACCTTAAATGACTTGCAAGCTAGTGAATATGATGTGAAGTGTGATCTACAGGAGAACTCTGATCTACTGAAGATGATGGCTGGCTATATAGCGTACAGAGTCAAGAAAAAAAAATTGTCCCAACTTTTGTATACGGTTATCCAACAAACGAGTACCATAATAATCAAAGGGATTAGCTGTCAACTTTGTCAAAAGGCTACCTCATGTATCCTACTGAAGAATGGTTAACATCATGGTAAAAATGGAAAGGGACTTTTTGAAATATCACGGTGAGAATGGGTTAAATAAACAAAAATGTGTGATGAAAATTCTAACAGACAAACTAAATAATAATTATTCTTCAGTAGGTGAATTTACCATATCCTGTTATATCCGTACCCGTACATTTATGAGGATGAAACCTTTAAATAAAAAGAAATCTAAAAAAAATTATGGAAATAAAACCACTGATGCCAGAAGGAAGAAAAAGTATTAAACTCAGTAAACTACAATAACTTGTTAGTACAAAAATAGTTTGTTATCTATATATGAATAATAATAATTATTATATATATATATATATATATATATATATATTATTTTGTGTGTGAGTGTGTGTGTGTGAGAGAGAGAGAGAGAGACGGCATGTTTTAAAAAATAGATTCTAAGAAATACGTATGTTTATTTTACTGTTTGCATAATACATCTATATGCTATTCATTTATTTACTACTACATTCCTATTATATATAAAAAATATATACAAAAAAGGACCTAAAGGGGCATAAAAGCCTGTACATAGGTTGGTCCTAAGTACATAGATTGGTCAATTTATTGCTAATTTTTTATTCCAGATGTAAGTTTTCACAGTTAACCAAATAATTGTCAAGGAACATCCTCAGATACGTAATTCATAGTGTGATGTGCTTTTAACTTTCAAATAAAAAATAACTCCTTAATTTTTCAAGCTATGGACCTATAATTTACTTTAATATTATGTAATATTGTATAAAATAAAAAGTTTCCGTTTTGACAATCAGCAAATTCAGTAAGTAAAGTAATTAATAGTGTTAATAATGATATACAAAAAGAATTATTATTGTAATTACTATAAGACAGTTACTAAAACTAACATTATAAACTGTTTTCTACTAAACACTACGTCTGAGTTTGACTCGATGACATGCCATATCCGGTAAGTGGTGGGGAGGATATGCGCGTGGCCCATACCTTGATTTGAAGTGTAAAATGTTTACAAATCAGAACAAGGGCAGCAAGGCACTAAACTTACAACTCATACACAACTGACCTGTATGTGGAAGGTATAATTAGAAGTTTTCCTAGCAGAATACTGTGCAGGCATTGAAATTTTCAATATAGCAAAAAAAAGAGCTAATGTGTTTATGCTATTCCACGTGTGTGTGTGTGTTTTGCAGTGTTAATCTATCAACAAGATTTGAAGTGATAAAGGTAGGAATGATTGAATTTATCTTATGTACACTCATCAAAATCCTAGCAAAAAATATTTGTTAAAAATATTGTTTTGAAACATTTGAAATATTTCTGAAAGTGATTACTTTATATTTTGGAAATAATTCTTAGGTTTACATTAAATAAACTGACATTTATTAACACAAGAAATCACTCTATTTTATCAACTAATCTATGAAATTCAAATAACTGGAAATTACAACTTACATATTAAAGAATATATAATTACTCAAGTTTAAATTAAATTCAGGTATAAAATAATAAAATGTTTTTAATGTAATGTTCATTTATTTATATTTAAGTCTTTCAACCATTTATAAGGAACTCGGTGGTCAATGTGACTAAAGCACTGGTCAGTCTACTGTGTCTGAATTGCACAGCTTAAGATTCTTAGTTCTAACCACAGTTCCCATTGCTTTTCCTTTACCGTAAATGCTGATTGCAGGGTGCACATTGATATTTATTTTATAAAATGGCATATGTGGGTTATTCTAAAATTATGAATTGATACAGGGTCCTTCAGGAGAAAAAGGAGAGCCTGGAATGAAAGGAGATGAAGGGCAAGTAGGCCTGAAGGGTGAGAAAGGCGACAGAGGACCTCCTGGGCTTTCAGATATACCTTCTGATGGAGTTCATTACATTACAGTGAAGGGAGAAAAGGGTGATAAAGGGATCAGAGGTCGCAGAGGCAGACCTGGGCCCCCAGGCCTCATAGGGCCACCTGGAAACAGTGGGGAAATTGGTTTCCCTGGATTCCCGGTACTTATTTCTTTAATTTTTGTTATTAACTAAAATAAACTTTGTATACTACCATTAGCATTATCTTTAAAAAGCAGTATAATATTTTATAGTGTACAGAAAAGTAAATTATTTTGATCTAATTTAACATACTATTTTTTTAATAGTTTGACATAAATAATAAATATATTTATTCTATTTTTTTTTAATTGTCTAATAAGTATTAATTTATTATTTATTGATTTACAGTAGCCCGGCATTCACTAAATCACCACTAAGGTACCCTGAATCAGATGAAGAGATTGTAATAATGGTGACAGGATTTGCTCCCACTGTGTTTACTTTTAATTTTTCCCCTCTAAAACAGAAATACTACTAAGTAATGTTTTGTTTATCTTTGTTTCACAATATTCAATGCTTTTAAGTAAATTTTATTTGCACATACTATGATGCTTCCCTTACATCAGCAACTTATATTTTATGTTATGTTCAGGGTCTTCCAGGAAGACCTGGATCTATAGGGGAAGGGCTTCCTGGACCTAAAGGTGACAAAGGGGAACCGGGACAAGTTCTCAATGCATTCGGTGAATCTGTTATGGTAAATGACAATGAAACCATACTAACCCATACATCTACAGTTACTAACCACAATAGTTTTAGTAATTACAAAACAATTTTTCAGAAGAGAAGTTTTCATTTTCATTTTCTTTAATTACATGTCTGGGAAAATGTTTTTGTGATAAGAAATTATGTTTCTAAAACATTGAAACCTAACATTTTAAAAACAATAAAACCTATAGATATTTTATACTTTTAATAAAAATATATTAATTGTCAATTAGTATAGTTAAACACTGTAAACAAAATATATTATGTACTTATTTAATCCTAAAGAAATACTTTTTATCTACTACATTTTACAGCACATCTGCCAAATGAAGACTGAGTAACTTCCTGTTGATCAACTTAACACGCTTAGCATAGCCTTTCATTTCTTGCAAATAATAAAACTTTGAATGAGCTGATCAATTATATGCAAAGATTCAATAATAATAATAATAAATGAACTAACTATTTAAAGTGCTGTAGTCCAACTGGTATAAAGTATGGAATACAAATTACAAATAAAACTAACTTTTAGCAAATGAATATAATACAAAAATACGGTTCTTTATAATACAACAATATGATTTTGTTGCAACTCTTTCTACAGTGGGGATTTTTTAAACAACAAAATTTTAATTTAATGAAAAGTAAAATATAATCACTAATGTTTTATGAACTATAAGGTATTTTTTGTTTTTTTTAACAGTGGTTTTATTAAATATACAGTAATTGCTAACATATAAAAATGTAAAAAAAAACTATTTTAGCCAAGAATCACGACTTGTCCAATCAGTTTTTAAGAAACTTTGTATTTACTTGTTTTTATTTAATTTGAAGAATGATACTTGAAAGTATGGTAGAATGTATAGGAGATGTTTTTGTTTTCAATTTGAATCTTAAATAATTATTGCAGATGAAAGGTGAAAAGGGTGAACCAGGAAGAGATGGTAAACCAGGACCTCCAGGATTACCAGGAGTAAGTGGAGAAGTTCAATACGTTCCAGTGCCTGGACCACCAGGACCTCCAGGAATGCCTGTAAGTATTTACCAATCAGCGTAATCTGAAAGTATGAAAGTCACTAACACATCGAAATTATTTACATTTTTATTCCCATCCAGGGTTCTCCAGGAGTTTCTGTAGTGGGCCAAAAAGGAGAACCTGGACCAGCAGGACCTTCCTTTAGTAGACCTGTCTTTGGCGACTCAACATACAGTCCATCTGAGAGACCTGGTAATTATGAATCATTTATTATATTTTTGAACAATTGTATAACTGTTTTTATGTGGCATTAACCTTTAATATATCTGTTTAATAATGCTGCAAAAATAAGAAAGCCTTGAAGACTTGGAGGCATTCTATGAGTTGGAACATTTGAAAGAAACTTATCATGACAGTAAGTTTTAGAAAATTAATTCTTGTAATTGTGAAAAGTATACACATAACACACCTATTTCTCTTACAAAAATAATGAAAAAGTTTTTGTAATAATACTATGTACTGGAATGTTTTTTTTACCAGCTGGCAGTACAATTTATATCTTCAGATTTTTTTTTTTATTTAAGGCGAAAAGCACATTGAGGCTATTATTGCTTCCCTAAATGTAAGTGTGAGTGTAAAGTGTTAAAGTCATAAGTGTAGTGTTGTAAGTGTAAGTGTTTGTTAGACTTGGGTACCGCGAGGGACATTTAAATCCTCTCAATAGGTGCAGCTAGTCTGCAACCAACCCCCTGCGAGGTTATATCTCTAGAATGGCTGACTGATTGAATGGCAGCCAAGTTTAAACAAAATAATCTGCTTCAAAATGGCAATTGTTTATAAATTTCTAATGAAAATTACTCAGTAACAGTAATTGTTTTATAAAAAAACGTGAAGAGTATATATTTTAACTAATTTTACTTGCTATTGAAACTAATAACTACCAAAAAGTAAAAAAATTTCTATCAGTCTCCAAGCAAATTTAATCATATGGTAAAATAACATAAACCAAATTTATGTTATACATAATTACTCAAGTTTAAATTAAATTATTAAATTCGATTCAAGTACAAAATAATAATAAAACATGTTAATAGTTATGTTACATATAACATATAACCTTACCTAGAGAAAAAAGCTATGGAATCTAGGAGAAATAAAGTTGAATTAGCCTTCCAACTTACCAAGGACACATACAACAAGAAGTCCCTCTCCTGGAATACAAAGATAAGGCATTATCATACGGTAATTAAACCAGAAGCCTTATATGCAGCTGAAACATTATCTCTCACAACCCAGGGCCCACTTGAAAGGCTGGAGATCAAAGAAAGAAAGATATTACGAAAAATCTTAGGCCCCAAATTCCGTAACAACAAATTACTCCACATCAGTAATGAAACTCTTTACCAAAAAACTGAAACACTATCAGACACAATAAGAAAAAGGAGAATTGATTTTTATGGGCACATCCTCCGAATGGACAAAAATAGACTAACCAAAAAAATATTTGACTACTTTCGCAGTAGAAGAGCCAAACCACTTTGGCTTAGAGAAACGGAGAAAGACATAACAGAACTGCAGATCACTGACACTATGCTCATGGACAGAACAGCCAAAACAATAACAAAAGACAAGAAGCGACAGTTCCAAGGCAAAGTCAAATCCAAGTGAACGATCCAAATCTCTGACAAAGAAAGAAAAGCAAGATCACAACGAATGAAGCAATACTGGGCTACGAGGAAGGCACAGAACATTAAAAAGTGATTGATTTAGTGTACCCCAAAGTTGGGTGAAAAAAAAATAACCTTACCAATATCAATATATCATGATAGGTACCCAATTCGATCTGTTAAAATAAAGCTTATTCTTTACATTGTTCACAAAAATTTAGTTTTTTTTTAGTTATTTTCATTTATAATCCTCATATAGAAACAAATAATGATAAATGAACATGTTGATTATTTTTTTAAACTAGTTCTTCACATTGATAAGTATTGTGTAAAATTTCAGTTAAGCAAATTTACAGATATAAATTATTTAGTAAAAAAAATGTCAGGTGGTAAAAAAAACATTTTGTGTCAAAATTGTGTTCAAGTCTATGTGAACTTTTTCATTATTTTTATGAGAGAAATACACCTGTGAAGTATGTTGGCTTCTCAGATATCCTATACACCTCATATTATAATAACTGTGACATGGTAACCTAATTCTGTTTATAATAAACATTTGAACCTGTCTATGTACATTACTAATTTTTGCCATAAGAACATGCTTAATGATTCATTATTTAATGAAATTAATATGAAATATCCACTCAGGGGGTGCAGACTAGCTACACCTATGGAGATGATTTAGACATCCCTCGCAGTACCCGAGGCTTAACACACACTTACACTTTCAACACTACACTTATGACTTTAACACTTTACACTCACACTTACATTTAGGGAGGCAATAATAGCCTCAATGGGCTTTTCACCTTGAAATAAAAAAATAAATAATAATAATATGGAATATATCGGGTATAATTTACAACATAATATTTAATGTTAATGTTTTCCAGAAAATAGAGATTGTAAATATGCTAACATAAAGATGTAGCATTTTTTTAATAAAAATGGCAGAGACAGTAATATAATTTGTTAAGTAAGTTAAGGGTAAATAAATAACTTAAACTAAACTGTATTGTTCAAAGAACACTGACTATTTTCTTTCAGGCCCACCAGGACCACCAGGCCCGCCTGGTCCTCAAGGAGATAGGGAATCAGTTGAATCTACAAGAATAGTTCCTGGGGCAGTTACTTTCCAAAATCTGGATGTAATGTCTAAGGTTTGACTGAATAATTTAGATATTCTATGTATAGCAAAAGTAACAGTTACAATATCTGACACATATTTTATTATATTGGTTAATAATCATAAACATTAAAGATAAATGCAATTGTATTATTTAGGCACACTCAATATAAGAACTCAATTTTATTTACTGATTTTTGGGGTCTTCTGCTAAATAAAAAACTAATAATTAATACCATTTTAATCATCTTAATTTTTCAAGACTTTCCTTAATTTAATTTTTGGGGCAAAAAAATAGATAAAAATGTTGGTTAAAATTAATTTATTTCCTAAAATTTAAGTAGGGTAACAACAACATAGTAGACTACTTACATGATCCTTCATGAAATGAACTCAAAAATTTCCATTTATTTTTATCCATTTATAGTATTTTGTTATTTTTGCTGTCAGTACTTTCCCATAACCTCTACAAATGTTATGAGGGTTGTTTGGAAAGTACAGAACGTTTTGATCTGACAAGCTGCTCAGTTCCCCACCACTGCCAAAGTGATTTCATTGACCTTCCCACAAGTCTGATGCTAACAGCAAGCTACCTACAGTCATTTGCTGTTTATTCTTGTGACAAAATTGAAAATCGCTACAAGTGAGAGGCTGTACCATAATATGCTTTTTTAACATGAAAAATTCACCCTGTCAAAATTTATAGACAGATAACCAAGGTTTCTGGTAACACGAATGCCAATCAATGGAATCCCATCATTCCTGATCCCAATAAAACCAAAAGAGCAATACAAATTCTGAGTCCCAAGAAGGATATGGTTATAGTGTTTTTACCATGGTTATAGTGTTTTCCTACTCATCAACTACTCCTAGAGGGGAGATCAAAGTGCAGCAGCCTACTGTCAGACCCTTCACTGACTATGCTGCACCATTCAAAACTGAAAGAGGGAATTAGTGTGTGGTTTCATAACTTGGCGGCAATTGATAATACAGAAGGTATAGTAAAGCTGGTGAAATGGTACAGCAAATGTTTAAATTTGACAGCGACTATGTAGACAAATAGCTCTGGTATCAAAATGTTGAAATATAAGTTTTGTTTCATTATCTTAATAAAAAGTGTCTGGAGAGAAAACCATTCTTTACTTTCTAAACAACCTTTGTATTAATACAACCCTCGTATTGTATTCGTAATTTTGACAGAATACAATCAAAATGTGAATCCATTTTTATTTGAGTGGTACTTCTTACCCAATCACACAATCTTACAACAACTTTATATTTTTTAACTCATATCATTGCCTTTCAAAGCGTACATGTTAGCCTTATAGAGAAAATGATTACTTAAACATGTAATTCGTTAAACGTAACGATTAACATTCATTAACAGAGTTCATAAGGTTTATCTCGAAATGCAGCACATATAACTTTTTTGTTTTTGGATGTTTACATTTATGTTTAGGCAGATTTTTTGTGGAGTAGATTATTGTAAAATTAAAACACATTCAAAAAATTTACATATAACACATAAGCAATGAATATAAAATTTGAAATAGATCTACTGCATTATTTACTATCTATAAATTTCAGTTACATTACAGTTATGTTTTAGATGACTCTTGTAAGCCCTGTTGGCACCTTGGCTTACATCATTGATGAAGAAGCACTTCTAGTCCGTGTCAACAGAGGTTGGCAATATGTTGCGGTAAGTTTTTGGTTTTTTATATAAACACAGAAATATCTACATTATGCTAATGGAAAAAAATAACTTGAATGCAATTCGTTTTGACAAATTAATTGCATTATAATAGTTGGATATATTCCTTGAATATAGTTTGACTATTAAGATTACTTCAGGTGTGTAAGTCTTGTGATTAAAAAAAATATTTTAAACCACCACTCTGACAGAAATCATTATTCTGTCATTGATTATTGATCATTATTCTATCATCATTGACTACCAAGGCTGTAATAATTATTTTTAAATCACAAAGATACTTGTGACTTTAAGACAAAATAACATTGGTGTCAGTCCTTGTAATATGGATAGTTACAGAGACAAATGGAAAAATGAATGACTTTGTAAGATTACTATTGCACTATGACCTATACAATCTATTGTGTCCCTTTCTATATTTCTGAGTTGTTCAATTATGGTGCCTTCTCCAGGCCTAATCTCTTTATAAAATCTAGGATTCTGAGGGGATGCAAGGTGGGTAGCTCCCCTATTTTTAATTAGTCACTTCCCAGTACTTTACTGAGGTGCTTGCAGATTCTTGTTCTGCTAATTCCCTTTCAAGTTTTCTTTCTCATCTACTCCTTTTGGCCAACCTTTTTATTGTGTGATGTGATCTTGCTCATTCTATTTTATATTCTTACTTATGGGAATACCCATTAGTAGCTAAGGAAATGAGGTCTGCCTAATCAAGTTAAGGTACACCAGGAGGTTGCCAAGTATCTCAGGGCTCCGTTTGATACACCCATGTTGTCATTCACTTTGTCAACATGGGTCACTTTACACTTTAGAATTAGTCAAGCTATGTATAGTAGTGTGCGTGCGCGCATGTGTGTGTGTGTGTGTTTTGAGTAGATGAGTGAGAGTAGTATGAGCTAAAGGTACAATTGAATCACTAAGCCCATCAGCTGCTCACTTCAGCTGCCTCTGCTGGTTAGATGTAGAGATAATAATAGTCAGTTCTTTCTTGAAAATTTGTTATTATATCCCAAACTTAAAAGCACTCAAAGGAATTATATGTTAATTTTTATCAATTCATAAAATTTTGAAACAACTTTGCAGTTTTAAATTCGTGATAACATCCAAGTTACTGTTTAAACAATTTTTAATTTTAAGAGTTGTGTATGGTCATTATAATTGGATTAGCAACCATCCTCACTAACTTAGAATGCATAACTGAGTGCTGAACCATGACAGGTTTTAACATATAATTAAACATATTAGTAGTTACATTTCTAAAAATTCCAATTAAAAAGTTACCAGCGTAAACAAAAATAATCGTCAGTAGGAAACAATTTTGCTAAAAAAAAATTAATCATTCATTAAGAATCTACACAAAAAATACATAATAGACAAATGAATATGGCTATAATTAGTACACAATCCATTATTTGCTTTTATTTAAAATCTTATATCAAATGGAGTCATGAAGGCCTGAATGAGTTTTAGCAGTCCACAGATTAGCTCATTCCTCTGGAGGTTCCCAGTGTTCTGCAAGCCAAACACCCTTAGTTTCTTGCAGGCAAGAGCCTCACATAGATAACATGGCCAGCAGTTTCCTCTTCCATCCTGCACAACCTACTTGCTATTTCACCAAGGTATATTCCTATCCCGTTTATGAGCACTTTCAGACCACAGTGTCCTGTAATGAGTCCCATGGTTTTCCTGGATTGTCCTTTGCCCAAGATCTTAATATTCCAAGTTAACAGCCTTCAAATCTCAAAGCACAGTTCCCATCAGCTCTCCAGATATTACAATTATAATATCTCCAGATATTACAATATTAAGATTTGCGTTTCTCATACTCAGGGTTTGATATTTGGGAAGTCTTCTGCTTCTAGTTTCAATTAGAACCCCTTTTGTTACCCCCTCTTCTTTTTCAGTTTACACTTTTCTGCTCCCCAGCATGTACATCTCTACAAATGTCTGTCTGTACATCTATAAATGTCATCTACGACAATGTCTACAATGTCGTTATTTACGAATATCTACATGATGTTCGTAGATCTACAAAAACCTGTCTGATTTTAGCTAGGCTGTTGTCTTATTGATTTGAGATAACCCCACCTCTCACTTCTTTCACTGCAGGGGTTGCACCTAGCATCCCTACAATCTCCTGCAATTCACTGCTTATGTATTCCCATGAGGTTAGATACAGACCCAATTTCCTCCACTCCTTGCTATTTTGACTCCACAGTCCACTTTTCCTAATTCTTTAAGGTTTTCAGAGCTTTCAAGGTGTATTGTTTCCAGTCATTCAAATTCCACAATTAACTAGGGAAATAAAATGGACCATACAGACTTCATATGCACAGGTAAGGCTATATTGCCTGGCATTCAGAGTCCGCTAAGCTTCTCCTTAGTGAGACTGCCTTTGGCATAAACTGTTCCAACTTGGCTTGAAATGAAGTAATCTAATCCAAGAGTACATAGGTAAAAAAATGTTAGATCCGCTAGGTCACCTCAAGATTGCCAAACCCATATTCACAAAGTGTGAATTCCTGATGGAACAACTATTAAATATTGCTATAAGGTTATGAATTTGCTAACTAGAGATATCACTTATTATTTACTTTGTTTTAATTTCATAAAAGAATTACATGAAAAGTGAATGAGGTAAATATGTTTAAAGTAATTAATTAACAATAATATTTCAGTGTTAAATTAATTTTCAGCTGGGTTCCCTTGTGCCAGTGACAACTGAATCTCCACCTGTAACAACAACTGTGACACCAAAATCTATGTTGGAAGCATCCAATCTAGTCAACAATCATCCTGTATCTTTGGATGGTCCAGCGGTGAGTAAGCAGCGAATAATAAATTAAACAGAAAATTGACTAACCCGGGATCTATACTAAAACATCCTATATTGACTTTTATCCTATAAAGTCTATGAATGAAGTAATTTTTTTTAAATGAGAAAAATTAATAATTTAATTTTAAATTAAATGCAGTATAATATAAACTATATTAAAATAAGTAAGCCTGTTAATTAAATTTATAAATTAAAAGAGAGTTTTAATCAACTATTGACTGGACTAAAATCATGTTTTTATTTAGAAATCTTAATATGTTTGACTTCTACATAGCTAAAGCCTCAAATTTCAAAATATTTTCGTAAACAATATTTAAAACTGCATCAGTAGTACAGGTAGACAAAGGGGAGAACTAAAAACTAAAATGCATTATAAAAGGAATGAAATACTGTACAAAGAACAAGGGCCTTAGCTTATATACTTAGTGCTGAGTGATACAGATTATGCAAAACAAAACAAATGAGAACCAATGGGTTAAGAACTGTGATAAATCTTTTTAATATAAATATTAACTTATTTATAACTTATTTAACTTATAAATATTACATTATTATGTTAACATAAATTAAGTTTGTATTTTATAAAAAAATGGTGATGTGAGTTTATTTTTACAAAACTCTTAGATTAATATGTATTTCAAATACTTATAATCTTGATACTTATAATAAATATTACATATACTTATAAATTATGTGTTTCTTTTTTTATTCAAAGTGGAATCTTCGAATGGTAAGTATTTAAGAATTAAATATTTCTATTGAAGTAGCTATATGGTATATATAATATATATTTTTTCTAATACATATTTTTTTTTTTTCTATCTGGTCTATGCGATTCATGGTTAATGTTTCTGCTGCGTACAGTGCTTCCGGCTTGATCACTGTTTTATAATGTTTAATTTTGGACCCCCATGAAAGGGATTTCTTATTGTATGTTTCTTTCGTCAATTGGAAGGCCAATTCAAGTTTGTTTCTCCTGGATTCCATTGCCTTGCCCTCATCTGCATTCCAACTAATCCATTCACCAAGATATTTGAACTCTTTTACAATTTCTATTTTCTGTTCTTGGATTTTAAGGTATTTATTTGGGTATTTGTTGTTTGTCATGATTTTGGTCTTTTCAAACGATATGTTTAGACCTATTTTAGCTGCTTGTTTCTTCAATTCAAGAATCTGCTCCTTGCTTCCTCCATTGTTTCAGCAAACAAGGCCATATCATCTGCAAATGCAATACAGCTAATTCTGAGATTCTTCTTTTTGTAACCCAATCCTATTCCACTTTTTATATTTTTCTTCCATTCCCTGACTACTTTCTCAAGTGCACAATTAAACAATAAAGGGGAGAGCCCATCCCCCTGCCTGACTCCCGTTTTTACTTCAAATGAATTCGATAGTTCACCCATAAATTTAACTTTCAAAACTGTATTTGTTATAGTTGCTTTTATGATATTAGTTGTTTTCTTATCGAAACTTAGTTCTTCTAGTACGGATATAAGAGATTCTCTATCAATGGAATCGTCCGCCATGTTAATACATATTTTATAATACATATATTTTCTAATACAATCGGTCAGTCGGTTGTGTCTCTGAACTGTGCACAAAGTTTTTAGTTCAAGCCGCAGTTACTCCTGTTGTTTTAACCTTACCTTGTTGTTGATCCCTCATCTTCATTAGTCTAACAGGCACAAAGTATAGGCATTAAGCAAAAAAATAATAATAAAAGAAAAAAATTAAATGTTGAGGTTATGTTGAATGAAATAAACAATACATAATAAAATAATATATATGTATGCAATATATATATATACAAAAACACACACCATACAAATTGTTTTTGAGACCATCCCTTGCAGAATTTACTGCAACAGTAGTTTTTTCTCTCAATCTAGTGAAAGTTCATAGGACATGGTATGCCCTAAATGCTAACAAATCTTTATTTAATAATCATTAGATTTCTTTTTAAAATAATGTGCTCAACAAGAAACAAAATAAACATGAAGTTTAATTCATAAAACATAAATTTGTGCTTTATTACTTTATCATCTGCTCAGTCTGTGTAAGTCTTTGTTCGTTCAATAAATCTCTCCTTAAATTAATGTTATCTTCTTACTTACTTATTTTCATTATGTTTATATCCGTGTTCAGCATCTAGTCTTCAGTAGTTCTTCATGCCAGACTTTGTGACATCCAGAAACAAACATGAGCAAACTTTTTGACATTTGATATAATGTATGATTAGTCAGCACATATTTAAATTTCATAGAACATTGCATCACATTCCTCTACACCCATCTCCTCCAGACCAAGTCTCAAAATTTTACATTTTTTCTGTTTAGCAGTAATTGGTAGGTATATGAATTTGTATTTTATCTATTAAATATGTGGATATGATTATAATTAGGAATAAAAGTTTTACTTCAGTGGTCATAAAAAATTAACAGTGTAATGAATATAAAAAATGGCAATAAATCATTAATAATAATAGTAATGATAATGAAATTTTAATATGTTATTTATGTTTGTAGTTGCGTATGGTAGCATTAAATGAACCACTCAGTGGAGATATGAAAGGTCAGAGCGGAGCAGACTATGCCTGCTACAGACAAGCTAGGAGGGCAGGTTTACAAGGAACTTTTCGAGCATTTATTTCATCCAGGATACAAAACTTAGATTCCATTGTTAGGTACTCTGACAGAGAGCTTCCCGTTGTCAATTTGAAGGTAATTTATATTAAAATATAGTTTTTAGTTTATGAGTGTTATAGTTTGTCTTACAGATTATATTTAAAAAATTTAAATTGAAAAAATGATGTATTTGTTAACAATTAAGTATTCATGAGCAACTATTTCCTTATTGAGATATGTTATTACATTTTCTTGCTACCAATAGATTTACATGTTTAAAGAGTCGGAAATAAATAAGGGTGGAAAAACTTACTTATTTGTACACATACAATGTTAGTTTTGTTACTGCTCGTAATGCTTAGAAATAAAGTAAGTTTGTAAACTTTCTTTGTTTTTCCGACTTTTTTATTATCTCCATCTCACTCTTTAAACATATTAATCTGTTTTGCCTGTAATAGTTCAAATTCATTACATATAATAAAAAATTCAGACATATAATAAAAAATACATTGCATAGGGTGACGTCCTCTTCAATTCATGGAAAGATATCTTCACGGGGGACGGTGGTTACTTCTCTCAGCAACCTCGAGTTTACAGTTTCAGTGGAAAAAATGTACTTACAGATCTTTTATGGTAAGGATCAATATTATTATTAATAAACAGTGCAAAACTACTGCACAAACTTTCTTTATGTTTAATTTAAAAAGAACTTGAATGGAGCCTCTTAATAGTACCAAAACATAATTTATCTCTTTTAAAAAATTCAGTAATCAGCATAGTTTCTCAAAAGTATAAGTCAAAGTTTTTACATATTTGGGCACATAGCCTTTTAGGATATTTAAACCAGTGTACTAAAAAAATTCAAATTTAGGTTTGCATTTGAGTTAACTGAATAGTTTTTGTAATCAAATCGTTCACAGTCTATTTAAAGTTTCCAAGTAGGTTTATGTCAAATATTTGACAAACCATTTTCATCACTGCTGCCAACAAAAACTTCCTCATCACACTATTTTTTAGTTTATTAAAATACTTATCCAATATAAAACACAAAACAACTTAAAAACTACACAATAAACTTGGAATGCTTTAAACAGAAAAGATTTTAATCTGAGTTCTATATTACATCAATTGACAGAATTTTCATGCAAATACGTAATAAAACATAGAGCAAGACATGATTTGTACACATTTGCTCCAAACTGTCTGTAAGTCTCTCTCTAAATATACTCTTGTTTTCAGAAATGTACATTTTTCTAATCTTACATTTCCTGAGACAAGATTTTCCAGAATTAAATCAATATGTTTCTCTGCTCCTAAGAACACTAAAAAGCTAAGAAATCACATTTTTTGTTTGAAAAATATTTTTTTTCTGGAATAGCTCCTTCAAGTACATTACACTATAACTGTTCCCAAAGCAGCAATGCTCCTTTAGCAATATTTATAGATATTCATTAAAAGGTTAGTGAATTCAACCACTACATAGAAAGTGTTCTTAATAAATACTAGAAATATTGGATCTGAATAATATTTATAATATATATTGAATTTATTTCAGGCCACATAAATATGTCTGGCATGGGTCGTTTGAATCAGGCGAACGTGCAATGGATTTCTTCTGTGATGGTTGGGACTCGGACAGCATAGATAAAGTGGGGCTCGCTTCATCTCTACTTAGCAATAAACTTCTTGGCCAAGAAAATCTTTCATGTAATAACAGATTTGCAGTGCTTTGCATCGAAGTGTCCAGTCATCACTCAGCAAGAAGGAGAAGAAGTAGTGTTTTAGATAGCAAAGAGCTCAGTCAAGAACAATACTCAACGTATTTAAAAACTTTATTACAAGAGAATGACTGATTTACAAGGACCATAAATAATAAATCTTGATAAAAAGAAAAATATTAGACCAAATTTTTAACAAACATTACTTGTACTTTTTTTATAATTTATTTATACAGTTTATTTTAAATAAAATTAGTTCAACGAGACATTGCCAGTATTGCTTTTATTGTGTATTTTGTATAATATTTTTTAAAATGTAAATATTATATAACATGTTCTTTTATTTATTTATTAATAAATACAACTATTAGTTGTATTTTATTTCTATAATCTTTAAAAATAAATGTTTTATTTTTATGATTTCTATCATAAAAATGTACTTAATTCTCAATTTTTTTGGTTAAATACTAATATTACTACAGAAGTTTCTGTGAGATACTTTTAAAATTTGATGTTTTAATGTAGAAAATGAACTACAAGAATATTTTTTTTGTCTTTACCATATTAATAATTAATTTATTATACTAGGCCTAATCAGAAATGGGCCAATAAATCCATTATTTGGTTTTTTAATCAAATTTGCGCATGTTTTTTACATGCTTACTTTCTTTCAAAAAAAATATTTTAACAACACTTTATTCTTTTTTCACTACTCGATTTTTGTTTCAGAATGAAGTAAAATTATTCATTCAACCTGAAATGGATTCTTTTTTATAATAAAATAAAGAACTATAAATTTATTATAAATAAAAACTAACTAAATGTCTTTTGTAGGTGTGTCACTCTAATAGTGTTTTAATTTATAAAGAACCACTTGGATAAGACCAGACATGTACCACATAATGACCTTGACTTGACAAGTGGGGGAACATTTATTTATTTTATATGATTTTTTAACTAAAAGGAAAATGACAACACAATTTATTATTTAAATGCTTGAGAACTGCCAGAACTTGTTTCAAAACCTAGACTTACTGTCTGTAAAATCTGCTAATGTACTTTAAGGTCAAATCAATTTAAAATCTTACACAATAATAGAGTAAATAGTTGTTATTGTAGTGAATTGTAAAAAAAACATTTTAGTCTAATATGATTGTATTAATTAATTATTAAAATTGAATTAGAAATGAAAAATTTAACAGCTGATATCTTGGAGATCCACTGAGCCTCTCAACTTAAGTCCCACAGAAGACAAAAGTACTGAGGGCCTGTACAGAAAAATATGATGAGAAAACATTATTGTAAAAGTCTTACTGACAAACTGTCTCATCTTCCCATGGATATCCAGTACTTAAGAAAGGGTAAGAGTGAATTGAGTCCTTTAGCTAAGCCCGTGTTAATCTGTGTCACTGCTTGTTATTCCTTAAATATAACACAAACAACTTCCAAGTTTATTATTTTTTTCTTAATAAATTTTGTATTAATTTTACAACATTTTTTACATTTATTTCAAATCATTTACTTTCTCAAGTATGTTCAACAATATTTTGTTTTCTTTTGTAAAATAATTTATCTAGTTGTAATAGGTTTTTATGTTGCATTTTATAATAATTTTAACAGTTTTTAAACTGTTACAAAAACAGTAATTAAGCACTTTTTAAGAAAATTTTGTTATGTTCGTTTTTTTAACTAAATGATTTTTTAAAATTCCTTTTTTAATGAAATATGAAGAGAGCCTGAAAATTGTGTGCACAATATAAAAAATTAATAAAAATTTTAACTTAAATATAACCAATTGAAATAGCCACAGAGGTACAGAATAACCACATAAATCATCTTACACAGATTTCAGATCCACATGTAAATCTTGCATTCCGCTCCATTTAGTCATACTGTGTAATGGTAGGACCAGATTTCATTTTATTTCAAGAAGTTTATTGTACAACATTTTAAGTAACATTTTATTTGAAATTAAAAAGTAATAACTACTACTATTATTTAAAAATTAATAACATAATTATTATAAAGATTATTCTTACAGTTCTGTACAGTTCAGTATATACAATATCCTGTAAACATGTTACATCATAAACTTCTATTTCATGTTAAGAGTTTGATCTATTGAAACCTATTAATGTTATAAACCATTATTATAACGCTATTTTATTAACTCAAATTGTTATTTGCACTATTTTATAAAATAATTAAACAGTTTATTTTAAAAAAATGTAAATATGTATAAATTTTTTCTTACTTTGAATTACAGAGAAAATAATTTAATACATTAGAAAAATATAGTGAAACTAATTAAATAAGAATTGTCAAATGTTGTAATAAAAAAAGCATAAATTAAATATGTTTTTATAATATACAAAGTTTCTTATTCTAATTTTATTTGGTAAATTTTATATTTACATGTTGGTAACAAATAATGGAAAAGTGTGAGTAAGTTTATAGAATAATTAGGAATATCTTTTATAGAAGCAAATTTTCTAATGAATGTAATATATTGTTATTAAAGAGAACTAAGTTTGCTGAAGATGCCCACTTTAAAAGTTCACAAAATGTAACCATAAAGATTAAATTTTATAAAAATAAATTTAAATTTTGTTTTTGAGCATGATAATTTTTGTTTTAATTTGAATTTATCCTAATGGATGGAAACTTCATCCCTAAAACACTTGAAGCACAGACCCTAAAGGCAGAGTAGTGCCATCAGTTACTGGTTTCTAAGTAACGTTGAGAGTATAGTGTGAATTGTATCACACCAACATTGTACAAACACAATGTCTATACTGATCATATTTGTATCACATACCCTGCCTTGTTTAAAAGAGTTTTGATCTATTAACTTCTTACACAGAACAATTTTTACCAGTAATTTAATCATATTTTCAGAGACTTGGTGATCAAATGTAGGTAAAAAATGTCCGTCTTGAGGAAATTGAGAATGAGTTTAAAGTACTGTAGAAACTTAATAAACCAAATTGCAAATAAAATGACTTTAGCTACAGTACTGTTCAATTTTGTGCTAAGCAGTGTTTTGTAATGTCTGAATATGGTGTGTTCAAATAACTAATCATTAAACAACTAAAATCAATCAAATGTAACGAGAAAATTATTTCCAAAATCTTCCAAAATTAATAATTTGTTTATTATTCACAAAAGTGAAATAATCAAGCACATATTTTTTGTAATTTCCTCTTCTGTTCATCAGGACACCTGGTCAGTAGCACAGGAAATGCCGAGCTTTTAAACACAGAAGGTGTTGCTTGGAACTAGTTTGTGTTGATAAGAGTAGTAGCACAATCCCAGTAATGTTTTCCTTCAGTGATATAATTTGTTCTACCTTCTTACCTATTCTGACCGGTTATATTATATAAATATAATTACTTTAGTTGTTCTGCTCACAATTGTACTTACGATAACAATTGTTTTAATTATTTTTCAGACTTTGTCAAACCCATGTAAACTGTAATTGTATTATTTTTAAAGCTCATCAAATTTTAAATAATAATAGTACAACACATTGACACAAAGCACAACACTTACAGAACAGACATTAATTAATAACATACTCTTATAGTTCTGTTTTAAAATGATTTATATACAGTACTGATTGACTTGTTTAGCTGGGTTGTTATCACCTGACTGAGAAGGTTCTAATTTAATAATCCTATTCATTATGTTTTTTTTTCAACAAGGAGTTCGAATTTATAATGGTTTGTTTACATATTTGGTATTCCTCCACTATATTCATTTGTAGTATGATACAATACAATACTGGAATGCTGGTTCCTCAAAGGTGTTGCATATTTATATGTGAAAGTAACTACGTTGGCATTTCTGCTGAGTACATGTTCCTTGGATCTGGTTTTAAATGAGCTTCCATTTGGCCAATGTAATATTTCGTACAGTTATTGCAGTGTATTTAATACAACTAACTGCGTTAAAAGACTGATCTATTTTTCAGTTTTAATGCTTTATTCAAATTATTCTATGTTTTAAAAGCCAAAGTGTAAACCTACTTATTAAATAACCTTTTTGCAACATTGACCAATAATGTAGTAATCAATACTAACTTATTTAGGTTTATCTTTGTTTGTATTTCTTGTTTGTTTTTTTTTATTATTATTATTATTCTGTCCATGATTCAATTTTCAAGCGGCCACATCCATTTGATATTGCAATTTGTTTTATTATTTGAACCGGTCATGACCATTTGATATTACAATTTGTATTATTATTTTACTTTTTGAACTAAGTTGAGTTTGTTTATTGGTAGTGTTCTGAGTATGCAGTTGTTGTATGCTGACATCATTTCATTACATGGATGATTTGAAAAGGAATGTATGGTATGGTAATATGTTTGGTGCATGTTTCCTTTATACTTGGAATGGAAATTATCGTCACTATATAAAAGAAACTAAAACTGTGAGCAGAACAAATAAGACTTTTATACTTATCTACATAACGCTACTCAAAAATTTGCCTGATCAGCCGTTGCCTAAAATCTAGAATGTTGTTTTCATGCAAATATTGGGAGGAAGACATCATACTATTCACCCTCATACTTACTTCAGATTTCTCCTTTTCAGAACTAACCATAAATTTCTATCACAACATTTTCAAAAATGGTATGATATCAATATAATTTATCAGTCCTGATTAGACAAAAAGCTAAGAAATCACTGTTGTTAACATACCGGCAGTGGATACCACAAGCACAATCTATTTAAGGAGAGGGCTTGATGGTTAGTATATGTAAGACTCTGGTCAGTCTTCTCACTAATCCCTCATCTGTATTAGTTTAACTGACATAAAGTATGGACGTTAGAAAAGTTCACTAGAAAACTTGCTAATATTTTTTTTTATATGATTGGGATAAAGCTAAAAACCATTGAACAAATTAAAATCATGTGGTAATAATTCTCAGTTTGCATATAAAAATATTAAGTGTATAAAAACATGTTGAAACTATTATCTTAAAGAATCTATGTATGTATAAATATTGTAAATAAATGTGTAATAACTTTACCGTACTTGTATATAGTCTGAATTGTTTTTTATTATATCTCCTGACTGTAATTATGTAAAGCTTTCTACCCCTCCAGTACCTTCATATGGAAGCATCCACTACTTCAACATGATGTTGCATTTTCTTAGCTCTTCTCAGTTTGTAATGTGAGAGCTTTTTGTTCGTTACTTCTCATAACTGGTCTATTCCACCTCATGCATGATTCATCATGTATACTTCTTATTGGACAATACTGTGAGTTAGTTTAACTGATTTTTTTCCTTTAGTGTTCTATATTTTGATAAATTGTGTATGTTTTGTGCTTGAAATGAATGAAACGGAAGAAGAAAAAATATTGAGACTTTTACTCAGTGTAGAAAAGGAGGAGAGAAGAGAAGAAGAAAGAGTGGAAAATCCTGGTATTATTAGACAATAGCTATTTGTAGACGAAACACCTATTCAACCCATTGATGAGTTAGAGTCCAACGATGATGAATATGATAAATACACTAGTGCAGGAAGAAGATTCGGCTTCAGAACAATCAGGAAATGAAGAAGAAACTCATGTTTTTCCAGTACTGGAATATACTGGCAAAGACAAAGTAATTAAGTGGAACATGCACTACTGCCCTCCCCGCAATAGGCATACAGCTGACCACAATTTAGTTAGGCATCTTTCAGGATTCAGAGATATGTTGAACTTAGAGTCACCAGTTGCTTCTTGGAAATTATTTTTTACAAATGAAATTTTAGATGACATAGTAAAATATACAAATCAGCGTATAAAAAAAAATTTCCCAAACTATACCCATGAGCGTGATGCAAGATGTACTACAGCAATAGAAATAAATACATTTATAGTCCTATATATGGCTGACTTACTTTGTGCATCACATCTAAACTTATATGATTTGTGGCTGACTGATGGGACAGTTTTTTCCAACTGGATGAACTTACGAAAATTTAAATTCCCAATTAGATTAGATGATTCCTAATAAGATTTGATGATGCTACAACAAGGCCACAAGGAAAACAATATGATGAACTTGCACCAATTTGCGAGTTGTTTGAAAAACTGGTTGATAAATGTAAAAGTAATTTTTCCATTAGCGAATATCTCACAGTAGATGAGATGCTTGAGTCATTCAGACGCCGATGTCCATTTAAACAGTATATAAAAAACAAGTCGGCTAAGTATGAGTTAAAAAAATTTGCTATGACTTGTGCTAAAACCTTTTACACCATGAACATGGAGATGTATGCTGGCAAGCAACCTGAGGGCCCATACAAAGTTGAAAACTCTGGATTGGCTATTGCATCCAGACTTGTCCAGCCGGTTAGTAGTACTAGAAGAAATATTACTACCAACAACTGATATACATTAATCCCCTTAGCGGAATAACTTATGAGGGACCACCAGTTGACGTTAGTTGGTACATTAAAAAAAAATAAAGTTGAGATTCCTGAAGTGTTTATAAATACAAAAATCATCCTGTTAATTCTTCCATGTTTGCTTTCAAAGGAAACAAGACCTTATTGTCCTACTGTCAAAAAAAAAAAAAAAAGTAGTATTGCTGCTCTCAAGTATGCACAGACACAGATGAGATTGATCCAGACTCAGGGACAGCTAATATATATATATATATATATATATATATATATATATATATATATATATATATATATATATATATGTTAATATATACATTAACTTTTTATAACTCAACAAAAGGGAGAGTTGATGTTGCTGATGAATATAAGGCTAGGTATTTGGTATCACATATTAGGAACTGATGGCCACTAACCTGTTTTTCAGTCTACTAAACATTATAGGGCTGAATAGTTTTATTGTTTTTAAACATCAAACAAATCAGTTTAACAAAATCAGGCGTAAGTACGTCAAGGAGCTGGCTCAAGAATTATGCCGTGACTATTTAGTGTATCGTCATGGCCAGCAAAATCTTCCACAACAACTAAAAAGAAATATACATCAAATGCTAGGTTTGGATGAAGACAGAAGACAACTAAGAACGTAGAAGGAACAGGATGATGCAGTCTTTGTGGGTGGAGGAAACACAGAAAAACCAAAACAAAGTGTCACAATTGTCATAACTTTATATGCAAGGAGCATACAGTTTGTTTTTGTGTTAACTGTGCTAATGAAAACAATACCTCAGACTCAGAGGATGAAGATGACTGAATATTTGTGTTAAATTCTATTTTCCCGGTATGTAAAATAAAAACATAAATTGTTTAAATTTTAAAACATTTACTAAATGTTCATTTGCATTTATTTAGTGCCTAGTTTGTTTAGTTATTCATTGAAAGTTTTATACATTTAGTTCTATATTATTACCATAACATGTTTTAATTGCTTGTATACTTTCATATTATCAAATTTATTTTTCTTAAATTTAAAATTTATATATTAAAACAACATAATTGGACTTTTATAAGATATTTTTTTATATGTTTTGATTTTAATTATGTAATTTAGTTTTGTATTAGTTAAATCTGCTTTTCAAGTTTAATAGTAGAGAGAGAAAGAACCATATTAGTTCTATAAACTTGAATATTATTTATATAATATAATAAACAGTGTATTATATATTATATATATATATATATATATATATATATATATATATATATATATATATATATATATATGGATATAAAGAGTTGCTTTACACAACTCTTGGTCCAACTAGGTCCCTTACAGGTAAGGCCCTTAGACTGAACAGATCTGCAGAGAATGAAAATAGTTTTTGATGGTCACTGGACATTGCAGTCATTTACATAAAATGGGTTATCATGTGACAAATGTTTTGTGTAGGAAATGTGGTGTTGAAGAAACAGCTGAACACATACTTTTTTTTGGCTGTTCAGCCTTTGACAGGAAACGATTTGAATCTCTAGGCACTCTCCGGCATGGGGGACAGACGATAGAACAGAGCAACATCATTTGAAGCATCTCAAGGATTCTCTAAAGACCTGAGGTTGGAGTGGAAAGGCTGAACCTGTGGACAAGGCTGCACAATAAGCTACATAGATGAGCAGCAAAACCAGGATCAATGGAAGTCTTGACTCTTTAATTAAAATAAGACGTTAATACTTCTGTTTTTATGTAAAATACTAAAGACAATTTTAAGATCAACCTGATGCTAATTTATAGATCATGAAATCCTCGTCTGTTTAAAGGAAAACTTAAGAACAAACAACAAACAAATTGGAACTAAAATGCTGCTTAATACTTAATTATGAAAAATAATTGTGCACATTTAGCCTACTGTGCATGTAGTAGTGCTATCCTTGCTACCATTGTGTACAGTATTGATTCCCCTCTCTTTTATGTTGCTCATGTCTTCAAAATATTGTAATGCATCATGACAACACAATATAATATGGGAATATAATATGACTGCTGTACAACAAATAACTAATGCATAATACTGTACCACATTTGTTAGTATTTGGTATACTTTAAAGGGCAATTCCTTAAACAATAACTATTAATTCATATAAATATCACTTTTATTTTACATTATGAATATAAAACACATCCCTCTCTACACAAGTATAATAAATTTTTCATTAAAAAAAAATTAAAACACATACAATTTCAAAATATCTTATAATTACAAAAATATTCCCAAATCTATTTAATTAAATAGCACTTATAATAAACAATATTTTTATTTATTTATTTTATTTTTTATAAATATATAAAACTTGTTAAATTCAACATCAAAATAAATTGTATACACAATGTTATATTAGCAGTACCCACAATATTCCACACTAAATATTTGAATTTACACAAATTTACTAAAACAATAAATTGTTATCTTTGTCTGGTAATGTATACAATTTTACTTCTTCTTCAATGACTGCATATACAATTCTAAACCTTGTTGAACTTTTGGTTGATTCACATAATCCACAAATGACTTAACGTCTTCAGCTCTGTTTTTCTGCAACCAAGCAGCAACAGTTTCTCGGTATTTCAGCTTGGTAAGTTTTCGGGCCATTGCTAGACAAAAGATGTTAAGAAATTATTATTTACCAAAACAAACTGAAAACAGTTTGGCTTACTTATTTTAAAGCCACAGGTTTTCTAGACATAATACTGGATGATTTGACACAAAGAGCTCATATAGCTACTTGCAACAAAACTGCTAATTCTATACCATGGTTTGCCGTTACCCGTACAAACAGGCCTCTGTACTAATGTCAATCAGTAGCTACTAGCACTATCAGTAATCTATTAAATATAATTGTAATAAGTATGCCTCCATTTTAACTCAACATTTTCCCAAAAATTTATCAATAAACTGAATTTAAATGTAACATAAAACTTTTAATGTAGAAAATTTAATACTGCAGTCATGGGCAGATTTAGGAGAGAGACTCTTCGAGTGGGCAATGACTTTAAGGGTGGAAGCTGTTCCAAAGGGAATACTTTCTAGTAAAAATGTGGAAATATCAAAATTTTTGAAAATGTGGACCTTAAAAATAGAGTTTTTTAGACTAAAATTTTTATCTTGTTAGGAAATTGGGATCTCTCCCAACCCAGATCCTCTAAATAATCAACAATCAGTGGTTCAACAAAGCCCTTTATTTATTTAATTATATTAAATTATTATTCTGTTGTTACAGTTACAAGTAAAGTTGATAACAACTTTTTAGTTGTTAACAAACATTTTGTATAACTCAAACTGATTCTCCCAAGATGTCTTTGTTTAATAAAAGAAAGACATTAAACAAAATACATCGAAAATAGGATCCAAATAAACAAAAAATAGGTTGTGTGTGTTTTTGTGTGTGTGTGTGTGTGTGTGTGTGTGTGTGTGTGTGTGTGTGTGTGTGTGTGTATGTGTGTGTGCGTGTGTGAGTGCATGTGTTTTTTCACACCTGAATGCAATGTACAGCCAAATATACTACTCACAGAGATCTGTAATTAGTGGAAAGAAAAAGGTTGGAAAACACAACATGCAAAACCAGATTTTAAAATTTCTACTTAGATATTTTAAAATTAAATATTTTGCTGAAAATTATGTGTATTATTTATGTATGATATTCAAAGTCAAAATGATTCAATTTTATGGGCAATTCCATGTGAAAACTGTTAGTTTATAATAAATAATAATAATGTGAATATTAATATTATTTATTTATTACTAGTTGTACCCGGCCATGCGTTGCTGTGGCTCGTCTCGTTCAATTTAACAATGTATTCAGAAACATTGAATAGAATTGTAAAACTGGAAATTTAGAAATTGGAAATGGATCATAAATCGGAAACACTGAAATAGAATTGTAAAACTGGAAATTTGGAAATCATGAAAGGATCGCAAATCAAAAACATTGAAACATAATCGTAAAATATTTAGTATAGTGTGTGTTGCTTTTATGTCCAACAGATAGTGCTGTTTTTCAAAAAAAGCATATTTTTACCTGTCACAGGAGTGACATCTATATAATAGTACTATATCTATATTATAAAAACATGAACTTATTTGAATACAATGTTGTGTTAAAATTTCAAAACAACTGGTAAAGAATTTTCATAGATTTAAGATTTTGAATCAACATTTACATTTTTATTGATATAGGCATATATTATGAGTAATTTTAAAATTGTAAAAAATTACTAAATGTTATTGTTTGTTATTGTTATATTATTATATTGCTATGTTGGGGAAGACCAAAGCTAGTAGGTGTCACATGGGGCAATCCAAGTCAAACTATTAAACCTAATCCATGAAATACAAAATTATTATTAGATATAAAAAAACAACTGTCATAAAGTATTTGTAAAATCGTTACTGTTACTAATTACTTGAAACACATCCAGTTTTGATATTTATACCTGAAAACAACATAGCAGCTATTTTCATTGTTTTGCATCATGTTAATTAATGAATTAATTAACTGTAAGTGGAATGAAACAAAACAAATATTTAAATAAAAATCTTTAATTTAAAAAAAAAAATATTTTATTATATTTTTAAACAACTATGGTGCAGTGCTCCCTTCCATTCCCCCCCTAAAACCGCTCAGGTTTGCAATATGTTTCCATAAAGATGTACAGAACATAAAATCTATGCCCAGTACACTATTATGTTAACAATTATTAAGTAAAATCAAAGATGGTTTCACTTGCCTGGTATTTTAGAGAAAGAGTCTATGAACTTCTCTGATTTACTAATAGCTTCGGCTTTGTCCAATGCTAATTCATCGACTAACCCTACTTTCAGTGCCTCTTCAGTGGTGAACATTTTACCTAAAGTTAATGCCAACTCTGCCTGCCGTTCACCAATCACATTTCGCATGCATGCCTGAAACCTAAACCACACACAGTGCCTACCATAATTTGGACGTTCTATAAAAAAACAATAATTTTACTTAAAAGTAATTCATATTAAAATAACGATAAATAGCCACTCATTCAGAAAAATTGTACCAGCCATTATTCATCTTGAAATTTAAATCAAAAAGTAAATTTTACCCATATATAAATTAATATAACACTTGTTACATTTAAATCACATAATCAAAACTAAAGCAGAATGTAATGGAAATATAGAATAATTATTTTGTTTAAATCAGCCCTTGAGAAAGCCTACAGCAACTGTTCACCAATCAGGATAGAACAAAGTTTTTTTGAAAAAAAACTGAATAAATACCATTATTTCAAAGACAACTAGTGACTGTATGATTAATAGTATTTTAAAAAGGATAAAACAGTTAAGTACAAATTTAAGGAATGATAATCCTTAAAGATTAATTATTTAAATCTGAAAAATATTTGGCTATATATATATATATATATATATATATATATATATATATATATATATATATATATATATATATATATAAAGGAGAATAATAAATGTATGACACTTTATTTTTAATCAAATGAAAAATGGTTATTTGTATTTTGCAAATTTAAATTTCAATAGCATTTTTTGTGTTACTACATAGCATAAGTGTTTTTGTTACTACATAGCATAAGTGTCAATAGCTAGGTGTTTTTGTTACTACATTGTTATAAAATCATTTGTGTTCAATTCATCATCTAATGAACACTCAAAATATGCCAAAAAATATGCCAAATAATTATTAATAAATAAAATTTAGAATAGACACATTTGGCTGAATTCAAAGTAAGCATTCTCTGAGCATATTTTTCATTTTTAGTCTAATGTTACAGGTATAACTTTAAATAAGACAATAAATATCTTTTATTACCCTCTTGTGGCTTTTTCATGCTGCTTTATATCAGTTACTAAAATCACAGTATCAAAACAGGTAGATCATACAAAAACACTAAAAATACATTGAGCAGGTCAATTTTATAGCCAAAAAAAGTGTAGCTTGTAAGCATCTATACACACCCACCATGATCTAAATTTCAATGCTTTTAACTTGTCTGTAAGTAGGTCAGTGAGTCAACATAGACAGCTACTTGTACACTGACTAAAATCTTTACCAATAAGGTGTAATTATCCCTAGTTTTGTTTCATTCAGTCCGATTGTAAACTTAGGTCCCACCATAACTCTATATTCACACGACATGGCAAGTAGGCACCCACCGGCAGGACTGTGACCCTATAAACACACAAATAAATATAAGTAGGTAGCCTACAAGTTCAAGTTATTGGCAACAAATTTCATTATTATTAAAGTGACTATGTTCTAATTAGATGGTATAAATATTTTACTGCAATATACACAGTATTGTGCTCCTATTAGGTACTCCCTGTTTGTCTGCTACTTCAAATTAAATCACAATGTTTAGGTTTATTGTTTTAAATCAATAAGTTCTATTGAACAATATATTAGTTTTGGGATAAAATTTTTTATTAACATTTTTCATCACTGAATCGTTTAATCTTTGTTGATATTCTTGTAATTTATATTTTGTTTTTCTTAAAAAAAACATATTTATTGATTTAAATATGCATGGAGAAGTTTTACTGAACTTTTTTTAAAAAATAAGTAAATTTTATAAAAAGACACTAACATTAATTGTGTATACCACAAACTTTGAGTTATTACATCATTATTTATAAGTGATTACTGAAGTGTAAAAAAAAACTAAATGCCAACCAAATATAACAATTTAAATTTATTTTAAACAGTTCAATACAAGGTGTGATCATTCAAATGAGGCTAGTACTGATTTGCTTATTTATTTAACCAGTATACAGTAGTTTACAAAGATTACATATAATTCATAAACCCTGCAGAGCGAATCTCTGCATGTAGGCTGGCTGTATATAAAATATAAGCTTAAAACTAGAAAATTACAATAAAAATTTAAAACTTAACGCTATAAAATTAAAATAATATTTGCATTGCCGTTGAAACAAACAAATGGGTAAGTTACTTTACATACAATGTAGAAATATATAAATAAATATTATTTATAATTATATGTAAATATATGTTAATATAAATAATTCAACTATTAATAACCCAATTTAATAATATCTTTTTCCTTGTTTTTGCAATTTGCATTAATTATTTGAGATCATTTGGAAATAAATTGAAAGTTTCAATAGCCTTGATAAAACTGTTTTTGTTACTACTTTGAGCATTTTTTGCAGAATTATAAGTTTATTCCTAGTTCTACTGGATTGTATACATACTTGAGCCTAAGAACTGGATAATGATAATGCAAGGGTTCTATTGTAAATAACTATAATATATTACATTATAATATAATATAATATATATATATATATATATATATATATATATATATATATATATAATATCATTTGTAAAAAAGATTATAACAAATATCCTAATATCTCATGTTGGACTGTTTGTACTAAATTTAGGTTATTGTTGAAAGCTCCGCCTCACACAATATTGCCATAAGCAGTAATTCTGTGGAAAAAAGCATAATATATGATTTTTAATATATTATAACTCATAGTATCCTTCAGTTTATATACAACATATGTGAAGTACTTGGTTTTATTTACGATTTATTGTATATGGTGATCCCATCGAAAAAGATACCAAGGTACATAAAGAAATTGAAAAAGATACACGTACTTCAACTCTTTGTACTTCAATATTGTTAACACAAATGTTAATGCTTTTGGGTACACTATCAGAATAATTTCCAAATATGACAAAAACTGTCATATTGACATTCGGAGACAGTCTGTTGAGAGCCAACCACTCAGCTATCATAGCTAAGATCTTGTTCATTTTGACCTGAGCTTTTAGCCAAGTTTTATCAACAGAAATATCAACTGTGTCATCAACATATGCTAAGACTATGAAACTTTCAAGCAAATCATTGCCTACAAAATGAAAAAAAGGTCCCAGGATGGTTCCTTGTGGCACATCCATATTTACAGTTACATATTCACTAAAATTATCTTTAATTTTCACCCAATGTTGTCTATTCGTCAAATAACTGTATATTAAGTCATATGCATTACCTCTCTAATACCCATGAAGAATAGTTTGTCTAATAATATAGTATGGTCAACAGTATCAAAGACCTTTGCAATATCTAGGAAAGTAATAATTATACACTGACTTTTAACCAGGTTATTATAAATTATATTTGTGATGTAATTTAATCCCAATGTTTTTAATAAAACCAAATGGTTTACCATAGAGTATTTTACACTTTTTAATAAAATTACATATTCTATTATGAATAATTTTTTCATATATTTTGGCAATATTTGAGATTAAAGAAATCGGTCTGTAGTTTGATCATATGTGTTTACTACCATTCTTATGTACAGGGACAATTTCAGCAGTTTTTAAAGCATTAGGCCACACAGCCAAACAGATACTCTCATTGATAATATAGTTAAGAGGGTAGCATTAGACCTTGGTGCTAATATTATCTACACCACCTTATTTTTACTTTATAAGTTATGTAGAACTCTTGCAATTTCAGTGGGTGCAGCTGCAGTAATAAAGATAGATTTGGTGTTCATAGGCATTTTGGTAGTTCTTTTTGTAGAGTCTATTTTGTCACTTAATGTTTTTCCAAATCATCTGCAATAATATATTTTATGCTATTATTCTCACTGCATTTTTTATTTACTTTATTGTTAATAAGTCCCAAAGCTTTCTACTGTCGTCACAGTATCTTTCAATCATATTGGTGTCATGTACATGTTTAGCTTCTTTTGTCTTAGCAGCTCTAGTATAATTAGATTTTTTATCAACATTGGTCAAATCGTTTTGCCAAATGTTATACAATTTTTCTTTTAGATTGCAAGCCTCGATTACATCATTTGTTATCCAACATTTTATTGGTTTAAGCTTACTTTTACTTATGGATTTGGCTTGATCTATACAATTTTTTTTTAGATTGCAAGCCTTGATTACATCATTTTTTATCCAACATTTTATTGGTTTAAGCTTATTTTTACTTATGGATTTGGCTTGGTCTATACAATTTTTCTTTTAGTTTGCAAGCCTTGATTACATCATTTGTTATCCAACATTTTATTGGTTTAAGCTTATTTTTACTTATGGATTTGGCTTGGTCTATACAATTTTTCTTTTAGATTGCAAGCCTTGATTACATCATTTGTTATCCAACATTTTATTGGTTTACGCTTATTTTTACTTATGGATTTGGCTTGGTCTATACATTTTTTCTTTTAGATTGCAAGCCTTGATTACATCATTTGTTATCCAACATTTTATTGGTTTAAGCTTACTTTTACTTATGGATTTGGCTTGGTCTATACAATTTTTCTTTTAGTTTGCAAGCCTTGATTACATCATTTGTTATCCAACATTTTATTGGTTTACGCTTATTTTTACTTATCGATTTGGCTTGGTCTATACAATTTTTCTTTTAGATTGCAAGCCTTGATTACATCATTTGTTATCCAACATTTTATTGGTTTATGCTTATTTTTACTTATCGATTTGGCTTGGTCTATACAATTTTTCTTTTAGTTTGCAAGCCTTGATTACATCATTTGTTATCCAACATTTTATTGGTTAAGCTTATTTTTACTTATCGATTTGGCTTGGTCTATACAATTTTTCTTTTAGTTTGCAAGCCTTGATTACATCATTTGTTATCCAACATTTTATTGGTTTACGCTTATTTTTACTTATCGATTTGGCTTGGTCTATACAATTTTTTTTTAGATTGCAAGCCTTGATTACATCATTTGTTATCCAACATTTTATTGGTTTACGCTTATTTTTACTTATCGATTTGGCTTGGTCTATACAATTTTTCTTTTAGTTTGCAAGCCTTGATTACATCATTTGTTATCCAACATTTTATTGGTTTACGCTTATTTTTACTTATCGATTTGGCTTGGTCTATACAATTTTTCTTTTAGATTGCAAGCCTTGATTACATCATTTGTTATCCAACATTTTATTGGTTTATGCTTATTTTTACTTATCGATTTGGCTTGGTCTATACAATTTTTCTTTTAGTTTGCAAGCCTTGATTACATCATTTGTTATCCAACATTTTATTGGTTAAGCTTATTTTTACTTATCGATTTGGCTTGGTCTATACAATTTTTCTTTTAGTTTGCAAGCCTTGATTACATCATTTGTTATCCAACATTTTATTGGTTTACGCTTATTTTTACTTATCGATTTGGCTTGGTCTATACAATTTTCTTTTAGTTTGCAAGCCTTGATTACATCATTTGTTATCCAACATTTTATTGGTTAAGCTTATTTTTACTTATCGATTTGGCTTGGTCTATACAATTTTTCTTTTAGTTTGCAAGCCTTGATTACATCATTTATTATCCAACATTTTATTGGTTTACGCTTATTTTTACTTATCGATTTGGCTTGGTCTATACAATTTTTCTTTTAGATTGCAAGCCTTGATTACATCATTTGTTATCCAACATTTTATTGGTTTACGCTTATTTTTACTTATCGATTTGGCTTGGTCTATACAATTTTTCTTTTAGATTGCAAGCCTTGATTACATCATTTGTTATCCAACATTTTATTGGTTTACGCTTATTTTTACTTATCGATTTGGCTTGGTCTATACAATTTTTCTTTTAGTTTGCAAGCCATGATTACATCATTTGTTATCCAACATTTTATTGGTTTACGCTTATTTTTACTTATCGATTTGGCTTGGTCTATACAATTTTTCTTTTAGTTTGCAAGCCTTGATTACATCATTTATTATCCAACATTTTATTGGTTTAAGCTTATTTTTACTTATCGATTTGGCTTGGTCTATACAATTTTGAACTCTTTGCACTAACAGGTCAGTGGCAGCGTTAGGGTCATCAATAAGGTAAATATCTTCCCATACAGTATTACTAACAGCAAGCCTTAGCATTTTATAATTTGTATATATACAATTATGTTTCGATTCTTTATACTGCAACATTTTATCAATTTTAACCAGCAAAGTATAATGATCAGTGATGGAGTTAGTGATTCTGAAACTTTTAGTATCAAGCTTGTCAGATTTAAAAAATACATTATCAATACAGGTACCCCCACTGGGGTCAGCAATTAATGGCCTGATGATCTTTTGAAAATCAGGTATGTAATCTTTCTCAAGAAAAGAATTTAAAAATAGTTGACAGTTAATTGAATTAACTTTAAACAGTTCAAAATAAGGTGTGATCATTCAAATGAGGCTAGTACTGATTTCATTAAAATTATTAAATATTACAGAGGTTAAATAAGTTAGGACTATGACTAAAAAGGTGACATAACGTGGCTTAACCACAGAGACATTTATAGCATAAGTGGAATAAGTAGAGAAATATATAAATGTGTTTAACAGAATTACTTCTATATTTAATTTATATAATGAAAAAAATATGTTTTAAAAAATGTATAAACTCAGAACTTATGAAATGACCTACCCTAAATGAAATTAAAACTTATGAAATGGATATAATTAAATACCTACTTGTACAAAAAAAACAAACTAATGAATATTATTACAATTAATTATAAATGTAAATAAATGACAGACATAAATAACTCGTGTGTCTGGTTAATATCTAGTATATATAAGGAAATTATCTTGTTAAAGATATTTACTTGAAAATATATTTGTTGAACTAAAAGCATTAAAAGTTGAGTGAGATTTAATTTGAAGGACATATTAAAGAAAGTGATCCATGCAGAAAAATTATGAGCTGTCAACAATCTGTAACAGCAAGGTCCTTGTTTAGCAGCAGTTAACAGACTTAAAAACATGTTGATCATAATTTTAATGTGTGTGAAATGCAATTCATGAAACATACATGAAGTATTTTAATAAATTCAAAACAATTTTTTTTAACACCTGTAACCTTCTAGAATACATATTCATTATAAAAATACTTTGTTTTTCAATAAAATAATTAATTTTAAAACTCTAATTCTTTTAACTGATAAGATTAAATTAAATAAGTAAATAACCTTACGTTTATAGCTGCTACCGTAGGGAATGAACTGGTGTATAGTTTCAACCAAGTATTTTGTAGTGATGACCAGAATTCTTTAACTCTGTCTTGATTAGGTTTATACATTTCCGTTATATCTAAACCAGCACTAAAGACACTTGAGCACTCCTGAAAATAAATTCATAATATGGATTTATGAATAAAATAAAATAATCCAATAAATAATTTATGGATAATCCAATAAAAAAATAAAATAATACATAGATGAGAAAAATTAATTATACAGTAACAAGGCATTGAAAATAGTTAGTTGATGAACTAGAATTGGACAAAGCTGAAGCTAACAGTAAAGCAGAGAACTTCATAGGCTCTTTTGCTAAGATACCAGACAAGTGAAACAAACTAAGACTTGTTATCAGAACAATGTATCAGAACATAGATTTTATGTGTTGTTGACAAAGAAGAATTGTCTCAAGGTGAACTTAAATACGTAATGACTTGGTACACAGATGGATCAAAAATACCCAAAGGGGAGTCAAGACAGATGGGACAGGTGTATTTGGAGTCAGATTCAAAGAAGCATTAGTATAAGTCTTGGAATGCTGATGATAGTTTCCTCACAGAGTGTGTCGGAAGAAGTAAAGATAGATGATACAAAGGAAAGACCACCTACATACTGGCTCTAGCAAGCCAAAACTATAATTCCAAGATAGTGTGGGACTATCATCTAACCATCAAAAAAATGATGAAAACTATTAAAATCCAGTTGTTACAAATTCCAAGACATCAGGGTGTAATGGGGAATGAAGAGGCAGATCAATACCAAAATAGGACCCGACAGACCTTTCATTAGTCTAGAACACCTGCTGTGGAGTATCTTATACTCTAACATGCATTCATATCGTCCAATGGGTTTCTAGCGAATACCAAAGATCTTGGGAGAGAATGGTACAAGACCGTTCTTGTATGGTCAAAGTGGATACCTGCGGGTCCAACTACATCACTCACAAGCTAGGTTCTTAGGCTCAACAGGACAGATCTGTAAAGAGTAACGGGGCTTCTGATGGGTCTGAATGTCAATACAAACATTCATACAATCTTTCAAAATTTGTTGACACTATTTGAAATGTTTCTATCCCATTCCACTAGACAACAAGATTGTTTACTTTTCAATATCAATGTTTGCATAGGTTAAGAAATAATGTCAGCTACCCACCTATGCTATAAATAAGTCGTGTCCACTTACAGTGTTTTGTTTTTGTCTAAAAGGTTAATTGAGACTCTACTGTCTGTAATAGTAACAATAAAGACAGCACAAGTACTTAAATATCAGTTGTTTATATTGTATTGTTACATAATAATAGAAATAAACTGAAAAATGAGTATTACAGTAAAGCATAGATTACCTTATAGTGCGGATAATGCTCTTTACCAGAAGCCTTCAAATGGTCTATTTTTTCTGAAATGTTGCAAATGGAGGTTTTACTATAAATCGTTTTACTTATATTATTTTTTCAAACGTTGTCTTAGATTGGCCAAATGTAAAAATTACAATACTGAAATCATTTTGAAAACCTTGAGCTACATTCATTAATAAAGTAAATAACAAATAATTAAGAATAATAATTAACCTTACAGAAGTGAGAATCATTCCACGACAGTTATTCTTTTCCAAGTCATCTAAAGCCTGACCGAAGCTCTGAAGCAGTTCTAGGTTTAAACTGTTAACTGGAGGCCTGTTCATCGCTAATGTCGCAACTCCTGTAAAATAGATACTAACCAGTTATACAGTTAGTTCAAAGTTCAGTCATCTTAAGAAGCTATCTGTACCAGGGTTTCACTGACAACAATGGCCAAAGCCAAACTGTCAGATTCCATAGAGTAAGGTTGAGCAAAGAAATTTTACTCTGATCTTTGTAATAAATTTGGTGGGCAGCACAAGGGTCCCTGGGGGGGACAAAAAGGTTTCCTACAACTGGGCAAAGATCAAATAAAGACAGGTTACATAAATGCATAAACATAAAACAACAAAAATTCTTATTATAGAGAGCAAGATATTATAGGGCTCAATAAAAAGAATGTGGTTAGATGCTTCATCCTGCTGGATGAACACACGCAAACATGAAATGCTTCAACACATACATTTTTCAATATGAATTAATGAATTTCTAGGGTTACAATTGCACTGAGACCTTTGTGCCCCCTTTCTATATCCTGAGATTCTAAATTACAGCACCTTCTCCAGCCCTAGTCTCTTCGTAAAGTCTAGGGGATTTGAGATAGGCACCCACTTCTAACTGACTTCATGAATGAGTGACTCATTAATGGTATATTTCCCAGAGCTAATTTCAATTTCTCTTTTTCTTGTCCCTTATTACATAAGTTTTGCTAAATTTAGCCATCTTTTTGTGTAGTGAAATACCACTCATTCTACTTTATATTCCTTCTTACTCATGGAAACATACACTAAGTAGCTAGAGAAACGAGATCCGCCAATAAAAAAAACCCTGCATGCATGGATAAGACTAAGGTAAAATAGGAGCTCTCGAAGTATCTCAGGACTTCGTTTGACACACCATTACGCCGGTGTCATTCATTCCAAGTATCAGCACAGGTCGCTTTGCACTTTAGAGCTTCCAAGCTATGCAGAATAGAAAATATGTGTGTCTTAAGAAGTATGCACTAGAGGTGCGATGGGATCACTAAGCCCATCAGCTGCCTTCACCGGATATATTTTTCAATATGTAGACATGCAGTATATTATATATACTTACCATTCTTATCATTCACGTTTACATTTACCAAAGTATTGGCAGAAGACGACACATTTCTCGTGATATGACCAAGTTTGGGGAATTTCAACACCTTCGTACAGTGCCTGAATGAAGCCATTATCATTTAAAATATCCTTAAACAAACAAATTTTTTATTATATTAGAATCAATATAATTATTGTCATCATAATTTGTTTTATTTTAACGTAATGAACATCATTACTGTATTCCACAAAATATTACTAACCCACTCAAAGTATCAGACATGCTCTACAGTAGGCCTATATCATTTGTAGGAATTAAATCTTTTATTATTTGAACATCATTTCATTACACAAAAGGAAAACAAATCAGTTACTATTGTATTTATAGCCTCTTATTTCATTTTCTCACTCTACAAAGTAGGCCTGTGGCAGTCATGGAAAGAATAAAAATATTTTATGAATCTATCCATTTTCAGGACTCTAGATAGGAAAAAATATATGTTTTTTTCTTATGGACCTGTATTATATATCAGCAGAGGTATATAACTGAAGACAAAATTAAGAAGCCATGTTTAATAAAATTTAACATGGTTTGCAAATACTTAGTACCAATTTTACATTTTAAAAAATTTACGCATTTTGTGTCAAAAAAATGTTAAAACAAATCTTATTTACAAATAATTATGCAAACACTTCTGGACATTTTATTAAATTTAACATATAAACTTTTAATGTATGAAAATCTACATCTTTACCTTCACACAAAACCAAATTAAATTAGGTAAGTAGTTTTTTTTTATAAATTGTTTCTAGGAACCTGTATCTTGTTCATTACTTGTATACACTTTTTCATTTTAAAATCTATATCTTCAAAACAGATTTAAATTTTAGTTATGTGAGCACCTAGGCTCTAAAGGCTATGTCTTATTTTTGCACAAATTGTAGTGTACCTTGTTGATTTTACAATTAATAGTTTATCATTTGCAGTTTTTTATTTGTTGAGGCATCATGAAATCGTTGGAATAATCACATCATTTAATTATGTCAACTACTGATCACCACTAACAATATTTGTCATTCACATTCATTTAAAAAAATTACTAACAAATAAATGAATAATGTAATGAAAAACCAATATGGCAACTGACAAATCAACATGCGCACAATTTTCAACAGAGCTGACCAATTCAATAGCTTCTTTACAAAACTTGTAAGTCAACATTCCCCTAATTAAACATCTATTCGTTATACAAGCCTTTCAAAACTGAATTTTAAATAATCACTACATTGTTAGTGTTTGAGACTTTTTTAAGTTTGATGTATTTAAGATTTTTTACTAAGAAAAACCAAAGCAAATCTTCAAAATTCTAATTGAAAGTAGCAATTAATGTTTTTTTATAAATGTGTTTACTATTTTACTCAGAAAAATTACATTAATTAATGAATTAGTTTCAGGACAAAAATGACAAATAAATCACTGGTCATACTTCTTAAAAATTTGGGAATTTTAGGACCATTTAGGCCTAAAAATGGAGAATAGGCCTAAATGGTATGAGAAACAAACAACTGATATCCAAGGAATTTTTTGTTGAGAATTTTTGTAATTAGAATGTCTCAACTTATTATTGCATAAATATGGTCTATATGTATAATATTTTCTATTTTATTAACATTTTTTAAAATAAAGTAATATTAATCCACAAAACATTTAATAAATTATGATTTTATGCAATTTTCAACAGAACTATTTTGTGATGTCATTACTGGTTAAAGTGCATGGAGCAAGGGCTTTCTACTGGCGACTTAGCATACAAAATAACTCCACGGGAAAGGAGTTGAAACACTAATTAGATCAGTAACAAAAAAACATTGGTTAGATTGTTTAGATTTTTTTTCCTTTTTTCAGAGTTATGGTAATTTTCAATTAATACTTAGGATTCGTGTGTAGTCAGTTCATTGTTTTTATAACTGAATGGCTGCATTACATTTGATGCAGGAACTCAAGTAAGAAAGGTTTGTATGAAATATAGATTTTAAACATAAATGATTTATTACATCAAAAAACATTTATATTAAAATATTTATATTATATTAAAATATTTACTGAAGGCAACGTAGACCTTAACTGAAGGCAACATAGTGTAACTAGAAATCATATTTTTACATTATATTTCAGAGAAGTAAATAGCTTCTCTGAAATATAATGTAAAAATAAGATTTTTAGTTACACTCATGATGGCTAACTTGCTAACAATTAAGTATTGGTTAAATATTTAGAGATGTAACAATCCACATGGTAGGTATGCATTAGCCAGGCATATGAATATTTTCACATTTTTTTTTACTAAAGCACATTTTGTGCCCATTTGTAATAATACAAAATATAAAAGTGACAAAAATACTGGATAATTGAATAAACAATTAAAAAAACCCCAAAAAATTAGATCCATAAACTAACAAAATTACCTTCATAACCTAACCATTACTACTGCATGAAAGTTTTTTTTCTCATGAAAACGCTTTATTTAATAAGTATAAATAATTAAAGCAGCATTAGTAATCAAACAATAAAAAAGTACCTTAGTAAACTAACCAATACTACAGTATTTTGTAATTACAAATATGAAAGGTATAAGGCAGCCCACTGTTGGTTTTTGAATGTAGGCACTGCTGTTATTCATGCTCCACATCTATACACTGTGCCGTGTAGACATAACATCACAAACAGTTCCATTAAAAATTGCACAAAATCATAACTTATAATAATAAATTTAATCTTCTGCGGGTTAATATCTCTTAATTGAATAATAATGTTATAAAACAAAAAGTATTTATAAATCATTAATCTTTTAAGTGTCTTGCTATAGCATTAATAGGCACTACCATCCATATGTAAACAAATGTTTTATTAAAACTATTACAAAATATACAGTCGAATTTATAAGCTCTTTGCTGTATAAGTTCTTTAGTATTATTTGCATACTATTTATGCAATTTCTTGAAAATTCTTGCATTTTATCTGAAATAAAACTTTATTCCATGTAAACTAAACAATTTTAGTATTGCATAATCTTATTGCAAACAATTAGCAGTTTTCAAAAATAGCTGACTTCAATTTTTGAATCATTAAAGAAATTTTTCTCAGATATCAGTGGTCACACTATTTTATACTACTAACAAATATTTTACTCCAAAATTCATCCTGAAATTATTGGTCACATTGTTCCTAGAGTAATACAATAATTCTAATTTTATTTTATTAGGTCTATCTCTTAAATTTTGCTACATAGATAAATTAAATATTGGTGTTTAGCCACAAGATCATTTACCATAATTAGACCACAAAAGAACCTTGGGTGGAAAGGCAGTGCGCAGCTTCCCCTTTATACTACCTCAATGTATGCAATTATGAGAGCACAGTGTAAAGAGGGGCTTTGTGCAGATTTTTTTAATAGTGAACCCTTAACAGGAACATTTTAACCTACCTAATAACATTAAATTGTCATTTTAAGAACATCATTCCTTTAATACAAAAATTAAACATAACCTAATATTAATATGATTAACCTAATTAACATAACCTAAACGTAACCTACCAGTTACTGCATTATTTTTCAAAATTATTTTACATTTACCATAACAGTTAAATTGAAAAAGAGCTTTTAATTAAAAAGGCTTTTAATTAAAATTCAAATGAATCATAACCTATTATATTAATAAATGCTTATCCTCACTACTTACTTAATACTCAGTACTGTACTACGGTCAATTAATTATGATGTTTACAATCAATAATCAGATCTTTAAAAATTAAGTAAAAATCGCAAGGCACAGAACTGTGCCTTAAACACTTCAATGACTGAGTAAACTAGACTTATTTAACTTACTTGATAAAATTTTCAGTTCAAGACCTTAAACTGGTGCTGGATAACCCAAACTGAATAACAATGTCGATAACCCCAAAGTTATAATAAGATTATTTTTATAGGTAAACAATAAACTAGATTATCATAAAGTAGTGGTGACCGAAAACCACAATAAACACATCAGCAGCATCACTGACAGCTCAGGCTCAGCTGATGGCGATGCAGGACAGTTTCTTTGAATCAGTATTGCCAACCTACTATACCTAATACTGTTGTGCGATGCAGACTGCGGAATGTTTAAACGGAGATGCGTTTAGTATCCAGTACAAGTGGTATATGTGGTTATTTTTTATCAATAAGGTTGTAAAAGTTTTAATCTTACTTTAAATTTTAAAAGATATATGATTAAAACTAACACAAAAATCGATTTTATTGGACATTTACACAAAAATATTTTGGACAAGTTTGTTAACCAACATAATTCATCAACAGTTTCAAAATGGTGGCCACTTCAAATCTTTAAGAATTCATAAATTTCTTGTATTAGATTTTTTTTTAAATGTAAAATCTGAATGCGGTTTATAGGCCATATATTTTTAATTTAAATATCATCATTGAGTAATCCAAATTTTTCAGGTAGATTTGTAATAGAAACTTTATGAACTATATAATTTGATATCCTAAAATCATCTTTCTACATATTTTTAATTACAAATTTTCTAGACAAGACCCTTCCAAACCTCAATAGATAGAACCAGTTATAGTACCATAATATATTTGTATAGATATAGATTACTTAACAAAGAGAAAATCAAGAGAAAAATAAATTATATGGTAAGTATGTCATAAAAAGTTTAAGTTTGTTAACACAAATGAGATGATAATAAAAATGAATATCAAATTATGCTTCATTTAATATATTAAATGCTAATACAGTATTTAATTACTATGCTAAATAGTAATATAATATGCTTAAATATCAGTATATTAAATGCTAGTATACTATTTTATGCTTTCCTACTAAGTATGAGGATGTATCCAAAAAAACACCAAATTATAAGGTTGTTTTACCATACAACCTCAAACCCAGGCCTATGTGTAAACTTCAAGTGCCAAAAAAATGTTTTATACTTTAAAACATTTTTGAATGAGCCATTTAATAAAAATTCCAAAGTAGGTACATATTCGGTATGCAAAATTAACTGTATAAGCTTTCGGTCAAAACATAAATCGAGAGAGATGTTACATAAAAAAATAATTTCCAAAATAGTGTAAAAGGATAACAAAAACTTTCTCTTATTAAATTATTTTTTGAAGATGTTATTTGGTATCTGTTAATATAAAAGACAGAATATCAGCATAATTAGTATAAAGACCTGAACTTTATGTGACAAAAATTTACCAAAATCTGGTTTACCAAATTTTTCTGAATTTGGGCTAAAACTGATTTATTTGTTTTTTACAAAAGCTCACAAACTAGATTTGTGTGTGTGTGTGTGTGTGTTTGTGTGTTTGTGTGTGTTTCATGTGTGTGTGCATGTGTGAGAGAGTGTGTGTGTGTGTGAGTGAATATGTGTGTGTGTGTGTGTGTGTGTGTGTGTGTGTGTGTGTGTGTGTGTGTGTGTGTGTGTGTGTGTGTGTGTGTGTGTGTGTGTGTGTGTGTGTGTGTGTGTGTGTGTGTGTGAGTGAGAGGGTTGAGAGAGAGAGAGAGAGAGAGAGAGATTTTGATTAGATTTGATTCAAACATGGCACAAAAATCAATTTTTGCAAAAGCTTGGATAAGTTTGTTACCCAGTAAAACATATTCAACAATTTAGGCACCATTTCAAATCTTCAAAAAATCATAACATTTTCTAAATTTTTTTTTATCTGATTTTGTTGTTGTAATTGACTTTAAAAACTTTATGCATTAGTACCTCAAATTTTGAAAATCCATTGAAAATAAAAAATTTAATTTGATGGTGGTCATGGTTCATTTTTGTGTTTTCAGTGTAATTTGAAATTGAAAAGTGCTTATATGTTCAGATTTTAATGCTGATTTTTATGGTGAATATCATAAGATTTCAAAAAAAAGGTAATTAAGTTTTGGAAATTTGTTTCCATTATATAAGTATGATACTTGCCTGCCACGATTATTTATTTGTATTGTGCATTTTTTCTGTATAATTAAAATGTAAAGTACAGTCAGTTCCTTTAACCCAAGAATCTGTGTTACATTCAGGTCAGTCATTAAGATTATTGCATGTCCTTTAATAAAAACAAAATCACGAGTCACAACATTGGTTATTTCTTCTTCTTTTCGTTTCACCCTCTTTGGGGTACGCTGAATTAATCATTTCTTGCACGCTGCACTTTTCTTTGTTCCCAGGAGCTCTTCATTCTTTCTGATCTTCTTTCATTGGTTATTTATTTTAATAAAGAATATTTTTGTGTATGTTCTGTACTGTTTTATAAACAGTATAAATACATAATTGTAAAACGCTTCTTTTGAAAACAGTTATTTAAAAGTTTTTAGAGCAAGGTCCAGGACTGTTTGGTAGATCCTACCACATGTTCTTGCTCATCCCTAATCAAGAAGAAATTGCATAAAATTAAATATTTCTAAAAAATGCAGACAATAAATACTTACAGAGGACCAGATGATATTTCTACTTTAGCGTCTTATTAAGGTTTGTGATTTACATGGAAGCTTTAGGCTCATATGTAGATTATACCTAGAAAGCAGTATTACGTTAATAAAGCCAAGCATTATAGTTTAGCATTAAGCCTATGGTAATGTGCAACATATAATTACTGTACTTACATTTAAGTAAATGACAGCTTCAAAACTTCATCATGCCTGGATCGGATCCAGCTTTGATCTGGAATCAAAGAAACAATTAATTAAATCAAAAACCAATTGAACTTGAACTACTAATTGGAGATTGAGCTGGTCTTGATATGCAGATTAGTTTTACAGAGATACCATACAGAAGTAAATAATTTTGCAACACTCTGATGATTGTAACTATGTTTTTAGAAATGTATGTAAGAGTAAAATAATTTGACTAGTTTAGTACATGTTTTTAATTTTATATGAAATTAGTTAAACTAGTCATACACCCTAAAAGATGAAATAAATTGTTTGCTTTGACAATATCTGGAGACAATAAAGTTTCACCGAGTAATATTTTGCTTCAGAATGCCTGAATCTAACCAAAAACAATTACATCTTCTCATGTTTGTCATTTTTACCTAAAATGGTAAGAGATAAAGAAATGTCTCCTATTACTGTGTGTATTTTTATATGACAAATTGTTTAAAAAATTCATACCAAAAATTTTGTACCAAAATTTAAAAATTTCAATAATAAAATTTCAATTATACAATAATAAAATTGCCCTTTTGATTGTTCAAAATATTGACCAACCTATTAAAAGGTCAATTTGAACAAGTTTGAACACATAAAATTAACAAAAAAAATGGAATCGTACTATATTTTAAAATGAACTACAAAAATTTATGTGAATGAGTGTGAACAGTTTTCATATTAGGTTTACTGCACGATATAATTGAAAAATAAAATATTGCACTAACTCTAGAAAGAGTATAACATTAGCAGAGAGGAGGACAACTCCTCCTCCACTTAATACTGAATATGGGAGATCTTGAAAAATTAGTTAGATCATTAATGCTAGTCCGCTCTAGCAGGCAATATTTTGAACTTAACATACTTAAGATTAATGAAGGAATATTTTTTAACCACTATACATTGAAACTATTTGGAAATTACTAGTAAACAAAGTGAAAAAAATACTTAAAGTTAATTTTACAAATATTTATATATTATGTTTACATATTTAATATCTAATAAAAAAAAAAACAAAAGCGCAGATTGTTATTTCTTCTTACCCATAAACTGGGCCCTCCTCTACCTGTAGTTTATAGTCCACATAGATCTTGTTGTCTGTAGTTAACAATATTTACTTCTAATAAAGTAGCTTCATCTATTTAGTCTAAGGATCATCTACTGGAAAAACATATTTTAAATGATTTCATCATCACATTCACTGTTTTAATTTAAAACATAATACTCGCCATTTATTTTTATTTCATATTTCTTCATAAATCTTTTCCTCACATTCTTCAATAATAAACCAAAACCAAAACCAAATCAATAATTTGCTCATTAAAGACTTCTGTTATCTACTTTTTGCAATTAAGAACCTGACAAATTAAAATAATCATTATTTTAAATTAAAAAGAGCCCAAATTGCTGAAACAGAACACATGAAAACAAATGCAAACAATAAATTATTATGTACATTTAAAAATACACAGATTACAATACAATAAACTGATTATTATAAACTAAAAATATAATATTTATTAATATCCTAACAGGGATCGCAGAACTAAAATTTAACCCCCCATAGCTAATCCAGACATAACAGAGCTGGGTATCACTAACCATTTGTTAGGGACATCCCATGCTGCTAAGCCTGGTGATGGACCCAACAGGGAAACTAATAGGCGCCCCTGTTGAGCCAACACCTGAAATAGAAACACATGTTATTAGTCACTCACCTTAAAAATACAATATATTGTTGAGTGATGGTTGGCGTCATGAAATTCGTCCTGAAAATATCCCTATTTGTAGTACGCATAATAAACCCCAAATTTTGATTAAAAAAAGAAAAAGTTAAGTTTGAATTAAAATATACAAAAACGTTGACAGTTAATTAATTGTATTACCCTTCTTTACCCTTATTTAACATTATTTAATTTTTAAAAATAAAACTCGTCTTTAATAAAAAATAAAATATTTAATTTACAAAAATTAATTTAAAAAATGTGTACAGTATTATTTTTTATTAGAATGTCCAGATTTTTTAATTAACTAACTTTTAATTTTAAAAAATAAAATAAAATTTGAAATAAACTTGTTTTAAATGTTTTGGCAAAAAACCTATGCGCCCTTTCCTTTCCCTAAGAAAATGTGTTTGTTGAAGGTTCACTTCAACACCCCTTGGTGAAATTTCATGTAGTGATGTCAACCTGAAATAGCATTTAAAATAACGGAAAATAAACCACTCTAATTATGACTTTACTTAAACCCCCCACCCAAATTTAATTATAGACGTTATTTGAAAAAACTATAATTTTGAAATCTAATTATTTCTTTAAAAATACTGAATTTACAAAAACAGAATTAACTATGCTTTGAAATAAACTATTCAGACAATTTACTAAATATTATACAGTATATCAATATTCCATCTTGGTTATAAATAAGTTCAAACTCGATTTCATGTTTTTAATAAGTGAAATCTAATAAAAGGTAGAAAATGTTAAACCAACTTTAAAAAATAAAATAAAATCTCATACTAAAATATATAAATAAATTTGATTTTAAAAAATTATAAAAATGATAACACGCCCTTGCCCTAAAGGGAGGACTCAGTAGAAAAATTTAAAAGATGATGAAGTGATGACCTGGAAAGACATATTGTATACAAAATTAGTACAAACAAAAAAGGAACATGTCAGCTGAACTCTATATTACTGAATTATAAAATAAAAGTACTTTTTAAAGGTTTTTTATAAATTTTTTTAACAGTTTTTAATTTTGTTTAAACAATAACTATAGTTATTTCTTTTCTGGAACATTCTATTCAAGAAGCCCGCTGTTTACCAACTTGTTATGAGTGCTTGAACCAGATTATTGATTCTGTGATACCAAACAGAAGAATATAGTTTTTAGTTTATGTTACTAACTCAATAGGCTACATTACAAATGGTAGATTGAAAAGGTGATTTTTTTTATCAAGTTTATTTTTATATTAAATGATTTTTCATTGTTTAATTAAGAAATAAATGTGAGCAAGTTTGGAATGTTTTAAATAAAGTTAGTTTTATTTTAGTTTATCACTTTAAGCAAGTTTATTTTGTTCCTGTTGCCAATCTTGCAGAAGAACACAAAGCCAAGCTAGAATTTATCTTAGCATCAAAACATTAAATGTAAAATTTTAAACAAAGCATTTGTTTATTACAAATGCTAGTTTTATAACTAAAAAAACTAGTTACACTTGTGGATTAGTTTGTGTTACAGTATTTTAGTTCTTTTTTTGTAAAAATTCTAATTTTCATTTTATGTTAATTTTAAACAATTTTATATTATCACTATTCATTATGCTTTGTAAATGGATAAATAGATGTAGTAATAGATTAGTTAAAGAATTCCATTTGTTAAGGTTTTTTTATGTATATAAGTATTAAAAAACCTATATAAGTATATAGGTTTTCCTGGACTACAATAATGGTTAAAATGAATGGTAGTTTTCTAACTTATTTAAACTTTTAAAGTTAAGCAATAAACGTATTTAAAATATGTGAGCAATTATTATTAACATCCATTAAAAAAATAATTTAAAAAATAAATATATAGATACTGCTAAGAATATTTTCAAAAAAGTAATTAAAAAGGTATAATAAACTAGTTTTCACCGTTCCTGGTTAACTTGTGTGGGGGTTTGGCTCTGAACTGAATAGGAGCTAAATGTAACTCTGCATAAGACACTAGGGTGGGGGTCCTCAACCCCGACATGGCGCGTCCCATATGGCTGATAGGAAGATTGCTCCAAGGAAGATTGCAGAGGAAACCTGGTGCGAAGTGGTCCGAAGACAGAAAGAGGCTGCATAGTGAAAGGATGAGGGAATATTGGAGGGAACGGAAGAGAAAACAGCTAAGTGTGAAGAATTGAAATTGTCACGTGGTCCCTAGCAGGCCACATTGAAAGAAGAAGAAACTAGTTTTGAATTTAAAATAATGAAATAGAAGCTTGTGGAATATCAAAATGAATAAGAATTATCGATTACGTAAATACCAAAGTTGATTATAAAGGGTCACAAAACCGATAAAGATTTATTATCAACAGCAGAAGTGATAAGCTTCCATTTCATTATGTACTCAGGAAAATTCCCAGCATACCTTTGTGTTAGTGGCGAACAGAGGCAAGGAAGCATTACTTATGCAAAGTACTCAAAATCTACCATGCAGTGAGGCTCCAAATCTGAAAATACACAAGTGACAAAAACCTACCCAGCCTCTGAAAAGCATGAAGAGATAAGTAAGCAAAGTGTATGCTGGGATCAAGGTCAGCTGACATATTGAGCACTAACTAACACTCTCCACACTGCAACTTTAAATTTGATCCTGAAGTCTGAAGTGATGTACTGATGATGAGTTGATTGTAGTTATTGAGGCAGTTGGATTGATGTGTTGATTATGTTGTTGACTGTTGACATTCTAGTAGCGGGTGTTTGAAGATAAGACGATTTCTTCTTTGAATTGATATTAACATAGATACTACCTACTACCTACAAAGAAATGTTTAAATGCTATGAATAATGAACAAATTACATAGTGAATGAAATGAACATAATAGTATTAACTTGTTACTAGTAACTATTTTAATAATATTTATTACTGGTGACTGTAAAATGAAATCATAGAGGTTTTAATTTTAATTTTGCTAAATAACCTATTTTTATGTGAGTTAAGACAAATACTGTATGTAGACAAAATAATGTATTTTGTAACTATAACATGCAGCTTTATTGCTGATGTGACAGAAATAATATTCCAAAAAGTAACAATATCACTCACAATAACTTTTTTAACTGCCTAATCTAAAATTTTAAATTACATTGTGAGTATGAAAGTGAACCTTAACAGCCATCAGATTCATTAATTGAATTTGAAAATTTAAAATTCAAAAGTTATGATTTGCAAAAGCCACCATTTTAAAACTGTTGAACAGATTCTATTGAGTAACAAACACGTCCAACCTATTACCAAAATAATGGTAACAATTTAATGTAAGTGCACCGAAAGTAGTTTCAATTAAACAAAAATACTTTTAGAAAACATAAGATTTCAATTAATGTGACAAATAACTGCGCTTTTTTTAATCTAATCGATGCCTTTATTTCAAGAAGCTTAACTGTGTATTGTACAAGACAAATCATGTTATCGGTATTACAAGAAGATAATACCAAATAGCAATAAGTAACAACAATATAAATTACTAATTATACTAATCAAACAATTTTCTATAATGGGATTTATTAGATCAGTGATCCTGAAGAAATACATTATCCTCTAAATATAATTATATAATAATTATACTTCATGAGACTGATTATAAATTTGAAGAAATAAAAAATAATTAAATGGCCTTTTGATAAAATTAAAGTAAACCCTCGGTTTAATTTTTTTTTTTTTACGCCCATACTTTATTCCAGTTATACTAATGAGGGCGAGGAATATGAGTTAACAGAAATGGGAAGGGTTACTTAACTGCAAGTCTTAACTTACAACCTTGTCATACCCAATTTAAAAACACAGCAGACTAACTAGTGGCTTATCCACATCAACCACAGACCCTTAGATCAAGTTCACATTCATAAATACAAGATTCATAATACAAGATTACCATACAAAATACAATTTTAAAAAATCCATACAAAATTAATATTATTAATTATTAAATTTATTGCTTAATAATTAATTATTATATTATTAATTAAGATTGAGCTGATGTGATGATTTAAACAAGAAAAACCATTTATTATCCAATGAGAGTACCTGCTTAGTGTTAAGTAGTTTAAAAATAAAACTAAGAGTAAATTTAAAAGAAAATCAACAGTAAATCAAGATAATAGAAACTTATATCAGTGTGTGGGATCCTGTATTTGTTATAAATAATAATTTTTAATTAAAAATATTAAAATATCTTTTAGTGAATTTTAGGCAGTCTGTTCTTTGAAAGTTTTCTTATTCAGTGTGTTTGTAATGCCACCTGTAATGAAACAAATATTATGGTAACTATGCAGAAGTATACAACCGTGACATGTACAGAAATTGTTATAATTAAGTAAAATTTATACATTATTACAAAATATTTAGGCATTTATGTTGGGAATCAAATGCTGGGGCTACTGAAGACCAAATTTGTCCAGTTACACAGAACCAATTTTGTTCAAAATTAATGTGTCCATATTTAGTCTATAATCCAAAAGAATTTTTCATTAAGAAGATCTTTCACAATTAGGAATTAAGGTTAACCAAAAGCCTAAAATAACCACAAAAATAAACCAAAAAGGTTAACTTCAAAAACCCAAAAAATTTATATATATATATTTTACAAATATCAACTTTTTTAAATATAATTTTTTATTTCTTCTGTTTTCTTGCCCATATATATATATATATATATATATATATATATATATATATATATATATATATAAATGATTCGATATTTTGTTGATGACACCATAATTTGATAATGGCTGAACTGATTCAACTAATTTTTTTTCCAAAATGAAGACAATATTTTAAGGAAGGTTTTTAAAGAGAAAAATAGTAAATTTTGGTTTTGTGTGTTTATTTGTTATTCAATCATGTTAATATTCAATCACTTACTTGACTGATTGAGATGCAAATTGGTACGAACATGGTTTAGGTACCTGAGATGAACATAGAACTATTCCCGTTTTGAAAAACTTCATTATACCACTTACCCAGTCCAACTTAATTATTTAGTATTTTGTTTTGTGACATGTTTTAAATGTAAAACAGTGTCATTTTATTCATTTATTACATATGTCTAGGTGTAAATAATAATAAATATTTAAATTATTTTAAACTCCATTATCACTTTTACCGAACCCCAGTCTCACAGGCCCAATGGAATTTTCAAGGTCTTTTATTGGTAACACTCACTGTTTGAAGGAGAAAGCTCATCCCCCCCAATACCTACCCCCTTCTTCTTACTCTAAACAATAAGCTACTATTTGCTTAGTTATTGTGAGGCAGGTGATTTTGAAAGTTGTTTTGTTGAAAACATGCCAGTCTGAGAAGCTCAAGGTTTCGGTTAATGGTATTTAATGCGTGGTTGCCCAGACCCAAGGTTTCAGTTAATAGTGTAAGTGATTTGTGTATTGGATTATTGTTTTGTTTTAGTCAGTAATATGTTATTTTGTGTGTTGAATTATTCTTTTATTTTACTCAGTTGTATAGTAAAAATTTTGTATGTTGGATTATTACTTTGTTTTATTCAGTTATATAAAATAATATATATATATATATATATATATATATATATATATATATATATATATAAAAACTGTGTGTTGAATTTTCATTTCATTTTATTTATCTGTATACATATACTGTTCTTAGAAATAGTATACAGGCAATATAGAGAGTCAAAATGATCTAAATAGATCAAGTCGAAAATGTCATAACTTGAATCCTAAAGACCCTGATTTTAGTGATAGAATATGCAAACTGTTTCTTGATGATAACGATTGGGACAGTGATGGAAGTGTTGCTGATGACTCAGATGGTGATCCTGATTTTGTCATACCAGATCAGGAGCAACATAGCAACAAGCCAATTGGCTCTAGCTCTGAAGAAGAAGAAGAAGATCTACTTTGCATCAAAAACGAGGGCGAAACCATTGTAGAAAATATATACAGTCACAATATCTGAGAAAAGATTTGAAATTCTTCTAATGTGCCTTAGGTTCGAAGACATAGCAACACGCGTTGAAAGAAAAAACAACGACTAAGCAGCTCCAATCAGTGAAATATTTAAGCAGTTTATACCTAACAGTAAAAGCGTCTATTCAGTTTCACCTGAAGTCACAATTGACGAAATATTAGTTCCATTTAGAGGACACTGCAGTTTTAAGGTTTTTATGCCAAACAAACCTAAGAAATATGGAATAAATATTATGTGCATGTGTGATTTGAAGACATCTTACCTCTTAAATACCTATATCTATACTGGGAAAGGTAGTGATTCAGATATAATATAATATATGTGATTATATTAACCTTTCTCGCACATGGTGGTCTCTCAGGCCCAGGGTTTCGGTTAGTGTTACAAAGATAGGGTTTCGGTAAAAGTGTTATACTGGGTTGCAAAGAATTTGTATGTACTAGTGCCAAATGAAAGGACATACAACATAGTATGTAAATAATACTCTATTCTGTATTCCTGATTCAAACAGCAAAGGACAAGCAAAAGTAATAAGGGATGTTAATTCACTGTAGGTAAAACTGAAGATGGAATGAGATTTTCAATTCGCAGCAAGGCAGAGCACATGACTCTACTGACACAAACTCTCTGCTACTTCTTTTCTGCTCCAACGATACTTATTCCTGATTTATAATATTTGGTTTGTTTTTTTTCTTTTGTAACTATTTAATTTCCAACTGTATTGGCTAACAAACTGAATTAAATAAATTTATCGTTTTTATGTTAATGCTCCCTGTATCTACCAACAATCCCAATTAATTGACAAAATTTACATTAACGCGAGCGAAACCACAGGCAAAAGCTAGTTGAAAATAACAATGATTTGCATCGGCAACAACATTCAGTAGAGTTTAAGGACTCCAAGAATACAAAATATAAAAAGATAAGATAATTTAAAACACGGCCTATGTTTCAGCAAACTGTGTGCCAGTGCATATTTTAACATATAAAGTGGGCGACCATATTTTTAGTACTGTAGGCATTTTATAAACTATAAATGGTCAGATACACAACAACAGTGCTTAACCTGTTTAATATTTTTTATGCTCGATATTTTTAAGGAATTTGAAAAAAATCAAACAGGTTGTCAAAGAGCTTTCATTACATTACCTGACATTTTTTCTACAAGTGTCTAAAAAAATATTTGCAAATGCTATGATTTTCATTGAACAGGGATGTTATTTTGGTAGAAGTGAAGAAAAACTGATGGAATCTGAAGGCAAAAATAAAAGTGAGGAAATCTATGAAGGCGTAATATTAATGCTAATGTATCTATAAAAAAATACTGGTCAGCAATGAGAAGTGAAATTATATTAAACTGCAAAGAATTTATTTCTCAGAGATTAGATGAAGATCAAATGAGCATTTCTAATAGAATAAATGATTTTATAAATGCAAATAGCACAATAGAAGTCATTAACGCAAGGTGTTTTGATGTAGAGAATCTTTTTGGTAGTGATAAATTTAGAGATTTCAGCGATATTATCTCTTTGAATGCCGCAGGGAAATTACCTCCTCCTTTATTGGCTGGACTTTATCATTACTTAAAGGTATCATAACGTTCTTCATTTTTTAATAAATTAATGCAGGCATACATAACTTTAACTCCTCACAGTACTGGAACCAAAACCACGCTCAAATCTAACAAACAATCATGTTTATCTAGAGAACCATGAATTCTCGTATGTATATTGTTCTTAATGGTGTTGGAACAGCTAATTATGATTCATTAATTAGTGCCAATTAGTGGATTATTGGCACTAATTAAATTATAAATAATTTAATTTAAATTAAAATTATAAATAACTAAGTAATTTTGTTAAATCATAAGTAGTATATAAATTTAAGTAGAGATTGAATAATAATTAAAACGAATAACAATATTTTTTTGTTATTCATCAATTATTTCTTGAAAATTTTTTCAGATACTTTTTATAAGATTTATGGTATAAATGCTGCCGCTGTATACTATTGCCAATTCTCCCAAACAGAACTGGACTAGACAGAGTCCAGGATTTTAATTTATTATGTATGTCATTATACTAAATGTGTTTTTTGGAATAGACATCAGTGAACAAAATTTGTTTCAAAATACATTTTCATTATGACATATTAATTTCATACAAATATTTCAATGTTGTTTTGAAAATCAAATATCAATAACTTTTTAAAATATCCAGATTTTCAGAATAAAATAATATATTTTTATATTAAAGATATATTAAAACAAAAACAAGTAATTTTAAAACTAGTTCCATAGGAAAAGCAAAATTAGGTTTCTTTTTTGGGGGGATTGGAATAGATGTATATATAAAAGCAATAAAAATTTTATGAAAAAATATGCATGATTTTCCATAGAAAAATCATGCACATACAACTTGATTTTAACAGTATATAATTTTCTTTTATATTTTATTTTTATAAAAAAAATTTGTAGCGCAAAAATTATATCCTTTTTCTTCATGATTTTAAATTATATTTTTTTGTAGTTAAATATGCATATTTTATATTTCCATGGATTTTTGTAGAAAGTTCTATACATTTTTATGCACAAATACAAAAAATATGTTTTTGCATGCATTATGCTCTCTAGTTCTGCAAAAAAAGCATATTTTAAAAATTTTAAGGGGAAGGGTATCTTCACTATCAACCTATGTCGCCTAGTGAAATTTTCTTAAATTATGCACTGCTGTGTGCTCATACAGACTTCCTACTACAAGAAGAATTTGCAACAGTAAAGAGCAGCTTAATAATACCATGGATGACTTATTATATGGACAGTATTTTTGTCTTTGAAATGTTATTTGCATTACAGATATAGTATTTAAAATTATAGAAATAAGACTTACTGTTTTTTATTTGTTTACAGGATTCCATAATGAAATGAATGTATGAAATAATGCAATTAATGTTTTCTCTTTTGTTTATTCTGTGTTACAAAATTTTATTCTACCTGCAAAGTAAAACACATTTATGTAATTATATGATATCACTATTTTGTATGCAGTACACTTTTCAACAAGGTTGGTGACCTTAACAAACTCATAATCATTTTTTTTAATTTAATTGCTTTCATCCCACTTTTTAAAAACTGTTTTATTACAACACTTTAAAAAGATTGCCTTGATAATTCATATATGTTGTGATAGCTTGAAATGTATACTTAGAGAATTAAAACAGCATAACATTGATTTAGATTACAAAACTACAATATTGCAAAATTACAAAATTGCTTTTGGCCTCTATACATGTTCTGGCCAGGAGACAATGAGAGACATTTGCCTAAGTGCTCCAACTATCCTTGTGATCACCACTAAATTATTTCTATCTATCTATAATTCGGTCTACAACGTTCTACGCCGTCTTCCGATCTCCAACCTCCACCGATCGCGGGCCCACCACAGGTCTTCTGGTAGATCCCTTTTTTTAATTTCCTTTTCGACTCCCTCTCTCCAGCTCAGTCTCGGCCTTCCTCGTTTTCTTCTTCCAGGTGTTCGCCATTGCATGATTTTTTTGGGAATTTGCTCATCCGGCATTCTTTGTACATGCCCGTACCAAACCAGTTGTTTTGTTCTTATATCTTCTACAACTGTATGCCTTACGTCCATTATCCTCAATATACTTTCATTTCTCACTCTCTCTTTCTTGATCTTCCTGCCGCACTTCTCCAAAAGTCCATCTCAGTAACCAACAGCATTCTTTCTGTTCTGCTCTTAATTGGCCATACCTCACTACCATATGTTATAATGCTTTTTACAATTGTGTCATAAATTCTTTTTTTATTCTCTTTTGAAATATTTTGATCCCACAACACCGTTCAGCATAGATACAGCTCTCCTTCCAAATACTATTCGTTCTTTAATTCCTTCATCTAATGTACCATCTTGTGACATTTTAAGTCCTAAGTACATATAATTTTGAGAATGCTGTATCCTCCGTCCATCTTCTAAAATTATGTCGTGCTGTCGTCCTCCAATGCACATGCACTCTGTTTTCCCCAGATTCACTTACTGTATTCCTCTATTAATTTGCGAGCCATGTATCCGAGGTCCTCATGATCTGGTGCGAGGACAATCTGGTCATCCGCAAAACATAGCGTATATAGAGTGTTGTCGTCTTGTAGAGGAATGCCCATACTAAATTATTTTTATGACTAAATTACTGTATACAAAAAAATAAACATTAAAATACTTCATTTTTTGCTTAAAGTTAAATTAGATATTATTAATCAATTAATGTTCCTATGATTAAAATTTTATAAGAATAATAAAAGATGTTTTGCTATGAGTATTTCATACAGTTGTAAAATAACATATATTTTAAATGAGCTGCAAAATAAATCCAGTAAAAAAAGAAAATAGTTAAAACTTACACCAGTGTTTGGATCCCAAGTATGTGCTCTGTTTTCTTTCAGTGGCTGTTTGGCAGTTAGTCAATGAATATATATATATATATATATACATACATTTGGCTCAGAACTGGATGACAATGTAATATTAACTGCTTTCTTGTCTTTTTGTTACAAATTTTGCAATTGATTTTAAACTAACTTTCTGATGAGTTATAGACTAGAAACTTTAAACATGGCTTACAGCTGGATGACAGTGACAATACAATATTAATTCACTGTCTTGTTCTGTCTGTTTTTCGATGTGTGCCTAATTAAGATTAAGATTAAGATTATATACTAGAGGAAGGGATAATTTAACCTCAGGAACTGCGATCAATTGACCTATTGTGCAACTTAACCTCTTAAAATACCTAGTTCAGCAGATTGGTGCCCCAAATAAGTTCCAGCAACCCACTGACTAGCTCACTCTGCTGAAGATCCCTAGGCTCTTGGAAACCAAAAACCCCTAGTCTCCTACTAGCAAGAGCCTAACAATCATAAACTATGTGACCTGCAGTTTCCTCCTCATTCCTGCACAATCTACACACAGTTTCTCCATGGTATATACCTATCCTGTTCATGTGCACCCTCAGACCACAGTGCCCTTTTATGAGGTCCATGATTCTCCTGAGATGTGCTCTGCCCAGGACATCTGCTATCCCTTTGAGTCCTCCAAAAGAAACTTTGCTTAAGAGTCGTTTAATATGGGAATGCCCATGAAGGTTGTCTCATCTTACCTGGTGTTGATTTGTAATCCACCTGTTAATAGTGGACCTGGCCAACGATAGAGAAATCCCTAAAGCCGTCTAAATGTCTTTAATAAACATTACAACATTTAAAAGCATTAATAACTAAATTAAAGTAATTCACTTAAAATCAATAAAAATGATTTATTTGCTCATAATTAAAACATTTCTAGGTTATTTTTACATCCATATTCTTACAACAAAAGAAAGTTGAATTTTCAGCAGTTTGAGGATAATGGAAAAGTTAGCATGGTTATGTTTAGGAATAAATAAAACTCCTGCCAACCATAGGTACAGTGTAATGCAAGTTTTAGTCTTTATTGTTAACACAGGCATTTAAATTTGTTGCATTGTGATGTTACAATCAATAATTTCCTTACATTTATACAAGAAATTCTGATTCATTAGTTAAGCTATGTAAAAACACAAAACTGTAATATCTTCATTTTTTTATACAGTATAATCCACAAATACTGTAAATAAAATATTTTGTTGGAAATAGAAAATACAGAATTGTTTTCATCCCTACTTACGATATGCACAAACACAAAAACTTAAATCACAACAAATAAACAAATAACAACATTCGGAGGAGATAACTTAGTACGAAGTCATGAGTTGCATTCTTGTTCACAGGGTCCCCCAAGCAATCACTATTCTAAAGAGAAACACAAAATGCATTGATACTTTCCCTACATATACATATTTATAAATAATAACTAAATATATTATTACAAGGAATGGTTGTGTTTTCATCTGTCACTGACACAATCACAGGATTCCAGCAGTGTGTAAAATAAGTTGGACTTTTATAACAGTTACCAAACGTTTTGGTAAATATAAGACGATAAGGGAAAATTTTGGTACAAAATACATACATAGATGAAAAAAATCACCTTAGACAAAGTACACAACCTAGAAATAAAAAGAATATATATATATATATATATATATATATATATATATATATATATATATATATATAAATTACATATCACAACAACCTCTTAGTAATTCTGAACATTACGAATGTATTCAGTTTTACAAGTTTCTTCAAGGTATTACATATTATCACTTTTGATTACTTACTCATAATGGTAATACTCTACCATTGGATAACACTCATTGATTTTGTCAAAATTTGTGCAATTTTTTCCACACTATCACCTCTCAGGATTTCTCTGTGGTTGCCTTTAACTTCATGTACTTCCACTGGTCGTTTGCAAATCTGGAAAAAAATAACATGCATATTTGACACACATGTTCAAACAACATTTTATTTTGATAATTTATTCTAATTAGGTCTGAAAATATTTCAAACCACAAATTATACTGAAATGATGATTACTTATTATATTAGTGTGTGTGTGTGTGTGTGTTAGAATGTATGTATATGTATGTATATATATATATATATATATATATATATATATATATATATATACTTCTCGGTATGTCTGACTTTTTCGGAACTAAAATTATGATTTTACTATTTTTTTTTTTCCTTTTTATTATATGAATGTATTCAGTTTTACAAGTTTCTTCAAGGTATTACATATTATCACTTTTGAAGTGATAATATACCTCTTGGAACTACTGTAGTTACTTACTCATAATGGTAATACTCTACCATTGGATAAATAAACAGATATTAGAGTTCATAAGCTGTTTTAAACAACACTCATTGATTTTGTCAAAATTTGTGCAATTTTTTCCACACTATCACCTCTCAGGATTTCTCTGTGGTTGCCTTTAACTTCATGTACTTCCACTGGTCGTTTGCAAATCTGGAAAAAAATAACATGCATATTTGACACACATGTTCAAACAACATTTTATTTTGATAATTTATTCTAATTAGGTCTGAAAATATTTCAAACCACAAATTATACTGAAATCGTGTGTGTGTGTGTGTGTGTGTGTTTAGTGTGTGTGTGTGTAGAATGTATGTATATATATATATATATATATATATATATATATATATATATATATATATATATATTCTACAAAGTCATTAATTGCATTCTGCTTCACAGGGTCCCCAAGCAATCATTATTCTAAAGAGAAACACAAAATGCATAGATACGTTCTCTACATATACATATTTATAAATAATAACTAAATACGAGGTGTTCAGAAAGTAACGAGAATTTCAATTTTTTGAACAAAATATTTATTTATTCTTCTACATTGATGATGTCGCCTTCAAAATAGTCCCCATTGGAGATTATGCACTTGTGCCAGTGCTTCTTCCAATCCTCGAAACACTTCTCAAACACGATCTTTGAGATAGCCTTTAGTTCTTTCAGCGATGCGCTTTTAATGTCATCTATGTCTGTAAAACAACGGCCCTTTAATGTTCTCTTTATTTTTGGAAATAGGAAAAAGTCACACGGAGCCATGTCTGGTGAATATGGAGGCTGGGGAATCGTTACAGTACAGTTTTTCGCCAAAAATTCACGAACAAGCAATGAAATGTGAGCTGGTGCATTATCCTGGTGCAAAAGCCATGAATTGTATCTGGGCATTTTTTTCGGATTGCTTCACGCAACGGCGTTGAAATTGTAGGTAGTTCTCCTTACTAACCATTTCCCTGGTGGCAGGAATTCATGATGCACTATGCCATTAATATCGAAGAACACAGTGAGCATAACCTTCACTTTTGACCGCACGTATCGAGCCTTTTTCAGTCTTGGCGAGCCAGAATGCCTCCACTGGGATGATTGAGCCTTAGTTTCGATGTCATCCGTAAACCCATGTTTCGTCATCTGTTATAATATGTTTCAATAATTCTGCATCGTCATTGACTTCATTTAGTGACTCCTGAGCAACTTCCATTCGCCACTGTTTTTGTTCAAAATTCAACAATTTTGAAACGAGTTTTGCTGCCACGCATTTCATACACAAAACACTGGAAACAATGTCATGACATGATCCAATCAATTTGCTAACATCATCAGTGACCTCACTAATTGTGATTTGGCGATTGTTCATAACCATTTCTTTCACTTTTCCCACGTTTTCATCGGTTGTTGATGAGCTGGGGCGTCCAGGGCGTTCGTCATCTTCAATGTCATCACGACCTTCTTGGAAACGCTTATACCACTCATAAACTCTTGCTTTACTCATAGCAGACTCACCATAGGCCTTTGTTAACATTTCACACACTTTGTTACACTTTATTCCATTTTTTAAGCAAAATTTGATACAAATTCTTCGATCCATTTCTTTTAACAAACGAAAATCGCCGAGCTCATAACCTTAGTGGCTGTCACAGACAAAGTCAACAATGAAAACAGCTGAAAGTTTTATCATACTTCAAGGGCATGTATACCAACACAATAAAAAAAATGTTTGACAATCAGATTCTCCAAGCCCGCGAAATTTAAAAATTCTCGCTACTTTCTGACCACACCTCGTATATTATTACAAGGAAGGTTGTGTTTTATATATTTAAACTTTTCAATATCAAATATCTTGAAATTCATTAGTTTTCAAAATGTTTGAGGCAAAATACTTTGTTTTTTCTAATAACAAACAAAATGTTTTTTTACTTTCTCTAGCTTAAGGATAATTGAGTTATCAACAAAAACAATATCTGAAACAAGTAACTCTATTTTTAAACAATAACAGCAGATTTGATGTTGAATGTATTAAAAAGCTAATGTTATTGTGGTTTTTTGTCTATGAAAAGCTAATGTTATTGTGGTTTTTTGTCGATAACTTAGTTATACGTAGAGTTCTTGCACCAGAGAGCGTATAAAAACATTTTGTTTGGAAATGAAAATATTTTGTAATATTAACAAATTTCACAATATTCAAAGTAATTTTTTCTTTTAATGTCCGACTATTGTGCACACTTGGGCTAATGCAGACGATGAAATGATTTATAGCATATGAAAATGCCAGAAATCAAACCTGGGTCCTCGGGGTGAAATAACTAATACACTAATTAGTTATCTACACTATCTAATACACTAATAAATTTTAGGCCACCGAGGCGGCTAAAAAATAACCCTTATTGAAGCAAAAATAATATGAGAAATACAAAAACTGCTACTAATAAATTTAGAAGAGGTAATGTTTAGGTAAATGCATTAATGTTAAAAATAATAATAATAATAATAACCCAAGATGAGAATATTTGTAAAAATAAACAAAAAATTATAAAGAGAAAAATTCCTTGAACTCTTACAAAATACCTGTGTTTAAGGCCGAATTAAAAAAACTTAAATGTATAAATTTAATGAAATTTTGTGTACAATAATACATTTTTTACAGTGTTATTCAAAAGATATTGAGGTTTAGTCCATGCTGAATTTTTAAAAAATATTTTTAAATATATGATTTTAATAAAAATTTGTATACAATAATTCATTTTTGTATAGTGTTGTTCAAAAGATTTTGGTGTTTCGTCCACAAATATATATGCTGAAAAATTTACTGTATCATTGTGTTGAAAAAGTGAAATTGAACAAAACACTTGTCAGTTAATTAAAAGCTTAGAGGTTAACTTTAGAAACATATTTTTTATGTACATCACTATACCTTCTCTTCATGTTTTATAATATTGCATTAATTTTTTTTTAGTAAATAACACTTTTTCATAAATATCTTGCTTTGAATTACCATTAACCATAGCTAAAACAAAATATTATAGTAGACTAACTTTATTTATTAAATGAAATTTGGTGATGGCAATTTAAATTAAATTTCAAAATTGTAATTTTAAACCACTGTGAATAATGACAAAGGGGAGTTGTTAATAGTATGTTTTAACAAAGAGTTAAACATTAAGTTATTTATAAAACATTACATTCACAGATATTTTAGCAAATAACAGTGAGAGATAAATCTATTTCTTTGCATTTTTAATTATTCCTTAATTATTTCACTTACTGGTGTTAATCCGTAGTCATTGCTCAAAGTGACATAGTTGTCCTGAGCTCGCACAAGGGTCACTGAACCTAAGATTTTGTTGCTAGGTTGGTAAGAGTCTGCCACTACAAGTTTCTTGTAGAAAGACTCAGCTGCGATTGCCAGATCTTGAGCTTTATAAGGTGTTGCACCAGTCAGTAACTCTGTTGTCCTTGTGAGTCTTGCATCCCAGTTGGGTAGAGATTGCAGTTCCTTCTGTGTCTAACCAACGTTAAGAAATACTATATCAGTGTAAATTGAAAATGTATGCAAAATTATACAATTTAACACTTCAATAAATTCTGAAAATGATTTCAAAAGTTTGTTGTACAAATAGAGAATATAATTCTATAATAATTCTCAATAAGCACTGAATAATATATTTTTGCTAAACTGACACTCCAAATCTATTAATCATCTAAAAATCAATATAATTTCTATTTACTGTAAGTTTACCTTGACATAGTCTACGTCACTGAAGAGTTGGATAAAGTAGGTAAGAGCATCTGCATCGGGTGATTGTGTAACGTCTTTTCTAGCTTTGTAGTTACCAGTGTGACTGGCGACAAAAGAAGGGGATCCATCCAGTAAAACTAAAGTCACCTTCTCTTTCTTTGCTTCTAGCTGCACACCCATTTCAAATGCAACACAAGCTCCGAATGAATACCCACATAGCGTATAGGGACCTGATTTTTGCACCGACCTTATTTTCTACACAAAAAGAAGAAAGATTCAATCAACACTTTTTTTTGTATTTTCAACATTGTTGCCTATATTTTTTTTTGTAATTTCAACAATGTTGCCTATATATTTGATAAAGGTAAGGTCTAGTAAATAAGTGATTACTATGTCACCGCTTAGTTAAGGACAGAAACTGTAACTACCTACAAGGCAGCATTTATTTATAAGAAGTTTCAAAAACACTATATAAAAAGAATTTTATAGAAATGACTCACACTTTTACTTTTATTTCTTCTTCTATATGTATTGTAAACTTTTAATTTAACATTATAAAATTCTTTGCTAAAAATAATTCAGCTGTTTATACTATTTATTTCTATTTTTCCAGAAACATACAAAAAATTTTGAAGATATTTTAAATTGTTTAAAAACAGATTGTCGACTGAACAATATGAGAATTTTCTAGAAAATGAAGGCTTTAGATAACTTGCAAGCAATGCTTAATGGGATATGACTGCAGGGTTATTCAATTTAGTATTTAAGTTAAAAGAGATAAAGATATAAAATTATCAATTTTCTAAAACTTTGTATTTGGCATAGGTACTTCTCTCAAAAAATATAATACAGTCAAGATGTAATATACGATTATACTTGTAATAATACTCTTTTTTAAAAACAATACATTTTTTTTAATGTTAACTCTCAATGCCGTATAAAAAGGACAAAATGTTTTTGTTTCCAGTGCAATATTCTGATACATTTTCCCAACTACCCAATGACATTGTTCAGTTCCATAATTTGTTGATAACAGTTAATTATGAAAGACCTTGCATGAAACTCTAATGTTAAAAATAATTATCTTCTATAAATAATTTTATGACAACATTTTTCTAATGCTTTTAGAAATGAAAATTAAATTTGAACGTACTTTTATGTAAAAAGTTGCCAAGTCTTGGATAGATGTAAGAGGTGCATCGGAAGTACATTGTAAACCATAAATTGGGTACGGAAGTTGTGATGCAAGAGGTTTCAAGGCCGTTACGTAACCTTCAATAGGATGTATGACAAAGAGAGCAGGTCCAGAATTGGATTTGGAAGGCAGTTGTACCAGACATTCTGAAGGCACCAGCTCATGAGCCTTTAAAAATTGAACCTATAAAACACACAAAACACATTAATAAAAACATTTATTTTGAGCTTTGGAATAGAATCATCTAAAGCTATTCTACCATAGCATAAAACACTTGTGAGTATTAAGCAAAACAACTTTGCAACAGTTATTTAATGATAATTGCTTACTATTTGGCAGTCATAAGCAATTTTCAAGTTTAGCTGTTTATTTGTGCTGTGTAACAACAAGCTGACTGACAGGTTGAAAAAGTCAGATTAAGAAGATAATGAAAGAAAAGTTATAACGAGAGTATCCTATCTCACAATATTGAACAGATGTAGCATGAAGTGTGTGTAACAGTACTTTATTTCAGATTATTAAGACTAGCATAACCTAACTATTATAAGTACTACTATAAGTACTACTATAAGTACTATTATAAGTACTATAAGTACTCACTTTGTCTTGTTTTTCTGGTTTTTTAAACATGTAAATCTATTTGGAAGCAATATGATTGCTAAATAGTAAACAATTACATCTTAACCAAAAATTATCAACAGATACTTTTCAATACGAAAAAAGAAAATTGAGCTAACAGACCTTCATTTCAACTAAATGAAATGCAAAGGTATTACAAGCGCCTTACAGTATTATTAATTTATTTTTCATTTTTATTTTTTTATATCTATTTATTAGTTATATCTAAAAATAAATTAGGCAAATGAAAGCTGAAAACAGTTGATTTTTTTGTTTGATAATTAATTTTCTATACACTTATTAGTTACTTAATAAAATTTTAAAAAGATATTGTATCGAAAAAGGCCAACCTGAATGTCATCTTTAGGTGGGGCTTCTTCTGCAGAATTAGCGGCTGTCGCTTCTTCTCCTGATGCCAGTTCAATAAGTTTTCCGAACGTAAGAGCTCTGATTTCCTGAGCGCTCAGTACTAAATCATAATTTCTTTCTAGTGTTTGTTTAATTTCAGCTCCCATCAAGGAGTCCATACCAAGATCAGCTAATGTTGACGCACTGCTGACAGTTGAAAAATCCTTGATTCCTAAATAAAATATAAAAAATTTTTTAAAATATTTCTGTAAAATATAATAAGAGTTTTACCAGAGGAGAGGGATAAAGGATTAAGTCGTCACTATTCCTTAGCTATAATTTTAACCTTTGCAACCAGAAGCTCAAACTTTTCTACATAAACTTAAAAAATTAAAATTTTTATAGCAAAATTTTGTTTATAGCAATTTTGTTTTTGTCACTTAAAGACGGAATAAACATTTAATTATTCTTTTAATAAGATCTTTTTTATTTGAGTATGTGGAACAAAACATGATGTTTCAAGTATCAATCATGAATGTGGATCAATTCTTGTGCTTAACTTAAAAAAGGTCCATTGGCGATGACAAACTTCACGGTTTTTCATCAGGGAAAAATATAAAAACATTTAGGACATAAACCTACCTTACCTCGTCCTGTGTTAACAATGAAACTAAAAAGCAAGGAACAAACACTCTGGTTGATATTCTACATTGTTCAATTCGGACGAGCTAATGTATTTCTTTTCATTTCTGTTACTTTTATTTTTGAGCATTTACAATATCAGCCTTAGAGTTTCTTTCTTGTTTTCAGTTTTAGAATTTTAACACACGTCTAGAACATAACTAATTTTTAAGCCAGGCATTTGAAAATGTGACTTAATCCACACTTGAGATGTTATGTAATGTTCTTTATAAACAAGTGATGGTGAATATAAGATTTAAAAACCTACACAGCCAAGCTTTTTAGAAGCTAACCAAACATTACAAAGTTTTTCTAATCAAGTTAGCTGTTTATAAAATCAGATCTTAGCAATTTTATAATAAATACAGAGTTTTTTTAATCCATTACATAATATATAAGTTTTGTCTTATATAAACACAACTATGACAGCGCAAATTTCTTTTAAATAAACTAAATCTTAATTTATCACTTCAGGACATGTTATATTTTTATTTGAGTAAACATATATATGGACCACGTACAACCATTGAGATATACGTTTGTTTTTAAAATTTGTAATGATAGCCACTTTGAAACTGTTGAATTGGCTTCGCGTCTGTAACTTATGCAAAATACTGCCAAAATCAATTTTTATACCAAGTTTAAAGCAAATCAAACCAAAATTGCTAACATGAATGTGTAAACACACACACACACACACACACACACACACACACACACACACACACACACACACACACACACACACACACATGTACATTTTTTATACAATTTTTAACTACCCCTCAAATAGTGATATATAAATTAGGGATCTGTGCTCATTTGAAAGTGATCTACTTGGGTATTTCCATAATGGCAAATGCAATAGCTCATTTTCTAATGAAAATTCACTAATTAATTAAACTTTTTATGTAACGTCAAAAATTCATTTGAAGCCTTAATTTTACTTCACTTTTTAACAATTTTTTGCTTTTAAAGTTTACAGAAACTCTTTTCAAACTAAATACAACAGGTCTTACCAAGAATATTAGCTACTGCATCCAGCAGGCTGACTTGGTTGCTGTCACCACCACCTCGTCTCTTCTCTGCAATAACTGTGGAGGCCAGCACTGGCTGAGGTTGTTGCAAGAATTTGTCCATGGTTGCCAGACATGAAGACATTCTCTGGGGTAAAGTTCCACCAACCACAGTCTCATTATCTCCCATAGTTTCCAAAATCAGACCCACATCACCGATGGCACCCCACTGAATGGCCACCTTGAGCAGAACATTATTTTGTTAACAAAATATTTTGCTTAGGAATTCTTGAACTCAACCTCAGTTTACTTTTAATGATATTCTTGAACTTGTTGCAATAATATACAATAAAAAAATGTTTTTTGTCTCCACATAATGCTTTAGTTAAAAAAACGGTGAATTCAATTAATTAGTCAAAAAAAAGTTTACAAAGTATAAATTTTAAATTTTATACTTTTTTTAAATAATAATAAATAAAGTAAAAATTTATAAATTTCAAAAAACAATGGGTCACTGAATTGAAGAAGAAATTACCAATCATAAAATTTACATTTCACAGAGCAGAGCAGAATTCAAGGTTGTTATATAACATATTAAAAAAATTTAGCCTACTTGGGGGGAGGTGTATAAGTGGTGTAACGTATACACTTAACCACTGCAACAAGTACACCATTTTTGCATTTGCTTACGACTATTTCAAAGAATTTCAAAAACTCCTTTAATCACTCAGACAAATTATTTGTTTTTACTGATTTTCTTAAGCAACTTCATTGTTTTTGTAAAATCTAATGTTAAAAAAAAACAAACACCTTTTCCTTTCTCTCTCCAAAATACAGGTAATTTTAATTTTATTTCAATAATATCAACTTGTTAATTTGGTTCTATACAGTTTTTCCAAATTTTTTAAAGACATAATCAAACAATTAGAACATTCAACTGTTTACTGATGGGATGGTAGAGAATTTTCAAAAATAATTTTTAAATGGTACTTTTTTTTGCAATTCTGATTTCACCATCGTAATAAGTATTAAAATCTGTATATTAGTATTTCCAACTTGTCGACTTAAACTAAGTATTTAAACTTAAGTATTATAAACTTTTAAATTATATTGAAAATACAAAAATGAACACTGACAGCAATAAAATTCAATTTTTTAATTTCAAAGGATTTTCAGATTCAAAATGCTGATTTTTCAGATTTTTTTTCTAAGGCTAATTATGATGGCAAAATCAGCTTTTCAAAAAAGTAATGAATTTTTCAAGATTTGAAAAGGCCACTGTTGTGAAATAGCTGAATGGATTTTGCAGGGTAACAAATTTGTCCAATGTATTGTCAAAATTGGTTTTTGCAAAGTTTGAATCAAATTAAAACGAAAACTGTGAAACACACACACACACACACACACACACACACACACACACACACACACACACACACACACACACACACACACACACACACACATTTTAATGACTCCTCAAGAAGTGATCCAGGGATCAGGATTGGTCTCATTTCAAGGTCCCAGGCCTGGGTCTTATCATGATGGTCTCTCCAACAGTTCATTTACAATTTACAATTGCAAAAATAAAATTTACAAAAATACATAGGCTATTTAGTATTTTTTTAAGAAGCTATAAATAAAAAAAATTGATGAAATTAACTTAGGCCTATAATTTAACTGAACTTACTGCAGGAAGACTCAGAGCTTGTCTAGCTTCACAGATACGTTCCATTGCGGAATTAGCAAGACCGTAATTTGCTTGACCAGCATTACCTCGACCGCAGCTTACTGAAGAGAATGCAACAAAGTAGTCCAGTTCAGGGCATTCCTTGCGTGACACGAGATCCAATTGTTTTGTACCTTCCACTTTTGGCAAGCAGACTGTTGCAAAGTCTTCAGGAGTTTGGTTTTCCATAAAAGCGTCTCGTAACACCTAAACAAGAAGCCATTGCCAACATTAGACTTGGAACAGGTCACAATTGCGTGGTAATGCATATGCAGTCATGGATCAAACCATTTGCTCGAGTGTTCAAAGCTTGATAAAGATAAACAAGAATTATTCAAAAAGTGATGCAACCTTATGGGAAGTTATATAAGAATATTATTTTATTCTACAGCTTAGTTACAAAAACTGTTAAAAAGTGAGGTCCATTATGAGATTCACACAACTTAATCTGATAGTATGAAAAGTATGGCTGTACAACAAGTTCCCAGAGACAGGTAATGTGGCAGATGCATCATTATGTAATTGACCTTAAGAGCTAAAACAAGAAAAGTTGGTTTACATGCAAAAGATGCATGTTTGTTTCCCAAAAATCTGTACAGTGTCTATCTAGTCAGTCAGGTTTCTCCGATGATGCTACTTGACTTTATTTCAAAATATTTTCATATACGACAAAAAAACTGTTTAAACAATTTTGTCAAAAGATGACGATTTTCTATTTTCTCGCTTTTTTCTCGATATCATTCCAAATCAAATTAATTTGGAAGGATAAAAAACATTCTTTTTGTTTATAAAATAGTCCTGACATGGAAAACTTACAACTACATATACTTTACCCAGTAAAAAAGTAAAAACTTATAAAATTGCTGCATTAAGAAAAATAATAGTGTAAATAAAGAAAAAGAATATAAAGAGGAAACATCTTAAGGTTCACTAGTAAGCATAGGGTACTTGAATTTGGTAAGTTGATCATGCTGAATGTATTATGTACTTGATATTTGTTAGCTTCAAAACATTTTAAAACTATGTCTAAGTTACACAAATATATTCCCTTAATACAATAATAGTATTGGACATACTCACCACAGCTAAGTTGAAGATACCACCAACTGGACCAAGATTAGTTGCCTCTTTGATTAGTTGCAATGCTCCTTTGGCATTTGTTACATCAGCTGTTGAGATGAATACTTGTATTTTACTTTCACGCCACCTACGAACGCACAAAGACTGGTAACCTGTACGAATACCGCTTCGTGATGTTAGCACAATTTTCTTAGCTCCACGAAGGATTAACCAGTTGGCTAACTCCAGACCAAAACCTCCCAGACCACCTGAATTAAGAAAATGTTAATTAAGAAAGTGAATTTATTTGAAATTTGTAAACTAAAGAAACCTCATTTTGATTTATATGTTGGCTGGTATTTGAGATAACTTTGGGCCAATGCACTATGCAGCAAGTAAAAGTACAAATTTTAAGTCGAAGAATATGAATAAAGAGCTTTAAGTCATTTCATTTTGGTTTTTACCTATCAATGCAAAACCTTGATTCATTGTGTAATTAACATTGGGTCTTAGTTCTTTAAAAATTATAGATAATTAAGTAAACCCCCCCCTAGGCCCTAGGCTGAACTGAAAAATTGCTGAATAAAGTGAATAAATTTCAATAAGGCCAATTACTTCAATACAGGAATCCTTCATATTAAAATTTTAAGGTTGTATCAAAAAAGTTTTTTTTACTGTACACTAAACAAACTAGACACGGAATACTTAGTACCAAGATTATGTTGTTTTCTTGTCACGTCATTTACCAATTTTATGAACTTTAAGCTGGTTAGAAATATGTTGGACTGATTATGCTTTATCTTTACACTTAAAAGAATTCTTCCATAACAACAAATAAACTATTTAGTTTAGCACTCAGAGCTCAGAACAGTGCAGAAGAAAATAACCAAACTGCATCAAGTAGCTGTACTGCAACACATAAACTCTCGCTGATGCAGTGATACAACTCAGCATGCTGAATTATTAACTAACCTGCAAGGATGTAAGATTTGTCTGAGTTCATGTAAGTGCGAGGAATAGCCATTACAGTCTTTGGCTTGGGAATCACAGTTTTTGCGCCTTCTTCAGGTCGGATCTTAATCACTACCTTACCGATGTGTTTTCCCGATGCCATAAACCTACAAAAAAAGTTATATTATCAACACTGAACGATATTATATGAAGCATGATGTTAATGTTGTGTTAATGAAGTACTGACCGGAATGACTGTTCTATTTGTTGTTCAGTAAAGACAGTAGCTGGTAAAGGCCGGATTGCACCATTTTTCAATCCTTCAGAAACAAGTTTGACTACTTCCTGCTTTTCCTCTTCATTAGAATCGAACAAACTATCAAGTAAAACTCCATGGAAGGAAGTGTTCTTCAGAAAAACAGCCATTCCTGTAAGGAATATGATAAGAAAAACTTCATTTCTATTCACCTTAACATGATTAGGAAAACTATTACATTTTTTGTTTCAGATGTTTTAATACTTAATACTGAAAGTATCTCATTTCTAAGATACTTTATAAATGAGAACAACACAGCAAAGATTTGTAGATGAAATGAAAAAGTAAAAAAATAATATAACAGTGGTGGTCTGTTATAATGAGCATTTTTGCAGACCAGCGTTATAATGCAATCTGCAGTATATTGGATGAAGAAAATAACATTCTACAAATAAGCTTGTAGTGTTACATATAAACCAAAGTGTATTAGCTACATGTTTACTAAAGTATATTTTTTCATCCCTACTCTCCACAAATAACATGGAATTAACAGTATAAGCAATAGCTGCAATCTGACATGTTTACATTCTATGTTAGATAACAATTACAAGAATGGGACAGAGTCTGTATTCAACTTATTAATCAACTATTAATATTATCCAAAGAACTGGTCATCCCTTTGCCCCCAAAAATTTGACATGTGAGTTATTTATAACCACATGAGTCAAGGCTACTTAAGAAGGGGTAAATATTATATGTCATAACCTGTGTTATATGTATATTTATATGTATATTGGTATAACCAGTGATCACTGTACTCAATTTCACTTTTTTTCACATTATTAATAGCTTATTCTTTTACTCTGTTGATATGAAAATATATCAGGGATCTTAAGATCTAGGAAGCTGAAATTTAGTAAGCTGGTAGGCAGAAGCTCAAAATTATGTGAGAATATAGCTATAAATCAAAAATGTTATTCTAGAATGTAATTTAAATTTACTTGGTTCTAATAACGTTATTAATTTTTCAACAGGTGTTACACTAGTTTTATAATAATTAATAACAACTTAAAAATTATTATTACAGAATTCAGTTTTTAGTAGTCAATATAATATACAAGAAAATATAAAATATGATTAACATCATTTAAAAAAATAATAAACATGAATTAATAAATTAGTTTTGATTTGATTTACAGTTTTTCAAATTTGTTTTGGATAATTTCATTTAATCTGAGTGTTCTATACTTCTGTTCTATACTATAGAAGTGTTCTATAACAACTTCAGTATAATATATATAATGTAAAGTGTTAATTTACAAATTAATGGCTAAAATACTGTTTCAGGTTACATTCTTCAAAATAATCTACATTGAAGTTTAAATGCCAGTTGTGACAGCATATCTTACCCAAAGCACTGTTGTTAGATAAATCCAGCTTTCCGATTTCCAAGAACCGCCCATCCTTGGCAAGACACCTGACTGAAGCTTGTAGCTTATCATCAGCCAGAGAGTTGAGAACTAAATCAACACCACGGCCGTTAGTCTCTCTTAAAACATGTTGTTCAAAGCTAGTGTCTCTGGAGTTGGCAATGTTTTTGTCAGTCAACTGTAAAATGTAATAACTTTATTGTTGATTACAATAATAACAGAGTCAAACTTTTTAAGATCACGATAAAACATAATTTTAGAATGTGTTTTGAAAATAAGTGTTATTAGAAACATTAAATGATTAAAATACTACAGTATGTAATCTCGTAAATCTAATAAAAAACTTAAACAGTATTGATAAACCATACCATATGTTTATAGGCAAAAAAGAAATAGTTTTATCATTGTTGCTGCACACACACACACACACACACACACACACACACACACACACACACACACACACACACACACACACACACACACACACACACACACACACACACACACACACACACACACACACACACACACACACACACACACACAGGACAAATCAGTGTAGATGGGCGCTATTGGGCCACAATGGTTCTAGCTGTTGTCTTCTGTGCTGAATAACAGAGGTCAAGTAAATCAAACTACAGAGCTTTGTATTTGGCTCTCATTTAATTGCTATATACACTTACTCTTCTCCAGCCCCAGTTTTAATAGATATTTTTTTAATGACTCCAAAATGCAATGTGATGGTTTCTTTAACCTTTTTTTAATTCAACAAAAAGGGTGCCATCAATGATTCGTTTCCAGCTAATATTTATTGATAAAATGTACCTAACAAATACTCAAAATAATTTATTTTCTAATTTACATTTAATAAATATTATGATAATTGAGTTCATTATGTTCAAACACACTATGGTTGTATAGCAGCAACATGAAGAGTTGATAATGAGTGATAACTAATGGCCAGCCCAGTGTGTGGACACACCATTTATCTACTGAGCACTTTGGTTGTGCTTGCTGGTTCTCTTTGATATGTTGAGAAAAATCATTACAAAAGTAATGATCCTCCATCAGCATCGGTCTGTAGTAGTCAGCATGGATATTAACATATTTGGTAAACATTATTATCACAACTATATAACCAAAAGGTATTCTTTGGTCTGATATACCTTCATTTATATGTTTCAATATTTTTCAAATTTCTTTCATAGTCACAAATGTATGGTGCTATTCAGAACATCTTCAAAATCATAGCAAAGTTCAGCACACAGAAAAGCACAGGAGAAAACACAAGCTAAAAATATGCAAATCCACACAACAGCAAATGTTCATTTGTTAGAGAAGATAGGAAATATGTACTGCATTGTGGAAAAAGAATTGACTAAATGGCAAATTATCAGTGACATGACGGCACAACTCACAATAGGTAAATAATTAAGTGAAGCATCACCAGCGTAATGGTAGCTCATGCTTACATAGCCAGCAGATCTGTCCTGAGATTAAACTAGATGGAGTCTATTGTAATATTATTTTTTTCAAATTAAAAATTTTAATTACCCACGATAAATTACCTGGGGGAATGTTTTCTTGAGGAACTCTCGTTTCTCTTGGCTTCCTACGGTAGTGTAAACAGTAACACCCATGTGTAAAGCAATCGAAATGGCAGCTTGTCCTACACCACCAGAACCAGCATGTACCAACAAAGGTGTCTCCTTTGCGCATACGTCCCCGCCCAATCAAAGCACAGTAACACTGAAATAAAAACCAATTCGAATAACACTTATTTGGACATTTACTAAAACTTCAACTAATCTTCAAATGTGATATAGTGTTAATTCTTATTGTACAATACAAACTATTTTAACTACGAAATATACATAAATTTTTGTTATTAAATTATTGAAATTTAATTGTTAAGAGAAAGAAAATTATGATGTTTCCAGTTAAACATTATAACTGGAAAACAAACACACATTATTACTAGCCAAAAATAAATCCAATGAATTAATTCACAGAGCTGAGTTGAAGAAACACTTATGAATTGTTTTCAAAAGAAAAAACTAGTGTGCCATGGGTAGTGGTTAGTATTATCAGCTAAAAAAGTGTATTGTGTTATAGTGTTAACTCTATGAATGTGAGTTAGTTATGTGTGGTGTTTTATGCAGCAACATTTGATGTTTAGAATATACTGTTTTAGATTATGTCAATATATCTTCCTTGCAGGTTTTAATCATTCATAGTGTTTCTGATTATTTGCATCCAACCAAAATTTTGGTATATATCTATCCTCACTATGTTGGTGTAATCGGAGGAAAATCTTGAGCTTTGTGACTGGAAATGGAGCTTTCAGAAGCACTTAAACTTTGTAAGCCTAAATCAAGGAAGTTTGAAAACTAGATTGTAAAACCAGTGCATTTAAACAGCAAAACATCTAGTTCTAAAGTGTGAAGCACTTGAGTGGAAAAAAGTTAGAAGACATAAAACAGAATCTCTTACAGAAATTGAGATGTTTCTAGAAATTAAAAATGCTTTGCTCTAAGAAACAAGCAACGCAAATTTGAAAACTCACAAAGGACGCTGAATTGAACTGAATCAAGTAGGGTTTAGAAGAATTGCCTAAGAGGTAACCACCCGCTTCTTATACTCTTGACTTCCAACTGAAGAGTCCAAACATTTATTTCTCATGAACATTTAGACTTTTTTAGGGGTTTTCATTTTCAGTATAACTATGAAAAACTCCAGTTTACGTTGGAAAAAATTAACTGACAGTTAAGCTTAGGTTTGACAAGAAAACTATCTAAAAAGTCTGGTGAAACCTCAAAGAAAATATTTTATTTTCAATAACATTAACAAAAGGTTTTAGTAAGTACTTGAATTTCAAATTCAATTTTCCCACATTCTTTGCTCTTGCTACGGTTTCAATACTTACAGTAGCATAAACGACAGGCACAGTCGCAGCTTGTTCTAAAGTCCAGTTGTCAGGAACTTCCCACAAGAAAGCAGGATCTGCCAACACTGAAGTAGCAAGTCCTCGAGCAGGAACCATGCCCATTACTCTGCGCCCTTTGCTATCACGACCAGAAAACTCCAAACCCAAAATACAATCCTGGAAAAAATCATACAATTTATATAAATAAATGCCTTCATCTTAAATGCAAAAATAAATAATTGTAATTAAACTTATTACAATTATAATAATTATAATAAACATAATTGTTATTAACATAAAATTTCTTTTATAATAGACACAGACTAATAATTTCTTCATTCCTCACACTAGACAACAGTGAAATACAAACCAAAGAACCGAAATACTTGTGTAATAATTTTAAATAAAAAATCTAAGCAATGTTTCTTTGCAAGATATACACAACAAAATTTCAAAACAGAAACACATTATTTTATGATTTCATTCAAAATTAATCTAGTATGACTGAAGAAAAATATTGTTACACATTACCTTTGTTGATAGTTAATCAAATGCAATTTGCTCTTTTGCAATATGTTTACCAAAATTGCCAATCTCCATTTTATATATATATATATATATATATATATATATATATATATATATATATATATATATATAATAAACTTAATGTGCTTTTACCTTAAAATAACAACAAAACTATATATATATATATATATATATATATATATATATATATATATATATATATATATATATATATATATATATATTGGAAAACTGTATGTTCAAGAATAATCAAAGTGATTCAATACTGTGTTGAAATTCTTGTCTCTGTTGTTTTATTAACCGTATATTCAATACCTACAACAAATAACTAAAAAAATATTTTAATTATAAATGTAAGATGGGTTACATATTTTCACATTTTTCCTAAACCTATTTACCTTCTTCATTATTTTTATGAGGCAATACTATATATATTAACAGACGAATGAAAAATAATTTAGTATTGCCTCATTAAAAAAAAAGAATAACGTAAATAGATTTAGGGAAAATGTGAAGTGATTGTGTTGACAGCAGCACATGCTACCTTTACTTTAAATTCAAAGTAATTTGTAGGTTATAATTATAAAATCGATATTGAAATGTTTTTTAAATAATGATTTTCAACTCCTGTATTTACCTGTCCAGCCAAGTCTCCAGGCAGCGCATCTGGTGGAAGTTTGCCAGTGGCCAACATGATATCTCTGAAGTTAAGTGGAGTGTAGTATACGGTACACAGCTCAGTATTGGGATGGTTCTCAGGTCTATGGAAACACAGTTTATTTAAATATATCTAAAAACTTGTAAACTTAAAAGTTAAAAGTAAATTTAATTTCAGATAAAAATTTTAACTTTTTAAGACATTTAAAAAAAGTAGTATCAGCATATAAATTTGGATTTTTAAATTTTTTTTGTTACAAAAAAAATGACATATTGAATGCATTTAACTGATGTCAAATATTCAATGCTTCAATCTGAGCACTCAATACCAAAAAAAATTGAAGCATTGAATTTCTTTCTTTCCTTCTGTCAAAATATGATTTATTTTTTGAAAAAACATCAGGGGTTAAGGGGTCTGGGTACATAGTGTTTTAATCAGACTTACTTGTAGAAAGACAGAGGTCCTTCGATCCAGCGTAAACTAGCCAAGTCACCTCGAGTCAAAGTGTTAATGTAAGCATGTTCCACTGCGAGCGCAGTCTCGTCCGTTTGGTTTTCTAAAGGCAGATGTCTGAAACTGCCCCAGTTTCCTTGACGGAAAACATTTATTACTAAATCGTTTTTAAGTTGAGTTGCAAATAACTGCGTTGTCAATGAGAAAGCTGCAACCTTTGAGTCCGGAATAAACACGCACCTGTAAAAAAAACATTGAATTTAATTAAGTTGATTACTTTATATTAATATTGTTTGGCATTACGAAAATGTATTAAACCTGCTTATTGTTTTTGTTAAGTTATCAGTCTTACTGCAAATTTTGGTTCGAAAACAAAATTTTTATATTTTCACAAAGAAATAAAATGATAACATAAAGAAATAACATTCAATAATGTTCTGTGTATAAGTTAAGCAAAAGGATCATTACCCATGATGCTGGAGTTTGAAACAGGCCGGACAAATCTAGATTAATACTGAAAGTGGTTCTCTATAGGTCTCATATTTTACCAACTCTTGTCAATGATTAATATTAAATCACTGACAAAAAGTAATAAAACAATAAAAAATTTAATTGTTTGTTCATTATTTACAGGCAGAAACACTAAAGTGATTCATTAAATGTACACAATATTTTGAGGTTATACAAATTAAGGTGATTTTTAATTTAATCTAAATAGGTATTAATATTTTATAATAAAATTTAAGTAACTACAAAGAGACACTAAAAGATTATGCCACTAAGTAAATCAGCATAAAGAAAATAAACAACACATTCCAACTGTGCAGTCCAGAAACAGTTACAGCAAAACAAGTTCAATGTCACCATTTGATTTATTGGTGCCACTGCTGCATGTATTAACCATCTACTCCTTTCAAACAAATAAGCTGGCTCACACTTGTCCATTGGGTGGGAACTGGTTGCACAATAAGTCTTTGAAAATATAGTAAGCTTGCGATAATCCTGCATATCTAGTAATCCATCAGTGTTATTTACTTGTGTTCCATACACTCACCATGAAGCTTTTACAGAGTTAAATGAAGCCACTGCTAATAAACTATACAATTCTCAAGCTTCAGTAACTGTTGGCAAAATCAATATTTGGCTTGTTGGATAACATGAAGATACTAACCAAATTATGACCGACAATGAAATAATTAATGAAATACATAATAACAGTGATGACACAAAAATAAATAAACAATGACAACAAGTCTTCAAAACTTGTGAATCTAACTCGACATGATGATAAATACACTTAGTGTATGTATAAAATTGGCAAAAGAGCATGATATTGCAGCACATTACATTTTGGTCATTAAAATTCTGAAAGAAAAAACAATAAAAAGTTACTTCACAACTACAAAAGAGAACACTATTCACAAAATTTTTAAACTGGTATTATGTAGTGTACTTTAATGTATATAGAGAAGTTTTAATATTTTTCACAGTAATTTTAAGAGCTTTTCAATATTTTTTGTTATTTTTTTCAGTAATAATTCCATTTTAAACTCAGTTGTTTGTACTGTATTGTATTACTTTTTCTCAATTTACATAGTAATTTCCTATCATTTTTCTTCTTATCCAATATCCCTTATTTTCGGTAACCTAGCAGTCTAATATAATTACAAATACACACCTAACATTGTTTCCACCTGGTTCTTGCTTGATGCAATTCATCATACCAATGATTCCACAAGTCTGTTCTCCTTGACACACTAGTAAAACCTTCTTGCCTTCATCCTCACTTTGCTTCAGAGCTGACTTGAGATTTTCCACCCAACTAAAGCTTTTCTCAGTAATATTAATTACAACAGGTGCTGGCTGTTCTACAGGCTACAAAAGAAACAAGAAATTAATTTAAATTTTAAAAATTAAAAATAAATATTCTAACTGTCTTCTATTTCTTTAACACACTCTGTTATTAGGAAAAAATAATGTGTCAAATAAAATATTGGAATAATTAATTATAAAATAATTTTAAAAAATTCTGATCTATTATTTTGTCTAACATTACTAAACAATAAAAAATGTTTGTAATAGTAAGTATGCAAGAATACATTTTCAATAATGCAGTTTGTCAATAATAACTTTAATCCAGCTTTCTATTGTGACACTAATTTAGGCAATATATTAAATAATTAATAATAAAAAATAATAGTAAAGATAAAACACCTAATTTATATTGAAATGTTGTTAACAAATTAACATGTAAAATTTGTAAAGCTAGTTATGTAGACAAAACCAGTCATAAATTTCAAATTAGAACAGAAGAACACAATAGAAGTTTGAGGTTAGGCCATGGAGACTTTTTGATAACCATTTGAGAATTCATAATGTTTCCGATTTTTATAAAAATATGGATTTCAAAATATTTACATGTATCTAACAAAGCCAGGAAATTAAATAATTTAGAAATAAATCGTTTAGTTTGAAGTATATCTGAATTAGTTTTAATAAGACTTAGGTTATTCACCTCTTTTAAAACCATTATTTAGGTCATCATCCCCTCCTCCTAGTTCTTAGGCCTGAAAAGTGGTTTTTTCCAAAAAAAAAAATATTATGTTGTACTAGCTGATGTTTTAACTTTAGACTGTTAAATGGCCAACAGTCTAGCCAACAGACTGATGAATGCTTTAATGAGCAAAAGGCTAAAATGTATGGAATAATCTACATTCTGACAGTTAACCAACACCTTTTTTGTTGGTAGCATTCTTGTTATACAAAAGTAACATTTTTACATGGTTGGCAAGACTTAAATAAAACAGTCATGGTAATATACAAATATGTTATTATTATATTAATGCAGCTTACCCTGCGTAACAGTAAATAAGTACGTATGTGCGACTGTTGCTTTGCAACCAGATCTAAGCCGCTTTTCTTTATGGCAGCATCGGCAACATTTAAACCTTCCTCAAGTAAAATAAATCCACCAGGTCTGATGGACTCTGCTAAGTTGTTCAATACAGTCAGGTTTGATAAGATATCAGCACCTATAGCCAGGTGGCAGTTACTCTCCACAGGTTCAGTGTTTACATTCTTTTTTGCTGTCTTTACACCGAGTGGTTCCAAAGTGGCAGTTAGAAGTTCAGGAACGTTTGAGGCAACTGTCACTTCCACCTGAAACAATTGTACATTTATGTTATTCCTGTGTATATTTCTTATCAGAGATAACATTAAAGATTTTTCATGGGAAAAAAATATGTATATATTTCTTAAAAAAACAAGGATAAGTATTTAACACATGAGTTCCAAAGAGATTAAAAGTATATGTAAAATCCCCCAACAATTATGAAAATTATTTATAATAAACAAATTTCAACGTGTACATTTCTAAGTTTTGTAGAAAATTTGATTTTAGTAACGTTTTTGATAACCTACACATCAAGGTATTTTATAAACAAGACAAGTTATGATTTTTTATTAAACCTCTACATTAACGAAGTTTTAAGTTTGTAATTTTTCAGTACCTTATCGACATTACATTATATGACTCTTTTCTGACCATGCATACATTTGGGATGAGAATTAAAAGTTTAATTAAGAAGTAATTTGACTATTTTACTTATGAAAAGCCAAAATAGTCATCTAGAATTGAATATATTAAATGGCAAAATGACAACGATTAATATCAAATTAGTTGATTAATATTAATTTTATTTTGAAAAGAACCTCAAAGAGGACAATTTTGCTGAAATACTTTAATATGCATGTTTTAAAAAGTTTGTGTTTGCACAAAATTAAAAAGAGACCACTTTACGAATTAAAAAAAGGAAGACCTTACACATAACAGAAAAGTAATTGCAAAGGATAAGGAAAACAAACAAAACAACAGTAAAGTGGCCATACACCATATGATCAATAAAACTGTCTTTTCATTGAACTACTAGAATATAAATAAATTTGTTGCCTACAAAAAATTACTTACACTAATTTGGGGTTCAGATTCAAGTATATTAATAACATTTGGTGTAAGTAAGGCTTCGACCTGCCTATCTGTAGCTAACTCTACCACTTTTAGTTTCAAGGCACCTCCAGAATTCTCCAATGCAATTTGCAGGCAAACAGTGATGGCACGGAGAGCATCCACAGCCTAAAACAAAACAAAAGCATTAAAAGAAAATCACAACATTCTGTGTTATCTTTTTCTTAAACAATATCAAACGGTCTTCTTTGTAAAGCCTTGAGTACAATGCACTTATATGTATCTAAATTTTGTATATACATATACGCTAAACCCTAAAGAAGTAGAAATTAACAGCAGTGGTCTGAGACAGAATTTCCATATTTTTAAAGTTCATTTAAATTAATTTGTGTAAAAGTTCATAGTGGACTATTTAAATGAGATACCTTGTCAACAACGTAAGGTACAAAAGTGTAGTTCTCTAGTTTAGGTGCTGCCTGGTTCTGTTGGCGCCGTGGAGCAAGGCTTGACTTCATCCCTCGCAGTTCAACACCTCCTGCCTTGATTATATCAATGTCTCTGTACACACTAACTGGTACATTTCCGCCTTCTGGTAATGACTCCAATAACTGCAGATGTTTCTTAGGATCGATGCATACACGCTGCATTCTTGTTGGTAAATACAGCTCTCGTGTGTTGACGCCAAGAATAGAGAACTGGAGCATTGTATCAATGAAGCTGATCCAGTTGCCCACCCATTCTAATTCTCCATTTGCACCTGTCACATATAGATTGATTGTTAGTTTAAAACACTTAAATATGACACACACACACACACACAATACTATATTCCTGAAAATTCCACTTTAAAAGCTGTTTTTTGCTTTAAACATTAGGAAACAACCAAAAGGGCAAATTTTTCAATGTCAGATGTATTTGTACATATTTTGCTCAAATGTCAATCATATGTAAAGAATCATAACTCTATCAGTGTATAAAAATTTGACATACAAAGAAGATTTTGAAAAATTTGTTCTTGAATTTTTGACAACACATATTTTTTGGAATTTAATTAATTAGTTAATATATGAATTATTAACCATTTTTTATTAATTTTTGTAAACTAAGGCTTGATTTTATTAAAATGTTTGTATACTGAAATGAGGTAATGTACAATTTTCATATATGATTACGTTTGAAACTAAATTTGAGAAGTCAAAACACACATTGTTGTCATTGCCAATTTTTGGTTTTTTGCTGTTGCCAATAGCTTCCAAACTTAATTTTGGGGGGGGAGAAAACAACAATACATATTATTTGTGTTCTTAGCGACTAAATAAAAATAAATTTTTATTAAAATTGTTCAGCAATTTATATGTATACTTTTAATAATTTGCAATATTTTCCTTAATAACAAAGTACATAATTAAAGAATTGCAAATGGTCTCTCTTTTAAATTAAGACCATTTGTTGCAAACATACTAATTTGATAAAAATTGCTGTAGTTAACTGTTTTATATAAAATTTAACCTTTGTTATCAGCTTTCTTGACTCCTCTGAAAATTCCCGAATAATCATAGCCTCTAAGCCTCAAGTCCTTGTAGACATCACCAGATGTCAGAGGTAAGAGATCTCCTCCAGCTGACTGGAGAGCAGGTAATGTCAACTGTTCTTTGTCTATATTCTCAGGTGTGCGGATGCGACCACTGACTGCTACACTGCCACCTTCGCAGAGTTCAAACTGACCGGATCCATCGAAAATGTTTATCAAAAACTTGACTGAACCTGTATCAAAACATTAATTATATGTGATGTGTGTGTATGTATATATATATATATATATATATATATATATATATATATATATATATATATATATATATATATATATATATATATATATATATATATATATATATATATATATATATATATATATATATATATATATATACACACACCCGTTTTTTGTTGGAAAAAGAGCATAGAATAAAAACAACTTCCTTTCTTGTTAAAATATATAATCCTTTTTACACCAGTACAAGGCTATAATACTAAAAATATTTAATGCTATCTTGGACATAAAGGGTGTTTGTAAAGTATGGACACCTGGATGAAATAATAACAATGTTATAATATTTTATTTACGCCTTTAAATAAACACACAGCTGCTTACAATTGAATCAGCTGTTTGTTTTTTGCAAATCATTTATCATAGTGTTGTTCTAGTTAAGAAGACAAAGTTGACCTTGTTTACTATAGGTTATAACAGTGAAATCGATTTTTCAAAGTAGATACAAAAGTCGGGCTACTTTTAATAAGCACTTCCTAACAGAAATTCAACTTTCAGTGCTACAGCCAAAATTGTGATAAACTTCGTTCTGGTCAACCTTCAGTATCCGGTAAGTCCAAGAAATTGTCAATTGCAAGTGCACAAAATCAATATACCAAAGTAGGAGTTTCTTTCACATTGAAGGAAGAAAGATACTCCCCTTATAATAATAATAATATTACTTAATCTTAATAAAGACAATTCTGATTGGAGCAAGACAAATTTTGCATGCTTTTCCTAACAATGGGGTATCATTTTATGTTTATATAAAAACTCTCTTACTTAGTGACAGTTTTGTTTTATGTAAATGGTAAAGTGAATACACCATCTTGGAATACTGGTCATTAGTTTATTTTGTTATTTTTTGTGTAACTTAACCCTTTAAAGAGTAATCACATAAATACATAATGGCACTTTGATATCTTTTGAGTATTTTCTCTCTTGTTTGTGCATTATAGCGCACGTGGCAGAAGTTTGTAATCAGTCATAAATATATGTCTTGTCTGCACTAGAGAGTAAAAAATCTTGCCTTATCTGTGAAAAATTGCTGGTTTGGCACCAATTAATTATCAAATAATTGCTTTCAAGCATTGACATGTGGAAATTACGAGTGCCAGGTCACCATAAGTTACTTAGCCCAAGAAAGTATTTGCATGCATTTCCTCAAAATTCCTTCCTTTTTCCTATATATGTAAAGGGACCGCTTTGGTGGACCCCTCGCCCAGCCCCATTTTACATGCTTACAAAATAATATTAACATAAATTTGTGTGGAATAACAATAAACAACTATAATTTTTCAAAAAAATTCTTACACATGAAGTTCCAAAACATAACTAATATATTTTATGACACATATTCAACAACTTTCCAGAACATCACTACACTTTTACCCTATTTAGTCATACTAATCAAAAGGTTAATAATTTATAAATTGTTTTCCTTATGTGTATACACAATAAAGACACCTTGTATAACACCTTAATACAAGGTATTCGCTGTGAAAACGAATTTAAAAAACAGTTTAAAAAAATTGATTTGCAAAGAGCTACTTTCGAAAACAATATAAACAACTCTAAATATGAGTGTTTTTTTCAGTTTGAATTATACCTACAAAGCAATATAGAAAATAATATCAACTCGAACACTAAAAGCACCAACCTTCTTTAGGCATAATAGTTGCCCGGTGAAACTGGATGTCTTCTAAAATGACAGGTGTGTCTTCAAAATCTGTGCCTTGTATTTTAGCAAAAGTCTTCCACACAAGAGTCTAAAAATTATTTTACAAAAAGCATTAATACATTATTAAAATTAATTCAATTAAACTTAAAATTTACTTTAAGTATTATTAATTCACTTTACATTAATAAATTTTGTTAAAAATAACTGCTACTAATTAATAATAAAAAAAACTTTTAATATTAACAAAACTGTTGTTATTAAATAGTGATAACATTCTCAATAATAATAGGTTTAAACTAAATATATAAATCAAATAGTTAGGTTCTGAAGTACTTTTTTAAAAATAAATAAAGGTTTTTAATACATCACCGCGTTAGGCCTAACAACCATGTTAGTTAACTTATGGAGTATTCTTTTAAAAAATATAAACATTTTTCACGCATCACCATGTTAGACTTAACAACCGTGTCAGTTAAGGTTTGGAGTACTTTTAAAAAATAACGGTTTTTCACACATATCGCCATGATAGGCCCAACAACCATGTCAGTTATATTATGTGGATTCTTTAAAAAATATAAAGGTTTTTTCACGCATCACTGTGTTAGGCCTAACAATCATGTCAATTAGGATATGTAGTATTCTTTAAAAAATATAAAGGTTTTTCACGCATCACCGTGTTAGGCCTAAATACCGTGTCAATTAGGTTATGTAGTTTTCTATAATAAAATAAAGGTTTTTTCACACATCACCATGATTGGCCCAACAAACGTGTCAGTTGGGATATGTAGTAGCCTTTAAAAAATATAAAGATTACAAAACAATAAATATTATTAATAAAATAAAAACAAAATCATTGATAGTTTGTCTTGTTTAACTTCAGTTTGTTTAATTTATTTTCATGTCAAAGACAAACACATATTTGTATGGAATGAGTCATTGCAATAAATATATTAAACATATTATTAAAATTGCAATATTTTTTAATCAAAATGCTGATAAAGATTACTGTCTGATATTGATATATTGTTGGTCCTTTCTGGATATTAAATGCTATTTATTAGGCAGATATGGGAACTACTAGCCTACAACAAAGCTGATAGTTAATTTTACTTTACTTGCAGATAGGTTAAACAGGACTTACAAGATAACCAGTAGCAGGGAATAAAATCCTTCCATCAATACAATGTCCTGCAAAGTAGCTGTCACTTTCCTTGCTCAGGTCTATGTCAATCACACTTTCTCCTGTCCTGGCACCCTGCAGCAAAAACATATTCCTGTATAATCTTTACTTTATTTTACTTTTAAATTCATTGTCTTAGGGAACATTTACAAATGGTTTCTTCTAAAATACAGTAGTTCATGAACTTGATACAACATTAAGTATGTCTCTGAAACTGTAAAATATGACCCAGTTACAGTTGGCTAGACATTTTACCTTAGCTACTTTTAAATGAATGAAAAAATTTCGTTCATACTCTTGTCAAAGCAATTATAAAACTGAAATTTTGCACCAACTTGCAAATCACACTAAAATTGGAAATTTTAGACTGTTAACAAATTTATGAATGGATAAAATTTGTCATGACATCTTTCTGCATAATGTAATCTTTCTGTGCTCATTTCATAATACTAATATGTTCTTTCCCAAATGGCTATAGTTATTTCCAATGATCATAATATAAGTTAACTGTTTTCAATACATGTCTTTAACAAAAATATAGCTACAAATTAAATAAAATATTGTTGTAATTAAATAAATTAGAACATAAATTTGTATTTATTTAATGATTCAGAAAATAAATTTCAATAAAAAATAGTTTCTAATTGTTATTGTTAGCTCTAGTATTATAAAGTCATAAGGTACGTATAATATAAAATTAAGTAATTATTGAAACATCATTTTTGTTATGAACAATTGTTCACACTTATTAAAACAACAAGTGTTCTTTTATGGATTTCTTATTTACAATTCATTTAGTTCATTTACCTTTCCAGCAAAAGAAGCAACACTCCATTCAGTGGAATGATCCCATTTAATAAGAGATGCAATCATTGGTGTACCTCTGCTCACAGGATATTTTATAGGTTGATACAGTTTGTCGAACTTCGGTTGTAATCCTGCGTTGTATGCTCTGAAATAAACAAATTATATTGCAATTGTTAACAAGAACAAACTCTTATTCTCTAATAAAATTATCTGTTTTTAAAATTTTAACTTACTGTTTTTTGAAAGTTGTAAATAAAACTGTAATAAAATAGTTCTGAAAAGGAGCAATAGTTCTTTGATACACTTTGTTTTCATTCAAGGTTCAAGAAATTTCAAATCGACTTCTTGAAAATGGTAAATTTTGCAGAACAACATGGAAGTTTTAAAAGAGAAAAACCAAGGACTAGTTGGAGAGAGGAGGCATCCTGGGTGGGTAGCCATATATGAAGATTTGGAACTATAAAAAAACCTGGTTTAACAATAAAAAAAAGCTGTGGACAAATGTGTACTTCGACAAAATAATTCACTAAAACTTAAAATAATAATTTAAAAATCTTGTACTATGTTATAATGTACTTACTTGCCGATGTTCGAGAGTAAGAAGGCAAGGTTGTCCGGGTTGAGACGTTTGACGAGTCCAATGTTTATACAGTTGGGTCCCAATGAGCGCTTCAGTATAGCTTGCAACAGACAATGAGGAGCAATTTCAAATACTATGGCTCCATCAGGGATATGCTGGATAGCTTCGTGAAACAGTACAGGTGACAGTAAGTTGTTCACATGGTAAGCGGCGGAGGACTGCGCAGCCAGGGCAGTGTTCCAGGCAGTCTCAGGGATTGATGAACTTATCCAGCGAGACGTACGAGGCTTAGGACTTGGAATGATCTGAATCATACATACACATTTTACTCATTCAGATATGCTTTAATGTTAAATTTTAATAAAAGATAAACAAACTATAAACCTGTAAATTATTCAGTCCTTAACTTATCTAAGCAGTAGTTAAAAACTTAATACAACAAAAAATACAAAGACACACAAAAACATTAAAAGGAGTCGTAATTTATCATAGTGTTTTGTTAAAATATGCTGTAGGCTATAATTGACAGGCAGTATTTTGACAGTTATTGAAATAAAAATTAAATCTTTTAAGTTGTGTTTGCTGACCTGTTCGAGGTTCTTGCGAAGTTTTGGAGCTGCTTCCGCAATATAACGAGAATGAAAAGCTACACCAGAACTGGCAACTTCCTTAGCAAAGATACCTTCAGCCTGTAAAGTCTTAACAAACTTGGTCAGAGGTTCAGGAGGGCCTGAGATAGTGACACTGTCCAAACTGTTGTGGCAAGCTGCGACTACTTCAGGAGGACAGCGAGCTTTGGTCTCCTCCCAAGACAGGCCTACAGTAAACAGAAAGAGTATAATATAATATAAAACTTAAATATTTCATTCATATAAACATTTCTGACAACTTACTTAGACTGGCTACACAATTACACAATAAGGGAATAAAACACCTGAAGCAAGTATGATATATTTTTGCTTGGAACAATATTGCTGTATGCTCCACCATTGTATTGCCTATGTGACTCCCATAAAGTCATTGAAAATGTTTGTGTTGGTCACAAATAAAAATTAGTTCAGAAGAAAACCTTTAAATAATAACTTTAAAATCTTGTAAGGTCTATATGTTCTTATCAGTCAATCAGAAACTTGGATGAACAGATGTGAGAGATCATTGGATACATCACAACAATAAAAATACTGGTGTATTTAATTACACTGAAAAGAGCTAAACAAGTTTTATAGCTATTGCAGAATGAATGTATTATATCTTATTTTTTTCCAATAAACAATTGGCCTCCAGAAGAAAGATGCCACCATCTAAAAGTACAACTAGCACAAACAACACTGCATTTTCTCATGCAGTCAGATTAGAGTGACAGAGTAAATATTTAAATAAGGAAAGAATAGACAAATGTTCTTCTCTCTTAACCAATGACACAAATGCCCTCCAAGTGTAATGTAGTATATAGGTAAGCATATTTCAAAATGACACAAGCAAATTACCTCAATATAAAAGAAACAGGATAGACGTCAAACATGTTTCACAATGCTTTGTAATATTGCAGTGCTTTCTCTGTGTGTGTTCACTGAGATAATATATACAATTACAGTGCTCATAAGGAACAGTGATAGTGTGTCAACGAAATTAGTTAAAAAAGGCTTGGGTCAGACGAGAATGGTTCAGATGCCAAAGATTCCAAAAATCCTCCAGTCTTGTATTTAATTTTTTTTTTTTTTTTTGCTTGGTAATTTATCCAATCTTAGGAAAAGCAGGTATAAAAACAATTATCAAAAAAATATATATATATATATAAAATTTGTTTGAAGATATGTTTAAAAATATCTTGTTTTGTTTAAATAAGTAAATACTTGAACCTAACTTAGATATTATTTACTGTAGTTATGGTAAAAGATCAGTTGTTTTATATTAATTCATAACAATCTTTCATTATTATTTCATTGAACAACTGATAGACTATATTAAGTTTCAGGTTATGTTGATAAAAACTAGTAATATTAACAATTATTATAAACATTTATATTAATTTTGAATGTACTATAAACGGTTACAACGTGCACATGTTCTTCAACTAAGGAAAAATACCGAAACGAAAGCAACACCACTTTTTCATATAATACAAAGTACTGTTATCGAAAAAGAGGAAAAAAAGAATGAGACAGAAATAGAGAGATGTTCATTCCATATTACAGTTTTCTGTTTGACAGACTTTTTCTATTCACTCTTCTCACCAAAGCTAACATTAAAGGTTTCACTTCAACAATTGTGATTTCAAGATTGGTAAATGCTCTAATGTCACTATGAGAAATAGTTGGTCTGTTTCACACAAATGTAGCAGTGTAAGTGAAGAATTATCAAACAAGGCTTAATTCCAGTCAAAAGTGATTATAAAAATATATTAAAATAACTAATTACTGTTGCTGTTGTTGAATTGGACAGTACAGTGATTTTTAATTAAATTCAGTTAAGCCTTTATTTGTCGGATTATAATAAAGGTAAATACCAATAGCAGCCATTGAGCCAGCAGGCAGCTTGGACTCGAGGATACTATGACCTCTCCAATATGCAGCTAGTACTGTCTGTTCTGCTGTAAAAGTTCCATCAGCGTAAGCACAGCCAAGCTCTCCAACAGAGTGGCCTATGATACCATCAGGTGTTATACCCAGTGAAAACAGAACATCCACTAATCCTACCTATAAAAACAAAAACAAAAAATACATGTATGAATGAAACTGTCAACTGATAGAAATTATAAAAATGTTAAGGATATCAAACAAGGAGTAATTAAAAAAAAAATAATCAATTTAGAGATTTGGTCTGTAGAAGTGCACACATAATTCTAAAAAACTTTTTACTTAATACGTCTACTATTGGTATATGTATATTAAAAGTTACTTTAACTAAATAATTAGGCATTCATTTAATTTTCTTCTTATGAATTTAGAAATGAATTATTGCAATTGTTTTTGTAATAAAATGTACAGTTGAATTATTATGTGATAAACTGATTGATAAGTTGATAAAAAAACAAATTGAGATGCGTGCATGCACCACCTCGCTTCTGACATTTTTGCTTCACAATCCGATTCATGCAGTTTAAATCTTATCTACACTTTTAAAAACACAAGGGCCTTTTTAAAAATATTACTAATATATTACTTTCAAAAAGTTACTAACTTATGATTTCAATATATTTATTTCTTTTTTTTTAATTTGGTTAAACAATTTTTTTCTAGTTATTTAATAGACTTAATGAAAATGTAGCCTAAACAATATCCAAGTGGTATAAAAACAAATGTTTATCTACAAATAAGGGTAAAGTTATTGGCTGAATTGACAAGGGGAGCATGATTTTCAAGTTGTTGACCTTTCACATTTATCATAATTCTTAAACAAAAACACTTCACAGCAGCAGTGAGATAAAAAATGTTATGAAACGAACTGATTCTTAAATGGCATATAACATTACTTGAACATATTCACTTTGCATTAAATGTATTTAGCTAGCACATTTCCTTTTAATCTCCTTTCAATGACCGATACCCATTATTTTGCTCCTAGAAAGGTTAATTACATAATAATTTGTCTGTAAGTAAGCACACATTTTTTTAAATTATTATATAACATCATTTAGTTATAAAACTGTTAAAATTTGAAATTAAAGATACCATTTTTTGTTATATTTTAATTTAAAAAACTTGCAATATTATACTTTTTTCAAATTATTAAAATTATTTTTTAAAAAATAATTTCAACTAAAGACAAACAATACTTTTGTAGTTTGTAGTACTTGCTCATACTGCAAGTTATTAGTTACAATGATATCTACCTGCACTGCTGCGATAGATACAAAGGAGTATAAGACATTGTTGAATGTAGCATCCTCACTGTTAACCAAAATTGGCTTGAGGTCAATGCCGTGGGGTCTTAAAGCTTCTGCACACTTGTTGATGGCTTTCTCAAATACTTCCAATTTCATCAAGTCCTTCGCCATGCAGGGCCATTGGCTGCCCATTCCAGAGAAGACGAACCACACTGGTTTCTTTTCTCCTGTGTATTGCTGAAATATAAATAAATATAGATAACATTTGATAATTTAACTCAATTTTTAAATTGGAGATGGTCTGATGAAAAATGATTTTGTTTCGAAATCATCAAACTAAACATCTTTCTAAAGAACTAAATAAAATGTGTTGTAATTATTGCAATAGAACATTATTAATAATTTGTCATTGGTCATTTTTTCTTGTGCACACTATTGATTAGACTAGCAAAAGAACTAAAAATAGTTTTATTGTTTATAACACAATACAGTTTACAATTAAATAATAAAATTTAATTATAATTGCACTCAACATTCTTAAGAATAGTGTTTTAGTAATTTAATGTCATATTACAGTAATTCTGTTCATACTGAGTTTGCAGTGGGTTATTAAAGTCAAGCAAGTAGTTTTAAAGATGTACTGAGAGTCCACAGGTGAACTGAAATGTAAACTTGAGTGTACTGTTTTTTAAGAGTAATAAAGCTGACTCAAGAATTGATCAGCTGACTCTTGTCTAGCCTGCAAATTGCACTATGCAGTTCAGAACTGTACCACATAAGTGCTCCACTCCACTTGTGCCCAAACACAAAACTGGCCTCTTAATTGTATTCTACTTACTTTTACCAACACTTGAAAAAAATTAAACCTTCAAAACTTCGTCAATTTTAAAAAACATGTGTTTGTTGAGGTCCATAAATATAAAAGTTTGTTCTTTTGATTCTAACCAGGTTTATAAATATGTTCAGTTTTCTGATATAACACAGGAGAAGGGAACATGAAAACTTGATCTTCCTGGCTATAAAGACCATCCTCACCAAATTTTGTAGGGATCGGTCACATCGTTTATGAGTAAGAGATGTATTACCAACAGACAGATGGGCATTAACATGAATTTATAACATTCTTGGTTTTATCTGCAGACCCTGAAAAAATCAGTCCTTTACAGGAGACATAAAACTATCACAGCAGTAACTCAAGGGAACAAATAATAATATGTGACATATGTCATAGTCTAAAAATAATATGAATCAAAAAATATTTTGTGTTTGTGAAGATATTGTGCATGCATTAGCTTATACTTACTGAGATGTCTCTTGCAACTGGTTTGTCTTTGTCATTAACTACAGTGAATCCTCTAAAGCTGTGTCCAGGAATAGGCACTTTGTGTATGTTATGCAGTAAGCTGATGAAATCATCATCTCGTGGTCCTTCATCAATCTATAACATTTCAATAATAAAATTACTCTTCTATTAAATTAATGCTTTCATTGCTTCAAATAACACATTAATGAAATTTAAATTACAATAGAAAATTACAAAACATTTTTGTAACAACAAAACAACTTATGTCAGTAATTTTAACAAAACAGATTTTTAAATTCTGATTTCAGCATTTTCTTTATTTTCAAATAAAGTATCATTTGCTTCTTGAAAATTGTCCTCTGTACTAAAAAAATCCTGACATAATTGTAAAAATTTTTATTATTTAACTGATAATGATATTCAGGTAACAAGTAAAAACATTAAAAGTTTGTTATAATAATACAATGATGATTTATCTATAATATAAGATGTTAATACAACATCTTAAATTTTAAAATTATTATTATTACTATTGCTATTTTAACAAATACTGCTGTGAAATCCAATTACATGACACAAACTAGAACTAAATATTGTTACATATTAGGTTTGAACTTAGTCATGTTCATGATGAAACAGCAGCTAAACACACAAGTTTAAGATTAGTTACTTTAATGATAAAGCAGCAGCAGTTACACACAGGTTTAAGTTTAGTTACTTAAATGATGAAACAGCAGCAGTTACATGTAGATTTGAACATAATTACTACTCATATTAAGAATAATTACCTTATCTAGGAAATGGTTAACAGCATCTTGTGTGCGGCCAGATACAGCGATCACTCTTGGTACATTGTCTTGAATAGCCGGAGCTTTGGGTTTTGGATTGGAACGAAGTAAGATATGAGCATTGGCGCCACCAAAACCAAAGGAGTTGACAGCGATCAAGCCACCATTAAATGGCCAGTTCTTATTGACAACCTGCAAAATCAAAAAGTTTTAATCAATTCCTTTAAAAATTATTATGCTTTGTTGGTAAACTAATTTTTAATTACAACATGTTTTATTAACGTTCAACAAAAAAAAGGTTAAAACTTATTGATTAAATTAAAAAAAAATCAAAACAGAAAATCTAATAAATAAATACTATAGAGAAACAACAAAATAATATTACTACTCTTTCTCGAATTTGACTATTTTAACAAAGACAATTAATTACAAAAATATCTTATGTTTTCTCTTAATGATTTACAGTAATGAAATCCTTGCAAAGTTTATAATTATGAAATCCTCTGGTAAAAGAGGCTCAAGTGTCCTAATGAATTATAAATAAATATCATTCATTTAAAATCGAATACATTAACTATAATTCTCCTTGTAATATTTCATATGTCCCAATTTCAATACAAAATAGTCTACCAAGTTCATTTGGTAGACTTGATTGATTAGACCATCACAATTTTCTCTTTACTAATGTTTATTTTCTTACTGTTTTTTATTTAATATTTTTATATTTTTGTAGAGGAAGCTCATATACGTATGCTTTGTATTTGCTTAAAGGCTACCAGACGTAATACCTACACAGTATATTACATTTCACTTAAGTATTAATAACACAGATGTATTACTATTACTATAATACCTGAAGTCTGCCATCACTCAGTGCTGGGATGTCCAAATTAGGACTTTGGAAATGCAGATTTTGAGGAATAACTCCTTGTTCCATTGCTATAATAAGTTTAGCGATGGAACACAGACCAGATGCAGGTTCTGAGTGACCCATGTTGGACTTGACTGAGCCAATCAGAAGCGGTGTTGTACGGTCTTTACAGAATACATCTGCAATGGCATTCACTTCTTGAGGATCTCCCACCTACCAATAAAATACATAATACATTTCAAACAATATTATTTATACATTTTTCAGAAAAATTAAATTAAGATTGTATATGCAAGGAGAAAAATATTCTCTCAAAAAAACGAGTACATACAAACAATTACATAAAATAGTTTAAATGCTCTAAACACTTTTTTTTATTCACAATTTCACTCAACTCTTTTTTACATGGACAAAAATTTAATATTTTTTTACTAATTGATATATTTAAAGCTAAATGAACATATTTTATGAAAATTATATTTTCAATTGGACACACACCAGTACATACCAAAACAAAGCAAACCCTTTGATGAGCTGTGCAAGTCACAAAGAATTCACCTGTCCCAGTTATATTCCACCCAAACTGCACAAAAGATTATTTAAGGTGAGGCTCATCTCTCCCTCTACCACACACAGGTAAACTCAAGTGAGTTACACAGCAAAATGAACGGCTGATGCAAGGTATTAACCTGTCCTTGCCTAACGCACTATACTGGCTAGGTATAGCGCCTCAGACCACTCGACCATTTGACTAGTCTGAAATTGTTTCATTTAACAAGTCTTATAAGTCATTGGTTATTATATTATTATTGTTTGGTTAAGTTAAACAACTTATTATAATTTATTAATGCTTATTTATTAATTATAATAAATAAAAGTTTATTAAAACTAAGAGATTTAAAAGAGATGTTTGATATTTTTTCCTGATATTTTAAGAAAACATGATCAGAACTAAAGAATGTTGGGATTAGATTTACATACAGCAGATATCCAGTAAAATCCGACATTTGTACTGAAAGGACTAATACTGACTCAGGCTAGTAATAAATTTCACTAACTTTCTTAATATGTAATCATACAGAACACGTATAATAAACCTAAACATTTTGATTCAGAAACTATCGGTAAAAAGTGAAAATCTTGTAAATTCTATTCCAGAAAATCTGGTTGACAGATTCTTCTCAAAATCGAATCAGATTGAAATCAGCGTACATAAAATGAAATAAAAGCAAGTTAAAGTTCACAAAAATAAAACAAACCTGATTACAAAGTTCATTTTTTAGTTTGTTAACTATGAAAATAGTTTTTAGTTATTAACCTGTTTTTTTTCAAATTATATTTACTCATCCCAATTCATACATAATACAAACTGAGGCAGTAATCCATCACAATCTGGCCGAATGGGAAGTGCTCTTAATGTGTAATTTTTTTTTACAAATTTATAAATATGAACTTGTACAGGACTAAAGTTACTCACCTTAGTTCCTGTACCGTGAGCCTCTACATAAGCAACATCGCAAGGGTTTATTCCAACTTCTGCATATACTTCTTTAATGAGTTTCTTCTGCATTTCCCCAGAAGGAAACGTAATACCTTGTTCTTTGTTTCCGTCAGTGTTAGTTTTTGCATTTATCACTGTTGCATATACCCTCTTTGCATCCCTTGCTTTTTGCAGATAGATTACAACAGCTGCTTCACTTCTTACATAACCATTACCTGCGCAAATGAAATTCTATTATAACACAGTCTAAGAAAACTAAACACATTATGTTTCATTCTTAATCACAATGATAAAACTTATTTTTAGAAAAATGTGAAAAAATGTGTTTAAGCTGATTTTTAAAATAACTAATTAACTATATAAGTTATCTGCATCAAGTCTTATCATTCAATTAATTTAAAAAATATCATAGGAATTAAATTGTAATACAGTATAAAAATTACCTGAAGCATCAAAAGCCTTGCACATCCCTTGAGGGCTCAACATACTTAACCTGTGGAACTGTAATGAACATGTAGGCTTTAAGAGTAAGTTGACTCCACCAACAATGGCTGCGTCACATTGGCCCGTACGCATGGCTGTTACTGCTTGTTGTAGAGCAAACATACTGCTGGAGCATGCTGTGTCAATTGCATAACTTGGGCCTAAATATGTAAAGAATACTTGTTTATTAACAATATACTTACAAATATAAATATATATATATATATATATATATATATATATTCTGTACCCGAGTCTGACACACACTTACTCCTACAACACTACACTTATGACTTTAACATTTACACTCACACTTACATTTAGGGAGGCAATAATAGCCTCAATGTGCTTTTTGCCTTAAAATAACAAACAAACAAAAAATATGAGGCCTGTTTAAAAAGTATCCAACCTTGAATTTTCCTATGCAAAGTAGTAAAAACTAAAGCGGTACCACTGTGCAGTTGAGAAAGGTAGTTTAATACCCATGCTTGAATTTGTTCACCGTGTTTGAGTACCACATTATACATGCCAGTTGCCGCATGTGTTCTTATAAGTGTTCATCAGATTTTTGACTTATTTTAAGATGACTGAATGAGTTAACTTTAAACATACTGCATCAAATTTTGACAAAAGCATGATGAGCAAAACCATTTGTAAGATTCACCAGGAATTTGGAGATGATGCTATGGGGGAAACACAAATTAAGGAGTGGTTCATCCGATTTGAAAATGGCCGCACATTGGTAAATGTTCTGAAAGGCCACAAACTGCTCAGAATGCAGCTGCTGTTGACAGAATGGAAAATCTGATAGTGGTAGATAGTGTTTCACTGTACAAGAGATTGCTGAAGGGGTTGGAATCAGGCACAACAAGATACTGCACATTCAATTTTGCATGATTATTTGAACATGTGCAAAGTGCTGCAAAATCGTGCCCCAGCTGCTGTCATCAGAACAGAAAGAACTCCATCATGACGTTGCACAGGACCTACTGGGACTCTACCAGCACCGACCCTCAGTGCTGTACAGGTAATATATTTTTCCTGGATAGAAAGGTCTGTTACTTTTTAGACAGGCTTCATAATACTGTAGAGTGGATATATGAGACAGTGGAACAAATATGTATGCAGACTGAATTAAAGTAGTTTACTTTCCTATGTAGTGTTGAAAAATTATGAAACAAAATATAGTACAGTATTGCATTTGCCTGTAGTATGTAACATTACCAGTGTTTGATCAGTGTTAGTTTTAACTTATGTTCAAGCAAATATGAAAAGTTTAGAGATAATTTGTTTGTTTCTTTTCTACTATATTAACATGTTTCACTCATAATGTCAGAGCAACAATTAATGATGAAAGAAAAAACAACTTGTGGGGCAACAAAAATGATCCCTAGACTGAATCTAGCATTCCAGTGGCCAAGGCTACACTGGTCGGCATGATGATCAATGCTTTTGCACCACTCACCCTTCTGAAAATGCCAGGCTACTGGAGTGGCCAGTTTATAGACAGATCACTGTACTTTCACAAATTGTTTTAAAATAGTCTATCACAAGAAACCAAATGCAAACCTTCGCAATGTATAACAAATCAGTGTTAAATTCCTTAATAATTTCAATGGAATTGTTATATTCTATCAAAATAAATATGTTAATTGTTTAAAGAAAAATGGATAAAAGTTAATAAAACGAAACAGGTTCTGAGTTCCTTTAACACATTTCAATTATGAAATGAAAAGAACACCAAATTATGCACAAAGTCTTACCAGAAAAATCAAAAGTGAAAGAGATTCTATTGGGAAACATAGCTCGACAACACCCTGTCAGTCCATATCCATTTACTTTTTCCGGATCCATAGTCCAAAACTCGTCTGATTCACTAGCTGATACTCCAATAAACACTCCGGTTTTAGATCCACGAACTTCTTGTGGGTTTATTCCTGAAGTAAAAATATTACCAATTTAATTTAGATGTCATTTACAACTAATAAAATTTTGTCTAAAGTTTGAAATACGGTACCAAATACATATAATATGATCAGAGACAAAAATATTCACTTATGAATATTTCATTTATTATTGAATTTCCTTTGGAAAATAATCTATTGGAATGGCCATCATGGTAAGACCCAGACCGAGTTCTAGAAATTAGCACTGATCCGGACTTCCAGTTCTCTTTTTGAGAAATTGTTAAAATTGTGTGTGTGTGTGTGTGTGTTTGCACAAAATCGCTTTCACAATTTTATTCAAGTTTAATTCTAACTTGGCACAATAACTGATTTTAGTAATAGTTTACAAAAATCCGTTAACCAGCAAAATTTGTTCATCAGTTTGAAAATGGCAGCCATTTCAAAAATTATTTTAAAATTTATAAATCTCTTGTGTTAAACTTTTATACCATCATAATCAGTGTTAAAATCTGCATAAATTAGCATTTGAAATTTTTTAAATCAATTGAAATTAAGAAATGTGATTTGACAGTGGTCAGGGATAATTTAATATTTACAAAGCAATTTAAAAGTTTACAATGCTAATATAAACATCCTTTAATGCTGTTTGTGATGTTGAAATCAAAATTTCAAAGAGAGGTTAAGATTTCAAAAATTACTTTGAATTAATGCAAATTCGCTTCCATTATGTTAGCAGAACAGCATGACGTGTGCCACGATTATTGTATTACATACAGAAATATAAATTCTCCAAAATCAGTTTGTATAAGGGAAAAAGCTTAATATTTATTGAGTTTGTATGGTATATGCTTTAAAAATATTGTTGTTTTTGCTTTAATTATCAAATTTTCCTTGGAAAATAAACTATGCAATGGCCATCATGGTATAACCTATACCTGAGACCATGAAATAAACACCAATAAAAATAACTAGAATATGTTTTAAAGTAATAAAATGTATTAGTTTATTTATTTATTATGAACAAGTAGACAAATTATTTTAGATTGGATTTATAAAAGGACTGGATGTTAATAACATTTACTAATTGTTTGGTATTACTATTTTGTTGGTCAAAACTAGGATAGAATACTTTGTAGGAGGTACCAAATAGTTTGTTAATACTCTATAAGGGTTTCACAAGAAAATGTTGCCGATATACCCAGTTTTTCCACTATATATTATATTAATAATAAGATAAACTCACTACTGTTTCATAAAATTTTAATAGTTAATCTTATTTTAATTACCAGCATCAATGATAGCTTCATGTGTCAACTCCAACAAAATACGTAATTGCGGGTCCATGACGTGCGCTTGTTTTGCATGTACACCGAAGAAGGTTGCATCGAAATGTTGTAAATCCTTTATTTTACCAGTTCTTGTAGGTAATCCATAAATGCCTTTAGTGGACATATCAATGTAAAATTAGTTAAAAATTAAAAACACAAATTTTATTTTTCACATTAAAGTGAATGATAACACAACCACCTAGAGATAGAGAGGTAATTAACCTAAAACAATAAATAGGAATACAAAAAAAAATCTCATTCACACAGTAAAACAATCTTCGGCACAATGAGATTTAGAAAATTATTAAATAAAAGTATATAAGATGAAACCACTATTATTACCACCATTATTAACTTTTCAAAAATATGCAATCATTTTTTACACATTTTCTGTAATAAAAAGATGGATGGGCAGATTTCAGTTTGTTTTTTTTTTTTTTTTGTACTAAAATGTTACATTTTTATTTTCATAATCTTTCATTTAAAACATTACAAGATTTATATTTTGCCATTGCATATTTTTATGTTTTGGTTTTTTTTGGTTGTTTAACGTCTGACTATTGTGCATACTTGGGCTAATGCAGATGATGGGATGATTTATAGCGTATGAAAATGCCAAGCCCTGGCCAAGAATTGAACCCGGGTCCTTGGGGTGAAAGCCCATCTCCATGCTTCCAGATTATTGTGAGAGGCTTAAAACAAATAATGCTATTTTATGTACATTTCTAAATCCTATATTACTGAATAACCTACAGAAAATATAACTTGTAATGCATACATGAGTCAAGATCAAACAGAAGCAATCATGAGTAATTAAAACCCATTATTGTATGGTAATAAGATTTTGTTGAGCTCAAGGGCAATTAGGACAACAAATGTAACAGTTACAAATTGCATACTCTTGCATATGTAATTTTGTTATATCAGCTACTTCTAATTGTCTCTTCCAAATCATTCAGCTATTTACATAAATGTTTACACCTGTTCATTTCCTACAGTTAATTCTTTTTTTTTTTTTTTTTTTTTTTTTTTTTTTTTTTTTTTTTTTTTTTTAACTTCCGGCTATTGTGCACACTTGGGCTAATGCAGATGATGGGATGATTTATAGCGTATGAAAATGCCAAGCCCTGGCCGGGAATCGAACCCGGGTCCTCGGGGTGAAAGCCTATTATGCTATCAACTAGGCCACCGAGGCAGCTCTACAGAGTTAATTACAAAGTACAATAGTGTAAAATAGTTTAATCATGTAATTTACTTTTAACATATTGTTGGCATAATTGAAACCGATATAAATAGTAGAATAAATTATCCAAAGAAATGTTTCAAATTATATGCAAATGTGAATATTTTATAAATATACTTTTTAAGAAGTTATTAATATTGAATTTGATTTTCAAAAAATGTTACCATAAATTTATCAATTAATAAACAATAAAAGAAATGACATTAATGTCTGATTTGTCTACATACCTGATGACCAACGTCTTTCATCATCAGTAATTAGATCTACTCCTGCGAAAAGTTGTTCTTTAAATTCTTCGATGTTGGCACTCTCCGGCAATCTACCAGAAAGTCCTGTGATGACTACATCGTCATCTGGAGAGTATGATTGTGGTGCCCAGCCAGTGCCATTACTGAGGTTGCTGACCACCTCCTCCCGGTGCACTTCCACTTCTGGAAATCGGGCTGGCATTCTCTTAGTCTAACTTCCTGAAACACAATTTGTTAAAATTACATTTCATGTGTTTTACGACAAAGATTAAACAAAGTGTTTCAAACTCATGATGCAGCCATAAGAAATCCTTTAAATACTAATGTTAAGCTTTTACTTTTAAAGATAAAATCTCCATCAGTTATCAATTAATTATTTCCTTTTAGTCACTTGAAATTCTGTTATTTTTAGAGAACCGAGACTTTCTAATATGATGAAATGGGTTTAGCCATGATTCAGATCGCGTTTCAGACACTAAGTAAACTTTTAAACATACTTAAAGACTGAACCTCTGTTTTCTTGACTGTCAAACAGTTGGGTATTTTAGGGTTGCTCGCTCTTGAGTCACTATTCATGGTTGTTTTGTCTTACATTCTTACTTTACTAAATTGAAAGAATGGAATGTTTTGTTCAGTTTTCTATGGGTTAAGTTTAAGCCACACTTGAACCAACTGTTTTTAAGAAAAACTTATTTATTTTTTTGATGCAACTACATAAAGTGGCACATATAGTTGCATGAATATATAGCACTAAAGTGAGGTTGTATTGTTAGTTTTCAAAGGACTGCAAACTAATAATTTAATCCAGGCTTGCTAATCATAATATAATTTAACTTTATTTTAAAAATAAATTTGTTCTACCAAACATTTCAAACATAAGCATAAGGACAGTAACTTTGACCTACTAAAAAATAACCTATATTTTTGTTGTACAACTCTTAATAGACTGATATAAAATTGTTAAGTAATTGTCCAGTATGATTGTATGTTTATTTTATTCAGACAGTAAACATTATTTTTCTTTGATATGTACGTAGGACTAATTTATGATAAAATGCTAAAAATTGTAGAAAAATGTCAATGTTCATAATGCTTGAATGAATTAAACAGAAAAAAATCATTCATGACAAGTAACAAAGAAGACCGTAAATTGTTTCTAATATTTTAAAAGCAAAAATATAGTTATAAAACTGGCTATCAGCTGCAGAACGATTATGAATTCATTCATAATTTAGCAATAAAAATTAAACAAGTAAGTACAATAAAAGTGACAGTTATTCATGCCGATTCATGCAATGAAGTATAAAACAAACATTACACAGGTCTTCAAGCCAAATATAATTACAATTTTATTACAATGTTCATAAACGTAAAGAACCTTGGCAAAAATGTCAAGGTAAATCTTGCATATGTTAGATATATTCTTGCATTTGTTCAAATCAAACAAAATAATAAATTGTTTAACAAACAGTAGAACAGAATGTATATTCTCTTTCCATTCTTCAAACCCAAGAGGGATTTTCACCACCACGCATTATATGTTCTAAATAATTGTTACCAATTTACATTGCTTCAGATGTGTGTTTAGATTTGAAATAAATGTGCAATATAAATTTACTGTCTTATTTATTTATTTACCATGTAATATAATGTTTAAACTGAAACTGCTATTCTAAACCTTATAAACTGTAAATGATAAAATGTTTGAATATTTGAAATCATGGATGTGTTTAATTCAGCTAAAAAATTAATTAGAAATTTTGTAAATAACAATAGATTCTGTCTTCATAACCATATCCAAATGTTATCAAGGGGCCAAGGTATGAGTTGTAAGTAGTATCAGTTGTAAAAATGCATGCCAGGCTTCTTTTAATAATTACGAAATAACAAATTTTTATGAATTTCATTCATAATTAAAGGTACAAATAACCAAAATTATATTTTTTTAAGAGTAACAAAAAACAAAACTGTAAATGTCATAATGGATGTGAAGTCAGTTAAACAGAATAATGTCGTTGTAAATTAAATTATTCAAATTGGTTGCCAAGAAAATTGAATTTAATATTTAAAACAAATGTTTAGGATTCACAGTCATGTTAAAGGACCCTCCATGTAGCTGTCACTGGTCAGTCTGATGCATCTCTGGACAGCGCCCTCAATATAGTGGACTAATGGGAGCATCTACATGTCGACAACACTCCCACAGCATCTAACAGTGATGGACTTTCTGATTGGATAAATAAAATAAATTGTTTAATATCTATAAATAAGTTACACTTTATTTTATTATTTATCTTTTATTATACATAATTCTATCTACTTTATACTTTTAAATGTAAAGAAGAAGAAAGGCTCACTGCACATCTAAAATAATATGCAAACATTTCACATGACTAATTTAAACAAACAGTATTAGAATTTTGGTGACTCATCTTTTCTAAGAATGAGAAATGTGTTGTCATTTCCTTCTTCACTTATATAAAACAAAACACTCTAAATGTTGTCTTGTTTTAATACCTTTTAATGTTGCACAAATTTTGTCATGTTCAAATAAATTATATAAAAGAAACTCAAGCAAAACTCAAGTACTCAAAAGGTGAAAAACTTGGAAACAGACAATGGAAGAAAATCAAAAAACCATATATATTTTCTAAAATATGGTCATTACATTTTGCTAAATGTAAGTACCATAAAATATAATATTTTTATATTTGTAATTACTAAGTATGAAATTATCATAGCTTGTGTCAGTGTTGGCCTACAAAATTTGAAATAAAAGACATTACACAAACTTTATCACATCCAAACATTTATTCAAAATTTCCAGTTTGGAAACTATATGCAACAACAACAGCAGTCACAGTTTACATTTGTTTCTTCGATTTACTATGGAACTGTAAATTACTCACATTCTCTACGCTGATTTTGATCCATTACAGTAATTTACATGATTTATTTTAATTTACTCCAGAATCAAATTTTTTGGTTAGATAACGACCTGTTGTTGTTTTTTTTTTATTAGTACTAACGTTTTACGTTTAACAAAGTATTATTCAATTTAAGTTTTTTACCAAAAACAGCTTGGATTTCCTTTAATTAAAAGTGCTCCAAATATAGGGGCGTACTATTTTTTTCGTGAAATTTCAACTAAAACAGTGAACAACACTGTGGTACTGTGGTTTCAGTGATGTGCGCAGACCAACGGATTTGGAGACTGATAAATCTATCAGAACTCAAAAGATCAATATTTTTTACAGTCATAATTATTTTATAAATGCTTCGTATACTGAAAAATTACAAACGATCAAAATTTATTTTACTTTTTTTTCATTTAATATTCGAAATGTTAAAAATGTAAACGTTAAAAATTCGATAGACTACCTTTCTTTCTGAATAGTCATGTATGCAGTGTGACCAACTTGAGCAAAGTTATACCCTGTCAGTATCTAAGGAATTGGGAAATTTGGGCCTTTGTCCATTGCCACTGTTATATTGATTTGTTTTAAAACGCAAAATATTGGAAAATCAACAATTATTCGCCGTTAATCCGACAATAAACACGACTTTGTTGACTCCCTTCTTTTTACACGCTCTCAAAACATGTTTTTTATCCCTACCAATGCTTCTCACACAGAACTGTCAAGTTTCATAATCTTCCATTTTATTTTTTTAACTAAGTGTCCTTCAAGTAAAAAAATACGCTACTTTCGCGGACACCGAATTTCTCGGAATCCAGATCGTCGACGAGTGCGTAGTAGAAGTGTCCATGACCGAGGCGCAATTACATAACACAATAAAACGTTCAATGACACCGGGCACGTCTTCAAATTGAAATTAACTACTGGATTTAACCGTATTGAAAAAGACACAAAACCATTATTGTGGTCATTGATAATGAAGACGTTATCAGTTATAAGCGAAATAAATAGCGAGTCAAGGTCATTGAATGGGTCATACTCAGATTAGGCAACCTTCATCGCTCCAACGTTATCTCGTACGTTACGTAACCTAATCAATTCGCCAAATTTAAAAAAGGAAAATATCAACGTTACCCGTTCATATTGTGATCCTGCAAACCTACGTTGAACAACCCGAGTGCGTACAGTGCAACCAGTTCGGCATTAGAATGTAGACTGCAACCAGTTCGTTTGTGTAGACTGAGTTAAAACAGCTGTTCTCGATCGAAATCTCATATAAATTCACAAAAAAAAACTTCTACATTTTTACTCACTTTAAATAATACACAAACTTTCTCAGATTCAATTGTTTCTCCGAAAAACCTGTTTTGGAAGCTGCCGACAAAAAAACGGATAACGCATAATTTCTTAAAATCGGTTCATCAAATTTCACTCAGATTTTAGAATTGAAGAATCATAACTCAAGTCAAAGTGAGAAAACTGCAATTTAAAAAGAAAAACCCCGACGAAACACGCCTGCGGTCATCAGTTACCTACTTAGACCTACTCTGTCATTGTAGGCTAATATTAAAAGTAACGCAGCACGCCCCTACTTGGTAACATGATAGAAACGAATGTCCAACATTTTATCAGACATTTATTTAAAAATGTGATTTATCTATCATTTTCTATCATTTTCGTATCGTATTTTCAATGGAATTTGAAAATTTAAAATTCTAATTTATTCAGATTTTAACGCTATTACGATGGCCGTCAACGGTTTTCGCTGTTCATAAAAGCATGATAACAATTTCGCTAGAATATTTTTCCTGTTTACAAATGCACGATCACCATTTCGCTAGAATATTTTTCCTGTTTACAAATGCACGATCACCATTTCGCTAGAATATTTTTCCTGTTTACAAATGCACGATCACCATTTCGCTAGAATATTTTTCCTGTTTACAAATGCACGATCACCATTTCGCTAGAATATTTTTCCTGTTTACAAATGCACGATCACCATTTCGCTAGAATATTTTTCCTGTTTACAAATGCACGATCACCATTTCGCTAGAATATTTTTCCTGTTTACAAATGCACGGTCACCATTTCACTAGCAATTTTCCAATGGAAATTCACTATACAAATTAAAGTAATACTGTAATATACGACAGCTAAAAACATTATTCATGTTTAGGTCTTCCTCTTCACAATTTTTTGAACTACCGCTGTACAGAGTCAATGGGGATCCCACCGGCATTTAATTTAATTAATTTTGACTGACACTTACTGATCTCAAAATTAATAGTAACCGACGAAAGTTTAAACAAAAATTAAATTGCATCAATATTTTGGAAATTTAAACATTATAAAGCTTACGGTTATTTAGTTTGAATAGGCTCCTACCCAGTAAATAACATTCGCCTATAGCAGCAGTCAGCAAGGACTAACACTACCATTGTTGTCTAGTTTATTAAAACATTGTTGTCTATTGGTTGACACTTCCTCTCGCTTCAGGCCACGCATACGTCATCCATATTTATAAGTCTATTGTATTTCGTACCGGCGCTGCTAATGGTAGATTATGCGTGAACAGATCGTCGCGAACTTGCTGCAGTATCAGCTCCCCCAAATAATGTAGAATACTTAGGCCATATTTTACTTCTTCTCACGCGTAATCACGGTACGCAGCTGTTCCGCTCACGTGATGGAAGCGAAATTCTTAACATTTTAATTTTTATTTAACAATCATTTGAAAATCTGATTTCACCACCGCATTAAAATCAAAAAATTACGCGAGGTTAATATGCGCTTTAAACTTTAAAATAACTTTCAAAATACGGAAATGCACCAAATTGTTTATTTATTATTATGACTGCAAACAAATAATTTTTTTTTCAGTAAATTTTGCAAATTTTGAATAGAAATTTATACAGATCTGAAAACTGAATACTTGGAGAAATCGGATTTTCAAAAAGAGATTAAGTAAAAAGATACGATTTTTTAAACATTTGGAATACCGACAATTTTAAATTGTTGGACACATTTAACTGGGTAGGGGAGACAGTGGGTTAGCTTCGACAATGACTACAGATTCTGTATCCATTGGCTTCGATCACTTAAGCTAGAAATTCGACAAAAAATTACAGTTTTACCTGGAAAAAATGTTACGAGTGGAAACGTTCAGCAGAACTACTGAGCTATTGTATCTGTATATAGTTTTAAAAGTTGAAATGTGTAAACCTTTTTTATAAAAAATGTTTAAATGAAAAATTGCTTTGATCGGTGTTTCCCCGCCCGCGGGATAATGGAGTCGCATGTTTTCCTATGCAGCTTAAATGGGCTTCATAAAATTATTATTAATATTTTTACGAAAATCTTTTATTATTACAAAATGAAAAAGATTTGTAAAAATTATGCTATTTTATACTGTATTACAGAACATAAAAACGGTTTGAATTTACATTAACAACTTTTTATAATCTAATCTAATCTAATTCATATTATATTTCTGAAAGTTTGTGTGTTTGTTTGTTTGTTTGTTATTCAATCACGCTTTAACCACTGGACCAATTGAGATGAAACTTGGTACGTATATGGTTTAAGTATAAGAGATACATATAGGCTTATTCCCGTTTTACAAAACGTCATTATACTACTTACCCAGCCCAAAATAATTATCAGTTTTTAGTTTTGTAACATCTGTTAACTATAGTTAGGTTTAATTACTGTTTACTGAACATGAGATTTAGGCACCTGAGATGGACATAGATCTAATCCCATTTTACAAATCTTAATCTATGTTTTATTTATTGCAAAATTATTGTTTTTAATGTTACATTTTCATCTAATAATCACAATCTGGTATTTTTCATTTAAGACTATTCAATGTTTTTAAAGCAGAGTGCAGAATATATATATTATATACAATTTTATTAGGATACTTTAATTGTACGGTAGTATATATATTTGTGTAATTACATTATATGAAAAAATGGTAAATATGCAGTGCAGCATCTATTGGAGTTTTCGATATTTTTCTTACTAAAATGCTTTATTATGTACCCAAAAGCAAAAATCCAAAATATGAAAGCAGGAGAAGTACGATAAAAATCGAAAATAAAAGTGACCAACATAACCTCAAAATTGCTACCGGCGAAAATCGGTACCGTGTTGTGCTGATTTTAGACGTATTTTTATTGTTTTACTAATCAGTAAAACAATAAAAATACGTCTAACACGGGTTTGGGTGATAGGAAATCCATTTTTTAAAAGAATAGTGCATAACCTAAGTGACACGGTTGTTAGGCCTAACACGGTGATGCGTGAAAAAACCTTTATATTTTTTTTTAAATTATTTGGCTACATATCCTAACTGCCACGGTTGTTAGGCCAAACACGGTGATGCGTAAAAAAACCTTTATATTTTTTTAAAGAGTACTGCATATCCTAACTGACACGGTTGTTAGGCCTATCACGGTGATGTGTGAAAAATCCTTTAAATTTTTTAAAAGAATACTAAGTATATTAACTGACAAGGTTATTAGGCCTAACACGGTGATGTGTAAAAAAACTTTTATATTTTTTTAAAGAATACTACATATCCTAACTGATATGATTGTTGGGCCTATCATTGTGATGTGTGAAAAAAACCTTTATTTTTTTAAAGAGTATCCAAACCTTAACTGACACGGTTGTCAGGCCTAGTGATGCGTGATAAATCTTTATATTTTTTTAAAGAATACTTCATAAGCTAACTAACATAGTTGTTAGGCCTAACACGGTGATGCATTAAAAGAACCTTTATTTATTTTTTTCAAAAGTGTACTCCATAACCTAACTGACACGGTTGTTGGGCCTAATACGGTTATGCATGGAAAAAACTTTATATTTTTTTTAAAGAGTACTCCATAACTTAACTAACACGGTGATGCGTTAAAAAACCTTTATATTTTTTTAAAGAGTACTACATATCCTGACACGGTTGTTGGACCTATCACGGTGATGCGTCAAAAAACCTTTATATTTTTTTTAAAAATACTAGGCTACATATCCTGATACGGGTGTTAGGCTTAACATAGTGATGCGTGAAAAATCTTTATATTTTTTTACAGAATACTCCATTAGCAAACTAATATGGTTGTTAGGCCTAACACGGTGAAGCATTAATAAAACCTTTATTTATTTTTTTTAAAAAGAGTACTCCAAACCTAATTAACACGGTTGTTGGTCCTAACACGGTAATGCATGATCTTTAATGTATATTATGATTGCGGGCAAAGCCGTGACGGGTAACAGCTAATCATATTATATTTCTGAAAGTTTGTTTTTGTTTATTTGTTTGTTATTCAAATAAACTTTAACTACTGGACCAAATGAGATTACATTTGGTGTGAACACGTTTTAGGTATCTGAGATAAACACAATACTATTCCAGTTTAATTGTATAATAATGACTTTTTAATAATACTGTATTTTATTAAAATATGACATGACCCTGTTTTAGCGTATCGAGTAGCAAAAATTTATATGTCTTTGCCGAAAACCATAAATCATATAATATTGTATATAGCAATATATTAAAATGAACAGACCTATTCTGATTTTGAAAATTGACTATAAATTTTATTGCTTACATTATAATTGCAGGCAAAGCCGCAACGGGTAACAGCTAGTTAATAATAAAAATAAAAACTATTAAACAGAAAAAATCTGAAATTACGTAGTTTATGTTAAACTGGCATTAAAAACATGAATTTAGTTAACATTTTCATAAGGAACCTAATTTTAAATGTTTAAAACCCTATTGAAAAAACCCTCGAATTTTATTTTGCGTTCAAAACTTTCGGCACCTGTCACAAATATCTGGAATATCATATCCCGTACACAAACACGGGCCCAAGAACGGGAGGTGAAACACACTTTTATCGAATTGTAGATATCAGAGACTAGCAAAGTTTTATAAACTCTAAATTGTTGGTGGTAAACACGCTTTTGTACAAAATTTACCATTATATAAACTAGAGATGGGTAAGAAAACTTCAAACTGTTAAAACAAACTGTTTTTCTATATACGAAAAACAACCTGCTTTGCCAAACGGAAACTAGCAGTTTGAATTGGACTGGATCGTGATTTGTTAAACAAGGAACAACAGTTTGGACTTCCCCACCACCTACGTTCTATTCGAACGTTGCCGCAAGCGCTAAAACTTTTTTTCTGCTATTTTCCTGCTAAACTGTTTCCTTCAAACAGTACAAACACCTTTTCTTTAACTTGCTATACTTTTTCCCTCTTTTCTTGTTACAACGTAGTGAAGTAAGAACTGTTTGGGCGTTGTCAAAGTTTATCTCTATTTTGTTGCGAGTTGTTTGAAAGTTTTAAATGTAAAATTTGTTGTTCAAACATTTTTTTAAACTGTAAAAACAGCCATAATTGTGTTATATATTAGTTTTTCTCCGTAGTTTACTTTGTGTTTAGAAATTTAAAAATATTTAGTGGACAATTTTGAAAGTTTTCTTTTACTTTTTTTATGTTTTTAGAATTAAGTGCATAGTTTTTAATTATTTATTGGATGTGTGGACTTTTTAGTGTTTTTTTTTCAGTGTTTAAAAGTGAAAAACCTGTTTTTTATGAAGGGAAATATTACAAACGTCCTACATTATATTTTTATCCGGAGCCTAATTTTCTTTAAAAACATTTGTTTTGTTAAATATGTTATTACAATAAACTTTATATTTTTTCTGTGCTGTAAAATGGAAAACTTATTTTTTTGCTAATGCTAATGTTAATAACCTATCATTAACCTATAATAACCTAATGTTAATAACCTATAATTTTGTAACTATATAGAGCCAATTTTATTTAAACATATTTGGCCTATGTTCTTATTACTATATTTTACTTATTATGGTTACTTCTTTCAGTGTTGAAAAATGAAAACCTACTTTCTCCCAAATAAAAATATGACAGTAACATCTCACATTTTGTAAATACATAACCTAATTTTATTTAAACGTATTTTTTATATTTATCATCAATCATCAATATTTTTTAATCAACTAAAAATATTCTAAATTGTTTGCATTTCAGTAAATATGCAAAGGCTATTTAATTTTTAAGTAAAAAAAATGCTTCTATTAGAAATTCATTGCATTTTGTAAATATAAAATGGCATACATATATATTACGTTTTGAGAATGTAATTTAATTATTACTACAAATAAGGATTATTTTTTTCTAAATGTTTTACACCCAAAAACAGTTAAGGACATGGTGGTAATGGGAATGAAAAAGTAGTCTTAGAAAACTGAACGTTTGTGTTTATGTTTTAGCTGCTAATACACTTCGAGTTTCATTTTTCTAAATCTGTTTTTTCAAACTGTTTTTCCAAACAGTTTTTTTCCAACAAACAGTTCGTTGATATATATATATTTTGTAAAAATAGCAGAAGTGCCCATCCCTAATATAAACCACGCATTCATCGGACTCAACCGTTTTCCTGAATTCGTTACTTCTGGAATCAATGTGTAATGTCAGCTGTCACTGACGCCTACTTTATCTAAACGTGAGTCATCACCCATCTGTCTACTGAGTTATATTCTTTTCTAAATAGGCTGCAGAAAATACGAAATTTATTTGTCTCGTTTGACTTACATGAAAGTCAAAAGTAACGTCAGGGTTCATGTTTGTATTTCCAATTATTTTTAATGAAAAAAAATCGAACAGCCGTTGATGGATAACGAACTTATAAATAACCATACTAACTTATGGTGTATATAAAGTTGTCTGTGAAGAGTGCCTTTGTGAATACGTAGCACAATCTGGGAGAGCTGTAAAACTGGTGTTAAAGAACATTTCAATTGTTGGAAATACGAAAAATTTACTTATATTTTGCGAACCATTTATTAGAATCTGGTCATTTTTTTAATTTGAACAATATCACTGTAATTCATAAAAATCTAAAAAGGTATAAAACTAAATAAGTTAGAAATTCTGGAAACATATAGATCTATTTTTAAAAAAAACCCCTAATTTTAATTTAAATGAACAGACTAACTCCAACGTTTTGCCTTCCCTTTAGTTTTAACAACTGCATTAGTAGGCTATATAAACACACTTTGTAACTTTTAGCTTTACTATGTATGAAGATGCCTCACGTATACTATGTCACTGAATAAGGAAGAACTTTTGTGAAACTATTACAATGTTGTAATTTCCCTGTACTTACATTATTCTATCTCCAACATGATTAAAGTTAATGAGGAGTTTCCATACTCTCGAGTCACCCTGTAGGCAATGCTGCCCAAGTTCCTCATTGTTGCCTACAAAATTAACTAATACACTAATACTGTTGATTTTCCTCATACTTATCAAATCAGTAATGACCAAATCTGCTGCCAGGAAACTCGGAAGTTTTTCGGTGATTCTTCAAGCTTTCCAAATTAATGACGTTTGAAACGTTGCGGATTTCAAATCCCGTGGGTAGATAATCTAAATCTACTTTATCCGGGGGACATACAATAGCTAATCACTATGTGGATGCCCGGTCTCATTAGCCGTGACCTTGACAACAGCCTGTGCCTTCAGCATGCTTCATTTCACGTTCAAGGCAAATATACCAGTGTAATCAAGAATAATTTTTGCAATAAAATACAGTATCTTATTCTTGTAATATTGAGTGACAAGAATAATATAGCTCGATTCGCGCAAAGCTGTCCTGAAACATAACCTCAAAGTAAAGTAACGTAGAAATAACCGTTAAAAAATTAGAGGTTGATAAAAATCACTTCGTTCAAATACATCAGCTGTTTGAGTGTCCTTATGCGACCACATTTGATTAACCGTTATTTGTTTACCAATAGATACGAAGAATCAGCTTTATATATTTGATGACAAATACGTTTAATCGCAATCGCACTCTTATCGCCAAGTCCTCATTAATGTTATTACACTTACTGTTCACACCTACTTTGCAAGTATACATTGTGAACCTTTTAAAATTAGACGCATTAAATACTGTACAAATCTGCATAGTGGATGGAAGTAGAAAGTCACATGTTTACGCTAAAAATATTATTTTAAAATATTTGTAATTAGTTTTACAATAAGAGATTTGTGTGATCCATTCCTCCAAGTGTTCAGGAACTTAATGCAATAGGCTTCTATTGTATAATCACATTATGTATATACAGTAGCCTACTACAAAAAAGTACAAGTATGGAACTAGGGTGATTTACCAATAGAAGCGAAGTTTTTGTTAATGATATATTTGCTGAATAGCCTATATAATTAGTTTGAAGATATGTTTACAAATATTTTGTTTTGTTTAAATAAATAAATACGTGAAACTAGCTTGGATATTATTTACTGTAGCTATAGTAAAAAATAATTTGTTTTAAATTAATTCATAACGATCAGATGATTTCATTGAACAGCTGATAAGCTAGAATAAGTTTCTGGTTATGTTATTAAAAACCACCAATATTAACAACAATTATTATAAACGTTTATATTAATTTCGAATGTATTTTAAACGGTTACAACGTGTACGTGTTTTTCAACTAAGGAGAATTACGGAAACCAAAGTAACATAGCGTTTTCATATAACACGCGTGTACTGTTATCAAAAAGGAGAAAGACAAAGAAAGAGACAGAAATAGAGAGATGAAATTCGTTTTCTCATTCGTTCCGTATTTCCGTTATATTCTTCTGTTCGGGACACTTTCTTTCTATTCACTCCTCTTGCCAAAGCTTCGCTTCAATAAACCTCGTAAAATAAAATGCTACCCTCTTCAGAGAGATATAAAAAAATAATTATTGTATAATTACAGTAGCTAGACTGCAATCTGTAATTAGAGGTTTTCATACTATATTTGTCTATCACGCCACAGTAATTCTTGTATACTCATAATTGTGCAAATGAAGAGAACATATATTTATATATTAAAAAAAACATTTTATATTTCACTAAAACTTGTTTTTCTTTTAAAGTCTGTTTGAGAATCACATCCTATCCTTGAACTTGAAATTGTTTACACAACAACACAAATTAGATGTTTTTGATTACAGTGCTGCCACCTTACGAACCCAAATTACTTTGTTATTATTGTTCGGCTAACCTTCAACTAGTTTTTGCCACATCCTTCGCTGACGCACTCCGCTGCAACCTCAACACATCAAATTACACAGCTTCCATTAGAAAACCAGTTTTACAGAATAGCTACGTTATTTCCATTGTAGCTATAATTTCCAACTGCGTCACATGATTAAAACAACCAAAATTTACGATTACACGTGATCAATGGCCTATCACGTGACGCAACTAAGTCACCGAGAAAATTCAGGTTTAAAATCTTGTCTTTTTATATGCGTAAAAGAAGAAAATGGCACTGTACGACAAATAGCGCTACGATCTTGTAAATGGGCCCCCATTATCTTTGTTTCTGTTTTATTATTTGCCTATCCCCAAAGTTCTGTAGATTGTTTTACAAATTTCAATCAGAAACTGCGTAAAAAATAGTAGACATTTCGAATTTTTCAAGTCATTGTAAAAAAACTTGAGAAAATCAAATTATCGTTCTAAAAAGTCAGGAGGAACAGAAAATTAACCCTAACTAAACTTTTACTTTTGAACAGTGGCTTGAATTACTATTTCCAAGTAGGCTGTTTAAAATTTGAGCAAAACATATTTAAAAATTTTGCAAAAAATTTAAGAAATGTTGAGCAATTTTGAGAAATCGGGCCTACCAATCTAATTTTGTTTTGGATTTCCAACAAGAATAATATATAGCGACTTGAGTGAGTAACCACCAAGATTTTTTATTTGCCAGAAAATGTAGGCCCTACACAGCATTTTTTTTCTCTACCTAGGCCTAATATACAACGGAAATATTTTAATTTTGAAAGAAATCTTCACTAAACAGCTGATTTCACACAGATGTTCTTTAACTGATTTGAACACATACGTTATGTTTGTTGCCAATGTTCACGATAAATATAAAAAATAAATAAATAAATTGTACTTTAATAATCGAATATTGAACTATTTACTGTTTTGACTACGATGAATACAAACAATTACGCGTGATTGTAGCTTGTAATATTGTAATTAATTGTGTTTATAAGTGTTTGGTAATTATATCGTATAAGCACAGGCAGTGTTGAGTTGTTTCGACTAAAACTTCCGACTGTAATTGTTTATTCTGAAGAGGTCACAGCTGGGGGTTGACGGAGATATCAGTGCCTCCTACATTTCGTTTACAGACATAACTGTGAATGCGAAGGTAAACTACATATCTTCTTACGATAGCAGTGAGTAATATTTTCGCCGGAAATTTCTGTTATTATTGTGAGATAGCAATGGGGACGGCTGATAGCTGATAGTTGAATTCAATCTGTGATAATACACATTAGCGAGTATAACGGATCCTGACGTCACAGAGCTCGTTTAGTCGTTACTAAACTCTTACGTATTGGAAATATTATCTTATGCAGGAAAGTAGGATGCAAAAGTGCTGTACGGTGCAAACATACAGCACAAACTTTCCGGCAATAAAGGACTGGGTAATAAAGGAACTCCGATTAAGGGTTTAAATACAGCAGTCTAGAGTTCCTTTTTCCCACTTTATTGCTAAACTCCGTTTCAGGAAAATCTGTTGAAGCGATTTTGAAAATTACACCATCTTATATTTTTTTTAAATCGATTTGTTAGTGTTTTTACCGGATTCTTGGGTACCAGAATTTTGTTTATACGGTTAAGCATTAAATTCTGGGAAATTTTAATCAAAAATAGTTCAGCCGGTAGTTATATTTTTGAATTTTCAAATTCGGTTTACTTAAATGATTTTCCATTTTCATATAGCCTAAAATTTGAGCAAATACTGTTAAACTAATGTTGAGAAATCTAGCAATTCCGATCCGGATTTGTTTGCGTTTTATGTAAGCACGGGAAGGTATCAATAATAGTTCAGGCTCATTTGGGAAAAAACACGATTACACCAGTTTTACAGTTTTAAAATGAATATCTAAAATTACAAAATAATCCCAAAATTTAGCAAATCACATTTACTTACAATTCCATACGTTTAGCATTCACAGATGTAAATAAGCTCACTCATGGGAATAGAACTTACCTTCTACGGACAGGCCTACACTTCTACTGCAAATAAAAGCTTCAGACGTTTACAAAACATCAAATTTTAAATGTTATTGGTTATTTTTGTTATTTTCCGTTTTTAATTATAGCAACGCGACACAACATAACACCGGAAAACTTTTAAAACACGGAAAACATTGAGTAAATAACTTCCATTTATTTTTAATCTACATCTGTGCGCAAAGTTTATCTGTGGTTCTGAGACACAAGATACTGATCTCTAAGTTCTGTTGACAAGTGCTTATTGTTTTGGGAAGTCCGCAGTTGTGTTTTGCTTAATTAAATTTTCCAAACTATTATACTTCCTTGACGACCATCGCGCTAAATTTAGAGGATTTCATTTTTTCTACTTTACTATACACAGTGTATACAAAATTATGGTGATTGTAAAATTGATCTTTAGATATTCAAGAATCCCCTGAGTTACAAAAAATTGTTTTCCGTCAGGGAATTTAACTCAAAGATCCTTTTTGATAAAAACGCTTAAAAATCGATTTTTTCAGAATTCGTCAAACGATTTTTATGCAATTCATAAATCAAAAACATACTCAAATATCGGCATATTTTTTTAACATCTCATTGAAATTTTGATCAATTCACCATAAACAATTCAAATTAGCCAGTTTGAAATATGTGGCACTTCTTGTTCCAAGAGTACAACCAAAAATGGACCCGTGAACATCTCTTTTTTAAATTTATAATACTGTGTTTGTCGAGTTATAAAACCAAAATTTGAATAAAATTTGATGAAATTATTGTGAGAAATTAATCCTACTTGTCACTAGTTCCTTGGCGAGATAAACGAATGTGAGAAAGTACGTGTAATGTGTACGAGTAACGAATGTTTATACGACCAGCGTTGCGGAGAGGCATTCCGGCTTCAGTTCTGTCAATCACGCGGCTACAATTGACCGTACACACACGTTCAACCAACCCTTCAATCTTTTGATCAAAACTTATTCTCAGTTGATTTCCGACTCAAGAGTGCCGTGAGTGTTATCCGCTGACACTCCAGACGCTCCCTCTCGATCGTCTCGTGTTCTCGGTTGAAATTCGTTCTTAGAATAGTTTTTTTTTAATTCATTAACTGTGAAGTCCGGTTTCGACACCGTTAAAGCCCCCGCTATATTTCCTAATGCCGCACTTTTTTTTATTTCGGTTAAAGTAGTCTTTGTTTTTTACTTTCTACAGCTCGGGGCAATCCCTGAATAACTCTATCATCAGGCTGATAAACTCACGCTCCAAACTTTCAGAATTACACTGCTTCGTTGCGAATTTTCTAAACTTCGGAATTCAGTTTCCGCGTTTTGAGGGAGCAATGTAGCATCCATGATTGCAGGCGAGTGCTTGATGAAAATTGGCCCAGACGGTCAAGCATCCTCGTCAACCGCTTGAGTCATTCAAACTTTCTATCAATATCCGTCAACGCTTCGTTCAAACGTCAAACGGGTTCCTACACGGTCAATCGATTGACGCTAGCTTTTGATCAAAACGACTGACCTTCTAGGGCCTACTTAAGAGAACCGGTCTTTTTTTGCCTTACTGCCAATTTTTTAGGCAGTTCCAAGCTGAAGTTATACGTGATATCAATCCTTACGTATTGTTTGAGTGCATTTAAACAAAATTTAATCGATATCGGTATTTCCATTTTTGGAAAATATTAGACTAGCCTATATTTAGCGTCTCAGTATTGCCGATTGGTGTTCGACACACTTGTACTCGTGGAAGTGACACTGTATTTTGGCTTAGACCTTGCACAGAAGTGGACTTGCTTATATAATTACGGAACTTTATAATATGCGGTCATACAACAAACATCCGCCTTAATCTAATCTAATAATAATAACCTGGATAAACGTACTGTATACAGGGTGTTACGTTATTAAGTGCCCGGTCGGGACATCCAATAGGACCTATTTAAATCATTATACATTACTTTAGGTTGTAAATCACAGCGACTTACACAGCAGTCTTACTGACGTGATGGAAGCGAATAATCTCCAAAACCTAACGATATTTGAAAATTTTTGAAACGAACATATTAAATTTGATTACTAGGTGAAATCAGATTTTCAAGAAAGTTTAACATGTTAAACTATAATTAGTGAACGGATTAAACTTTAAAGTTTAATTTGTGAGCGGATCACTCCACATCAAATTCCTTTGTCTGTGGGGGGGTAACAAAACACACTAAATAATATTAAGGATTGCCAATTCTATTTGAAGTAAACAAGAGCTTATAGTGTAAGCATATAAGGGAAACATTGGCTGAAGCAATAACCTATTATGTAGTCTTTACAAATATGCCTTTATAGCCTAATTTGTGCTTTAAAATTTCTAAAATTGTTTTCCAAATTTATATATATATATATATATATATATATATATTATATTATATATATATATATTTTTTTTTTTTTTTTTTTTTTTTTTTAAGGCGAAAAGCACATTAAGACTATCATCGCCTAAATACAACTACTAAAAAAAGAAACAACAGAGCGATAAAACGTAACATTACTTACAAACTAGATAACAAGAATAAATAACTTAAAAACAAAACAATATAAAGGTGGACTGTAAAGGGGTCCTATAATTAAGCTAATTTAACCATTTGGAGAATTAAAGAATTGCCATCTGCTTTGCCACAGAACAAACTGCGTGCCTCGAAAAGGTTTTCCACGTGAGCCTAACATTCCTGCACGAGGCAGTTGTGTGTCACGGCCGTGCACTACCGCGTTTCATATCTAAATTAAAAGCAGATATATAGGCTAATAGACTCTAGACAAACGTGTTGAATTTCTACAAAAATGCAAATGCATGTTTAATCTCAAGCAATGTGCGAGCGTGCGTCACATTTGTTTCAAACTTAGCAAATTGAAATCGTGTTTTGGTAAAAACTTTGACCATTTCGTTAACCAACGAAATTTGTTCAACAGTTTCAATTTCAAATCTTTTAAAAATCATAAATTTCTTTGTTATAAATATTTTTTAATCTGATTCACCATCCTAATCACCGTTAAAAGAATTGTATAAATTACCATTTTGAATTTTCAAAAGTCTAAACTTAATTTGACAGCGGCCGGGGTTCATTTTCGTATATTCAATGCAATTTAAAAGGTTTGAATGCATGGGCGCGCGCGCGACACACACACACACACACACACACACACACACACACACACACACACACACACACACACACACACATGCAGATTTTAAAGATTTAATCGAAGTTCCTAGAAGAGGATAAGCTTTAAAAAAATCACTTTTGAAAATTCGCTTCCTCATGTCAGCGAGACAGTTAGGGAGGGAACGTAAAAAGAAAAAACCGAAGCCTGATTTTTCGATTAGATTGTTTTATCGTTACTTTACTGTATTACCTTATCTACAAAAGTCTTGAACGTAAAAGATATTCAAGTGATAGTGAAGGTCGAGGTGACAAAGCCTTCAAAACAAATATCGTCAGCGGAAACATTGCGTACTAAGCATCGCCCGTCGCCCACTGGGAAACCCACAGAGATCCGCGCAAATTAAACACATCTGGCCTCACTACAGCATAGGCATGGTTTCGCAACACCAATTAGGCCTAAGCTGTAACTGACCAAAGTTCTTGTTCTTTGCTTAGGTCAAGTCTTACAAGAGGAAACCATTAGGCCTACACTTACACTTATATTACTGTATGTTTGCCTACGTACGCTGTTTTGGGTCGATATAATCTAATAAATTCAGTGCGACAACAATCGCCAATAGAAAATTTTGTTACTGAACCAAAAGTAAAAATCGTGTTAATCACATCACGATAATTTGTTCGAAAACATGACAAATTAGCATAGCTAGTTTTTAACAACATACCCTAAAACTTATTATAGTCTATCAGCTGTTCAATGAAATCAGCTGATCGTTACGAGTTAATATAAAGCAATTGATCTTTTACTATTACATATTTATCAGAATTAAATTAACGATTCATTTCTTATATTTACATCGGTCAAACTTCGTAGTTTCAATAGTGTAGTGGTTATCACGTGCGCCTCACACGGTTATGGTCCCGGTTCGATCCCATTGTAAATAGGAAAATATAATTACAATTAATTTAATATGAGTTAATAAACAGCATTAATTTCTGTAAATTGTAAACTTTCAAATTACGTTGAAAATACAAAAATGAACCCTGGCCGCCGTCAACAAATGTCGTAATGTCAACGGTTTTTGAAAATTCAAAATGCTAATTTATGCAGTTTTTAAAGCTGATTACAACGGTGAAATCAGATTTTCAAAAGCATTCATTTTTTTAAAAATTACGAATTTTAAGACTTGAAATTGCCGCCATTTTAAAACTGTTGAATTCGCTGGTTAACGAACTTGTCGATTTTGCTATTACGATTTTTTTTCCAAGTTTGAATCGAATCGGACCAAATTGCGAACACAATTCCAAAACACACACACCACCCTTAAAAAAGTGATCGTTGCTTATTTCAAGATCCCGGGTCTGGGATCTTATCGTGGTAGCCATATTTTCCTAATGGAATATCGCTAATAATGTAGAAAATATAAGTAATACGTTTTCATAAAGTGCAGACTTAAGACGGTCCTTGACGTTAGAATTCCGCATAATTTTGTTGAATTTTATTAAATCACGGTTAATTGCAAAGTAATGTATGTACACTATTTTATTTTGTTCCGTAATTTTAAAGTTTCACTTAATTTTTGAAATACCTACTTTGGATAAATTACTCGGCAAGTTTTAGTAGCCTAGTTACCTCCCTCGTGTTTTAGCCAAGTTGACTACAATCAAAACTAGATCAAACATCAAGTTTAGTAATGTACAACAAAACAACCAAGCCGCTGAGCTAAGCAATGCCACCTAAGCAAACGTCAATCACGTAGGCCTAACACCAATCAACATACACACGGATCCTGACCTCTAGAAAGTTTTAATGTATTTAAATCCTTAAAAAAGGTTCTTCCTAAAAAACAAGCGGTTTTCGTGGACATTTTCAATAAAGTTAAACATTTGAAATAATTGTTAAGGGCTCAACAATGATAAAATCAGATTTATGAAAAAAAAATGTGCAAGCGTTATGGTTTTTAAGATTTTCAATTACCGAGAGATTATTACAAAAATAAATTTTCTATTTTCACTTATCATTGTGTTATCAGCCTTTATGTCTGTGCAACAAATACTATTTCATATTATTCGGTTTAAACTTGAATACCAAGTCCTTTGAACCCTGCTACGAGGGACTTGTGCGTACAAGTGTACAAGCTACGCACCCAGTGTGCGGTGTACAAAGGGACCTTGACCGCCGTTGAGGTGTTCTTCAATAACTGGACATTTTTATTTCGCCCTTACTTCCATTGGAAAATGGGTTGATGCAACGCTATCATGCTAAGACCCAGACTTGGTACTATGAAATGAGCATCGATCCTGATCTTTAGATAACCTTTTGAAGGGGGGCGCTAAAATTTATACTTATAATTTTTTTTTTTTTTTTTAACGTCCGACTATTGTGTACACTTGGGCTAATGCAGACGATGGGATGATTTATAGCGTATGAAAATTCCAAGCTCTATATATATATATATATATATGTGTGTGTGTGTGTGTGTGTATATATATATATATATGTGTGTGTGTGTGTGTGTGTGTGTGTGTGTTTTACTCAGCATTGAAAACAAAAAATTTCTGCATTAATATGCAAAAAAGCCGTGGATTTTCAAAACATGTTGAAATTAAAAATTTTAATTTGACAAACAAATAATTTCAATAGGCAAAACCGCAATTATTGAAACTAAAAAAAATCCGGTAACAATTTAACAATGATGCTAATTAAAATATTATCCTTGAAGAAATTGTGAAGGTCGCATGTGTCTTTATGTCATATCTTATCAGTTATTTTGATTAATTTAAAAAAAACCTAAATAATCTTTTGTTAAAAATATAACAATTTAGTAGACTACAATTTAGTAGGCTATATCATCAGTTCCACGTGTTGAATACCTTCTTAGGCCTATAATGCAGTGGTTACTTAATGCATGTATGTATGTATCACCTATATACATTATAGGGGACTCCAGCCGCCATTCCCTGGTCTATATCTCCCCACCAACACATAAATGTTTCAATACTGACAGTTAAAATATTCTTACTGTGATCACGATAATATTTATGTTTACGGTAAAACAATAACAATAAATATTACCTCAGTTGAAATAGTACAATAAAATGAACTACCTGCAACCCCTTCCCCATTACTTTAGTGTACAATTTGCTGTGCATACTATAGCCTAGGCTACCTGATGTTAATACTTTATAGATTTATATAACAATTGGAGTAAACAGAATCATAGAGTTCAGTTGTAGAGAAAGTATATAATGGAATGGGATGAGGGGGGAATGTGATATTTTAATGCAAATATGCAACTACCTCAATATATTGGGTTGCCTCAATGAAAACCCGGATAGAAATTACGCGATTCGAAATAACTACATTAAAAAAATTTTGCATACTTTGTTGTATGTTGCTAGTGCGATTAAAATTTTAATCAATTATTTTTTTTATTTTAGTCTTTTTAACTTAGCAAAAACGTATTTACAATTCTTCATTTCCACCAATGTTTGGGGTCGCGGAGACATAACAAAAAGCAAAATTTAATTGTTCTTTTCAATAAACGTTTAGATTCTCAAGGCTTATCTTGATGACGTCTACATGCTAAGGCAAAAGTTAACAATCACTTTTCGTCAGGTTTTTAGCGCGATAGGTAAGATCCAGACAAGGGACCATGAGCGTATCATCCAACTATTGGTCACTTCTTTAAACATTTTGTGTGCAGCGCGCGCGCTCGTGTGTGCGCGTGTGTCAGCGCGTGTTCACAATGTTGCTCTGATGTAATTGAAACTTGAAATAAAAAACGATTTTGCCTATAGCTTGGACAAATTCTTTAGGCCTATCCAGTGAAATTCGTGCAACCGACAGCGAGACTGTTTTTGAGTATCGCATTTTTCCCCTTTTTGCATCTCAGCTACCGGTAACATTAGAGTGAAACGTCTCGTTATTACAACTCCTAAAAACATTTTATGAATGTTTTAAAAACATTTTATAGAAACAAAGTTAAGCAGACAAGCACAAGGTACAAATACACTGAAGCATCAAAACGATAATTGCTGGTCTTAAGAATGTAGGCTACACAGTCAATATTGATTGACAAACATCAAACATAGCCAAGGATCGGTTTGGTACGATCATGGATCGCTAATAATACGAAAATCAAATGACAAATGACAAAACAGGCTACAAATATTTAACAGCCTGTTTTGTGACATGACATTTATAATATTTTCGTCACGCTTGGCAGTGTTACAAAGAAAATAATTTACCCTATTTTTTCCATAATTACAAACAAATTGAAAGATGTCGGTCAGGAATGTTATGGATGTTTTCATGTGTGTTTTTTCAACAACAACTTGAATGTATCGACTACAAATTTTATGTAATCACTTTAGTGGGCGATCAACATTGAAAACAATCGGTTGAGGTTTCATATTTGAGATTACGTGGTTTGGTGAACATTTCTTTCAATGAGAAGCTTATATTTTTATTTTAAATCCACGTGACATGCCTTTTTTGGAAGAAAATTCCCGTGTCAACCGCAATACCAACCGGTCATTGTTATCTGGTATCTCGATAATCGATACTATCTGCAACACGTTACGTGTATCGATCGATAGAGGATGTTTTGTCCGTTAACAGGAAACGGAAACGGAAGCACAGCTGAACACGGGATGTTTCCTACTGTAATTTTATAGGTTATCTTTTTTTGCACACAAGGTTATTTGTCCGACAAGTCATTCTCGTTCTTGCATCCAGGGAGTTGTTTTATAAGATGCGTTAATTTAATTAGTTTATTAATAAAATGTTGTTTTCAGAATAATAAAATGTATCACTTTTAAGTGTTCAGCAGTCGAGGGGATACCAGGTTCGAAACTGCATTTACTGCCGTAAGATTTACCCTTTCCGTTAAGACCGAGCCCTCGTCCTCATCAGTCTAACTGACATAAATTATCTATATATGTTAAGCAAATACAATTCAGTTTTACCAGTAGGCCTAACCTAATAATTTATAATTGTATATTTCGTTTATTTTATTACATAGTTGTACAATGCAAAAATCTATTAACAGAAACAAAACTTACGCTATAGGCTATACACTGATTATTTGTTACTTTTAACAATGATAAGCATTGTAAAAAAAATCTATTGGAAATTCATTAAAACCTTACAGTGCATGGTTAACCTTGCGTGGTTAACTAAATGTTTGTTATTTGGCGAATTACGAATAGTGTGAATGCATTACATGTGTACGAATTCCATTGTTATTTGTAATATTATTCGTTAATTGCAAAAAGCACATTGCTTCATTCACCAAACGCCGAGGAACGAAAATCGCTACTTACTGAAAGTAACAGTGACATTAGAACACGATAAGTAACCTACACAATACACTACGCTATACTGACGCGCTATAAGGCAGTACCAGTTATTTACTGTAGAATGTTAAGCCAATTCTTGTGCTCAGTTTCATTCTATTGAAAATGAGATATTGAAGCTGCCATCGTAGTAAGATGTAGGACCCGAAATCTTGAAATGAGAGCCGAACATCTGAATTAACCCGTTGAAATTAAGAAAATTAAGAGCGATCCAGACAAGGATGCTTACCTATGTGAAATGTGTTGCCATATAAATATTTTTAACGTAATTTAAAAGTTTAAAGCTCTAGTATATGCAGAACTTAATGGTGTTTGTTTAAAAAAAGGTGAATATTAAAAAAATATCCAATTCGCTTCCTTCGTCAGCGACTATTTCGGTTACCATTGCAACAAAATAAATGAAGCATAGGCCTAAATCACTTGAAACGTTCGACGAGCCTGATCGAACGATTATGCGTTTGTGTTTTCTTTTTCACAGAAAACTCCGCTAACCATTATCGCGAAACATTTAATACAGTGAAATCACTTTAAACTTATCTTATCACTTTTCAACGTACACAATTCATAACGCTATCAAAAGAATGCCTCGCGTGCTCTTAGAAATCTGTGACGTCTCTGTTACATCAGATCCGAACGGACGTGTCCAAACTTGGCACTAGCATAACCTAACCGAACAAAATGCATATCAGTTACTTATAGGTTTTTAGCGAATGTACATTAGAATGGAGCAGCCATCATAGTAAGACCCCGTCCTGGGACTTCGAAATGAGCGCCGATCTTATGAAATATAATCACTTTTTGAGGGGTGATTACCTTTTTTAGGACCTTTGATATCACCATCGCGTAGCATTAAAATTTTCGTATATTAGCACTTCAAACTTTCAAATTGCATTGAAAATACGAAAATTAACCCAATCACCGTCCAATTAATTTTATTCTAATTTTACAAATTTTGAAAAAAAACCACAATACTAAATTACGGGAAACTCCTGAACATTCAGCAAAAAGCCCCATCACAACGGTATTGCAGCGCACAAAATAAAAACAAACATTGATTTTTATACATTAGATGCCCTTAAGTGACGTAAAGCCACAAGAGTAGAATTTGCAACTACCTAAACAATGGAAAAATTGTAATATTTTCAAATTTTAAAATGGCAGGTGGGTTTGAGGAAGTTTCGCGAAGTTCTAGTCTGCGACAAGCAGAAAACTTTAATCTTATCACTTTTAACATTTTGCAGTTTTGCACTTAGTGTGTTAAGTTACAAGATTACACTAATAAAAATAATTTTTACCCACACCAGAGGTGAAGTAACGGTTTTAAGGAGCTTGTTCCATGTCAATGTTATTTTCTTATTTTCCTTCATTAAGGATATACGCTACTTACCTAACCTTAAAAAAAATGTTGTAAAACCTAATCCATGATCTCGAAAACAAACAATTATAATTACTGTATAACATTTTGTTTCACAATTTTTTGTCGAGAACTTGTCATTTGTTATTGCAGGTACCTCTATAATTGTACAGAACTAGTTGTGAATATGTAACTTGTAAACTGTTAGTCGATAGTTGAACTGTTTTACTAACAAAACCACACCAACTAAGTGCGGAATACTGAACTGCGGAATAAAAGCGCTTAAAAGTAAGGTCGGCACAAATAAATTACTACACAATCGCTTAACTATAACAACCTAAGCAGCAAGACGCGCGTCAGCTGTTTGCCAAACGCCAAATAATAACGGACCAATAGTTTTTACATTGCCTCTCTGTCGTTGCTTACCAAATTTATATCGATATAATTCGCGCGGATCGACGAATAGAACTCAGTGACCGACTTCTATGTGTAAAACGTTAACGGATCTTTGAAGGATTGAACGTTCACTTCAGTCTGTCTAGTGCCTCGTCGCGAACATTCTTCTTTTAGAACGGTTTTAAGTTATAGAAATAAAGACAGAAAATGGCGATATGACAAAACATTGTAGGCCTACATTACGAAAGTCAAGTGATTAGTAATTTATTCATTCTATCGATTTTATCGATGTTCTGTATATGACGAATCTAGATCGCACTGAAGACAACAAAATCCGTATTTAACTGGGTTTAACAAGAAATGTGTAACATATTTCAGTTTCAAAAAAAAATATTTAATTTGGCAGCCAGTTAGTTTATCAGTGTCAAAGTTGATTTACGTAAATTATTAAATGCATTCGAAATACAGAGTTTGTCCGGCCCCGAATGTTCGGCAGAAAATTGTCGATTCTGTCGAAGCCCGCCGGTTCTGTTTTCGCCAAAATAAACGGTCACGTGACTGTTTATTAGCGCAAAAAAATTGCAACTGCTTTAAGAAAATCTCAAAAACACCAAAAGAAAACAAAAATATTTTCAAACATATGTACGGTTCGAAAAGAAAAGTTTACTGATAAACATATGACATATACATAGTATTATTGTCACAGCAGTTATCCAGTAGTTGTTATCACAAGTAGTGTGTCACATACAGTACTCTGTTACAATGCTACAAGTTTTCATAAATTAATTAAAATGCAAAAAACGAATAAATAAAATCTTACAGGCACGTTCCGCAAAGACGCACAAAAGGCTTGCTCGATTGAAAACTCTAACAATAAGTTACAATATAAATTCAGATCTTGAAGTCAAAACTGTTTCTTATCTTGTGCTACTGACACGGTATTACAACTTGACATTTTATGATATATTTTTCTTAATAAAATTAATGTTGATGATACATTTTGGTTTCTTTACAAATGTTACGATTTTTTTTTTAACGTCCGACTATTGTGCACACTTGGGCTAATACAGACGATGGGATGATTTATAGCGTACGAAAATGCCAAGCCCTGGCCGGGTCCTCGGGTTCGATTCCCGGCCAGGGCTTGGCATTTTCATACGCTACAAATGTTAAGATTTGCTAAGATACGCTACAAAATGCTACGAATTTAAAGACAATTTTAAGTTGCCTTTCCACAAATATCACATATTTAGAAGAATCTTTGTTTCTTTCTCTCTGTAAATTGTAGACTACTATGTGAACTAGTAAGTAGCCTACTAGACTACTATAGACTAGAACATTTTTGGGGAAAACTTATTTTATTTTTAAGCTCGGAACAAAATTAATGAAACATATAATTATCAATAACCCAGGCCAGCAGCTGTTCTGTTTGCTTGGCTGTTACGTATTCTAATATCACTGGATACTGGATAAAGCAACGAGTCTGTGGAGACAATACGTCTGCTGTCCACTCCTGTCGAAACCCATCCTGACCTTGAAGTGTCTAGCTATTCATTCCAAGGTCACTCGACACGCGATATTAGAACAGCTTCTCGAGTCCCCGTAGTCAATATTTTGTACACAATCAAAAATAAATATATCATAAATATACTGAAACCACATCCCAAAGGTACCGCGGGCATTTTTATAAAGGCTATACAAAAGGAACAAATATTATCTCAAAATACCTATTAAAAATAATCAATCGTATGATATGTGTATGATTTACAAATACTATTGGTTTATTTATTTTATTTCATATTACAAATCTCGGGTTTAAAGTTCGGTTTATGCCTCGGCTAGCTTTCAGTTTCATAAACACTTAACGTTAAGTAATAGCAAACCTTTTATGGAAACTTACAAATAAATTCTAAAACTATGCTAACATTTCATTTTACTTAATAACTAGATGGGTGATTTGCTGGTGAAAGATCTGAGGTGATTTTTGGATGATTTAACAAAATAAAATGATGGATTTAAATTTAGGCTATTGTACATTAGGTTAGTTTTAAAACAATCTGTAAATTTTCACTATTTCCAAGAAAAAGGGTTTATACGTTATTAATTATGTCTTCAAATCTGATGATTAAAGCTACTTATGAAATTTTTAATTTAGTATTTAAAAACTCAGCAATGTTTTACAGCTTACAATTATGTTACCAGGTATTTTATTATTTCCTATAAATTGAATTTTGTTGAATACTGAATAAAATGGATGTTGGAGTGCAGTTACAAATTGGTTTCTTAATTTCTTTGACTGATGCTTAATTATTCTTTCACTGTTACATAATTGAATCTTTTTCAAATTTTGATAATTTAAATGCTCTTCAAATGCTTGGATATGAAGAATAAAATTCGCAATGGCTTCCTCATTATGGATTTTTTACTTTTTCTTCTTATTCCTCGGCAAACTATTGCTTGTTCTATTTTTTCTTACAGATTGATTCGGGTAATTCTTTTATGTTTTATATGCCAGTATCTTAATCCTAAATGATTGTTACAGTATTATTATGAATAAGATATTTAATTAACTACGGACTGTGAATAAGAATGGGCTACGGGTGTTTTCTTTCTTTAACGTAAGATCAGGTCCGGTGATTTATGATACGCTACCCTGAGGTGATTAGGTGTATTTATGTATAATTGAAATTTCGATGTCATTACATTATATACAATTTTATTAAAGTTAACTACCAATTCTTTGACCTATGACGATCGTCACGTTTTAATATAGTATTTTTAGATGCTCAGTGAGTGGTATCGTATCTGACAGAGCCCTTTTGTTGAGACGGTAACCAAAACCAGTAGGCCTACACCACAAGTGTGTTCACGTGTCTGGTAGTGAGATACCAACCATCCCTAATAAATACAGAAATACAGGGACCTCTCTCTCTTTATTATACAGGCTAATCCTGTTAACCGAAATGTTTCATGCTGCTGCGAAAACAGACACCGAAAATACACGCACATTGCAATTAATATAAACCATTGTTATTAACATAAAACAGAGAAAATATCATTAAAAAGATTTCTGTTTTTGAACCAAAAATAAAAGTCATGTATCATATTTTCTCTTCCTCTTTAATATTAATTACGATAATTTGTTCACGACAAATTAGCATAGCTAGTTTTTAATAACATAACCTGAAACTTATTATAGCCTATCAGCTGTTCAATGAAATCAACTGATCGTTACGAATTTAATATAAAACAACTAATTTTTTACTATAACTACCAATATAAATTTGTACACTCGCATCACGGGAAGTGCAAAATCCAACATCACAACCAGCCCAAAAACATGATGCATGTTAAAAAACACCTGGTGTACTCTTGAATTCATTTCAAGAGTTTTAAAATGAATTCTTGTTTTTATTTCAATCACCAAATATTTTCAAACAGCTGGTTATTCGCTACGTGTGTTGGCTTAGACCTACAATATAGGCCTACAAAATGATAGTTACTTATAAATAAGACGAAATAAACTAGCTTATTAGATTAATTACCGTTACATGGCCAAAATAATAAAAACTAAATTACAAAAACTACAATACAGTAAAATATAATGGTAGTCTAGTAATTATATAATTATTTGTCAAATTGTAATGGACAACAGATATTTAATTTCAATAGGTTAATTACAATAATTGCATTTAATTACTTACGACATAAACAAAAACTCGTGCGACTCTTATAGTTACAAGACATTAACAAATAACCGGTAGTCTCGCTCGCATAATGAAGTGAATACAAAAATAATAACAAATATGTAAACGAACATTTCGATAGTGACTAGCTTAATTTTTTTATAGACTCCAATTTTGTTAAAAGACTGGACAATTCCATTCCACCAACATCTGTTTCGTCTTCAAATATCGATAAATTTATTTCATTTTGACATAGTAATCAACGTTAAAATCTATGCAAATGAACCACGACCCTCGTGCTTCTATAAGACTTAAGTATTAGGGAGTAGGCCTATTTCATCTAAATTCGAACGAATTTGTTTAAACAGGGTTTTCTTTAAAAATGGATCCGAAAAACGTTTTTGTATCTACTGAACAACGGATAGGATATTTCCATGCCTATCTCGCTACATTATCGGCTGTTCAAGCTGACACATTTCGTAGAGAAGGACGGTGAAGCAATAAGTCCGAAGATAATTTCGTGTAAAACAGAATTGCCAAAAACAACCTTGACCGCTTTGATAATAATCTCCTCGGGCGACACGTTTTGGTTGTTTCGGCCAGTTATGTCATTTTAAAAATTACTACGTTATCTTGGCTACTCTCAATTACACTGTAATTTAACATAGACAAATTTGTATAATTATTCCGTAGATCTAGAAACAAAATTGTCTATTCGTTATAATTTTCAAATTTGAACTGTCAAGAAGGGTGTTTTCTGAATATTTTTAAGCAGAACAACTTGTTTAAAGCAAAAAATTCTTACAAATACACAACATGGATTCTGAACCACATGTAACAAAAAATAAATAATGCCAGAAATTGTACAAACTTTCTCGCAGTGATTGTGCCCAAAACGTGCGCAGGCTCCTGCTGTTGGTTGTAACCTATAGCTATCGCGAGGAAATAAACTGTTCAAAAAGATACACACGTTCAATTATTTCTCAAAGAAATCCTGGTCGGAAGTTAACTTCAAATAATCGGAAACTGGCCCAATTTCTCAAATCAGTAGACCTACATCAAAATTTGCTCAAACGAAAGTCTGGAAAAACGGATTGGGAGAAAATTTTAAAAAACTGCAAGTTTTAGTTTTTTTCTGTAGAATTATAAATTTCGTTTATTTCAAATGTAGTTCCGATACAAATCTCAATAAAAGTACAAAACCTGATCAACCGATTTTTTAAATGTACGGTGTTTTTGTTCAATCAATCAATAGTCTAACTCCCGAAAAGGATATTTGAATTAATTTAACGGATGTAATTGAAAAATGTAATTTTTACTTAGATGTATGTCTGGGGGGGGCGCAAACACCACTGCAGACTAAATAAATTGACTCATTTTGTTGAAATTTGTCATGTATGTTCTCATTTATTTCTCGAATCTACTTTTTTTAATAAAAAAAAGATTTTAAAGCTCTCTTTTGGTTATAAAACTTTAAATTTTTGATATTTTCTTATTGAATTTTGCTTAAATGCAGTCTGTAAGTATGGGAACGAAAATCATTGATCGCTCTAGCACCAGATAAACCCACTTCAGGAACTATTGGGAAAAACACACGAAAATCATTGATCGCTCTAGCACCAAATAAACCCACTTAAGGAGCTATTGGGAAAAACGCGAAAATCATTGATCGCTCTAGCACCAAATAAACCCACTTAAGGAGCTATTGGGAAAAACGCGAAAATCATTGATCGCTCTAGCACCAAATAAACCTACTTAAGGAGCTATTGGGAAAAACGCGAAAATCATTGATCGCTCTAGCACCAAATAAACCCACTTAAAGAGCTATTGGGAAAAACGCGAAAATCATTGATCGCTCTAGCACCAAATAAACCCACTTAAAGAGCTATTGGGAAAAACGCGAAAATCATTTATCGCTCTAGCACCAAATAAACCTACTTAAAGAGCTATTGGGAAAAACGCGAAAATCATTGATCGCTCTAGCACCAAATAAACCCACTTAAAGAGCTATTGGGAAAAACGCGAAAATCATTGATCGCTCTAGCACCAAATAAACCCACTTAAGGAGCTATTGGGAAAAACGCGAAAATCATTGATCGCTCTAGCACCAAATAAACCTACTTAAGGAGCTATTGGGAAAAACGCGAAAATCATTGATCGCTCTAGCACCAAATAAACCTACTTAAGGAGCTATTGGGAAAAACGCGAAAATCATTGATCGCTCTAGCACCAAATAAACCTACTTAAGGAACTATTGGGAAAAACGCGAAAATCATTGATCGCTCTAGCACCAAATAAACCTACTTAAGGAGCTATTGGGAAAAACGCGAAAATCATTGATCGCTCTAGCACCAAATAAACCCACTTAAAGAGCTATTGGGAAAAACGCGAAAATCATTTATCGCTCTAGCACCAAATAAACCTACTTAAAGAGCTATTGGGAAAAACGCGAAAATCATTGATCGCTCTAGCACCAAATAAACCCACTTAAAGAGCTATTGGGAAAAACGCGAAAATCATTGATCGCTCTAGCACCAAATAAACATACTTAAAGAGCTATTGGGAAAAACACGAAAATCATTTATCGCTCTAGCACCAAATAAACCTACTTAAGGAGCTATTGGGAAAAACACGCGAAAATCATTTATCGCTCTAGCATCAAATAAACCCATTTAAGGAGCTATTGGGAAAAACACGCGAAAATCATTGATCGCTCTAGCACCAAATAAACCCACTTAAGGAGCTATTGGGAAAAACACGCGAAAATCATTGATCGCTCTAGCACCAAATAAACCTACTTAAAGAGCTATTGGGAAAAACGCGAAAATCATTGATCGCTCTAGCACCAAATAAACCCACTTAAAGAGCTATTGGGAAAAACGCGAAAATCATTGATCGCTCTAGCACCAAATAAACCTACTTAAAGAGCTATTGGGAAAAACGCGAAAATCATTTATCGCTCTAGCACCAAATAAACCTACTTAAGGAGCTATTGGGAAAAACACGCGAAAATCATTGATCGCTCTAGCATCAAATAAACCCACTTAAGGAGCTATTGGGAAAAACACGCGAAAATCATTGATCGCTCTAGCACCAAATAAACCCACTTAAGGAGCTATTGGGAAAAACACGCGAAAATCATTGATCGCTCTAGCACCAAATAAACCCACTTCAGGAACTATTGGGAAATACACACTAAAATCATTGATCATTCTAGCACCATATAAACCCACTTCAAGAGCTATTGGAAAACACACGAAAATCGGTTTCTTTTTAAATCTTGGATAAATCAAAGAAAATCAAAAATTTTCATGAAAGCCTTAATTTGCTTAAAGAAACCTATATTTAAAAAAATGTACTTTAAATTCAAATCGCCGTTGCAAACGTTTTACAAGAGAAATTTATTGCAACGCTTGCATGTATTCTGCGCTGCGCAGTTTTTCGCATACTGACGCAATATTGGGCCTGTGATGCAACAGTAGGCCTACGTCTTGTCAATGTCAGCTGTTTTAAATAGTATTTCATAAACAAATAAGTGCGTAAATACAGATAAGAAAATATACACACAGTTCTATACACGTTTTTACAGTGCGTTTGGAGAGGGAAATTTTCCATTTACTTTTCCCTCGCGGTGCCTTTCCTGGTTATGGTTTATCCATGGCCTAATGCCTATCCTGGGTCGATGACAGTTCATGGAACTTGGGATAATAACAACTGAGGAACAATCAAGGAAACTGTGAGCTATCCAGGAAACTGAGATAATAACAGCTGATCGCTTGGGGGGATTGTTTGTACACAGTTTTAGAATTACATTAATTAAACTGAACACAATAATTGTTGGTGCCACTTTAAAACTAGCAACTATAACTATAAACAGAATATAAATGAATTTCCTCAATGATAATTAGTTTTAAATGTCACAAATAAAAGCCAGAAACGGTAAATGTAATCATCATAATTTTAAGCGAAATATTGAAAAATAGAATGTGTTATAAAATTGTTTCTAATTAGATTTAATACCGAATAAATTTTCTTTAAAGTCCGGGTACTGTGTAAGTGACTACAAATTTGAGTTGGAAACTTAAGGCAGGAAACAAAATATTGGAAATGGTGAAGTCCGAAGTTTCTTAAACAGAGCGGACAAATTTAACAAAGACGAAAGTTGTTATAGGCCCACAAAATTTTTAATAAAACCGGTTACGGTATACAACTTTTCTTAAATCTGTTTTGACGGCGTTATGATTAAACCTGTTATGATTAAAATTTGATCAAATTCTGTCCAACCTATTTTTTGATAAATCAATTCCCCTACATTTTTGCCACTGCTGATTTTGTTTATATGCTGAAATTGAAATTTGGGGATTAAATAACCAACGCACATTATTTGGAACCTAAAGGGCTGTATTTGGTCAAAACAGCAACAGCCGTTTATGGAAAAATGTACTAAGATTTAAAATTTGAATCGAACGGAAGTAGTACCGAGTATTCTAGGAGTAGGACGAGAGATGCACACGGATACCCGATAACAAAAAATCTAATTAAACGTAATCAAAAAGGCCATGGCTGTCTGGCACATATTCATTAACAGAACCAAATTCCGTACTAGAAAATATTAGGCTAACCTTTTAATGTAATTAAACACATGCGTAAAGAATAACATAATGTTAATCTTGAATATGCCTAAATAGCCCACTTATTTTTAAGACTTACGTAAATGATTTAGGCATGACAGTCTCTTCAATAAAAAAAAATATAGTGGTTTTACTTCAATATCTACTGATCTGTGATCTAGAGAGTAAGAGAATTTATTTGTGTCCATATATCGAGGCCTTAATTTTAAAAATAATTATTCCCAAGTCCTTCTTGAACAAAAATCTGCTCTAATGATTTTGATTAAATTGAATTTTTAATTACACAAAGTAGACTGCGTGTGTCTGTCTGACCCAGAATATCGGCCGCATTTGAAATAACATATTTACAATTAGGGAGTGGAAATAATCACTAACCGTTGTGGTTCTATTTTCTTTTATTTCCAATTTTCAAAATTGAATTGAATTATGAATTCTTCATAATATATTTTAGCGAAATTGCAAGCACTGATGTTGAGACATTATATAAATCTTCCTGTTTTTGTTGTTGTTAATAGCTTTTGAAGTGGATTTTTGGAGGAAATGTAGACAAGATAGAATATTTGAGGAAACTGGATTTCCGTATTTTAGTTTAAACTTCTTTAAAACTGAGAATTTTCTTTTTAAATTTAACATCTGATCTAATGTTTTTCTATGACTATTTTCATTAAAATGTGTCGGCTTGTTCTGTGTTAATACGTTTAAATACAGTATGTAGCCTGTACAACTTACTCCTGTATCATTTGTCTAGCTTTCTGCTGCCACATTACTTTCATGAAAATTAATATAGACAAGTAAAAGTAATTTTCACTTTTATATTCGTAATCATATAAAACTTAAATTTTTCGTAGGCCGTTACTTTTCAAGACATTTTGAAGTCAATTTTGTTTACATTTCGCAAAAAAAATCTTCTAACTTATCGTGTTTACGTTAGCGGGGTGTTATGCGAGAGACTCAATGAGAGATACAATACAGTACCGCGATCTCGCATAAAATATTTTAACAGTTCTTTAAAGAGTTCGCGAATCAAATTGTTACTAGGAAACCTATTTGTATGTTCAAAAAAAATGTTCAAAATAAAAGACAGACAATTTGCGTTTTTAGAAAGGCGATCAAAAACTAATTGCTTTTAATCTGTGGGTATTACGATATTACAAAAATACACGGAAATTTCGAACAACTCATTAGTAATTCTGGAAATAAATTCTCTTGTGTTTTATCAAGAAACGATAGTAAAGCCTGTGCTAATTAAATAGGTGGCTATTTTGATAACGAAATGGTTTCATTAGCAAAAACTGGCAACAAGTTATCAAAGTTTTACTTAATATCACAAATTATAAACGTAGTTGTGGTTTATCTAATCTAACCTAGTGCCATTGTTAATCTGATAAATCTACTCTATAAAACGGATATAATTTCAAAAAATAAACGTTCCTAACCTCAATTTTTTTATAACAATGTTAATGACAAATAATAAGCTGTGAATAGATCATTCTACACTAGTAAGAAATTAACAATTTTTCTTTATTAACATCATCACTATTCTGAATTAAATTAAAAAGTGATAAAATAATAACGTACTAATAAATAAAAAACTGTAGAAAAAATTGTTTTTTAAGTTAATTTATAAAATAGGTATTTTATTTATAGGCCTTAGCCAAATTTTTGTTTTTATTAACTTCCATTCCATAACCCTCCATATATTTCAAATTTGTTTTTAAACTCAAAGTACAGTAAAAATTTGGTAAAAATTAATTTGTTTATATTGTAGGCTAACTACAAACTAAAAAAACTAGTTGGTATGTATAAAACTGTTAGCAACTTACACTTCAAAATATTTATCCCAGTCAAGATATTTTCACACACGATTGTTCAATTCAGTTTTTGTCACTTTGAAACTAAGCCGGTATTGGGTACCACAATTAAGTCCCGACTCTAAAGAGCTACTCGTAGCATAACAGAAAGCTTTATTGAGACGCTTATCGTGGCCTGATGTCAGGCCATGTGAGTTGAGCCAATCAGATCCATCGTTTTACCCCTTCCACGCCGCTTCAGTCAATTCGCGAGTCCGTCAGACGTAACGAATGCGGGGAATTGTTTACTTCTAGTAAAGAAAAATATCCCTTCGTGTGACCAAATACATTTTTAATTAAAGCGATTTAAAATGCTGAAATTAATATTTTTGTGTCTTAGTTTTCATCTAAATGAAAAACCAAAAAAAGATATTTTAGGCATTATTTCTTAATATTGTACTTGCAATTTTAATATACATCACAACATTTGAATTAATTGTGGATAAAATAAACTCATAAAAAATACTAATTTGATGTTGGCGGAAAAATTCTTTTAGGCTAAGTCAGTTTTGAAGACCTGTTGGTACTTTACTATGTACTTTACTAGGATTTGTACATTAACAGAGAACAAACAAACTGACTTGATTTCGATGAATTTAACTCGTAGGCTAAGTAAAAATGGTACCCATTAGTATTTTAGAACCATTTAAAAACAAATCAGTGACAAATCAGAACTAAATTACAATAATATTACTAGCTTTTAATTTAAGTAAATAATGCATAGGGCCTAGTACGTACTACCACAGTCATCACACAAAAAACTGAATATATAGCCTAAATATTCTGTATTCTCTACTCCAATTTTTTTACTCTTTCTAATCGATACACAAATTAAAATTTAGAAAACATTATTTCATTCGTTTTCATAATTAATTGTATAGTATATATAGTATGTGATTTTAATCGATGTGCATGAGTGATAGAAGAGAAAAGTGTAGGCCTAACTCCATTTAGTTTTTTTTTTTTTGTGTTTAACGTCCGACTATTGTACACACTTGGGCTAATGCAGACGATACTATATGTATTTAGTGTTTTGTAAATAAAAAAAAAATGTTTAAAAGCGTAATGTATTTTATGTATGCACTGTATATACCCATATATTACCTGCATCAACTGTAATGTTTTAACTATCGAAAATAGATTCATTTTTATTTATATTTCATTAGCATGCTACTACAAGAAACATAAGCATTTTCTGATGCAAATTAATTAAAAAATAAAAGTTAAATAAATTAAATGAAATATGTTTTAATTAAAACAGATTGTGCTAATTAAAAAAACATAAAAATTAATTTTTTCATTACGACTACACAACAAAATAACACATTAATATATCAACGTACATTGGACTTGACCTTGTACAGAAATTAAGTTCATTAAGATATTTTTTTAATTTACGTAGTTCACGAACATGAGAAACAAGATTTAAAACACGTGTAACAGTAAACAATTTTTTATGCTTTTGTTACAAATGAAGCATAAACCTTAGGAGGGGCGTAACTTTACAACCGGTAAGTTATTTCCATCGCTGGCTAACTGTCAACTTAGTCTATTCTGTAAAAATAACTGATACCGTTAAATTGGGTCTATGTAAGAATATATTTCTATTTATCCACTACCATTTTCCAAGGACTCTTATCAACGGTTAATATATTAAACCATACCATTTAGTTTCATATTAGGTGCAGACCTAGGCCTATTGATTACATTTATATGCTAATGTAACTAAAATAAACATTATATTATTATTCTATAATTATTTTTTTTTTTTTTTTAATTATAATTAGTAGCATATTTCATACTGGCTTCACAAACCGATCATTTATTCTGATTTAGAGAACGAATTTGAAAAGAAATTAACATTACTTACACCTAACCTAAAAACATTGACAGATGAAATTTGAAGTCAAACAAATTTTAATAATACTTTGACATGTTGTTTTAGTAGCTTTCCTATGATCACACTCTTAATATTGTTTAAATAGGGTAAATTGCTACAACTTACTATAAACAAAGTAATCCAAAACTGAATAAAACTGGACCACTAAATAGGTGCACACTTCAAAGCTGGCGAAGAACCGACGTATACGGCTAGACGACACCACAGTGAATGTGACAAATGAAAATTTACCAAGCCTTAAATCAATTTACAGTCACAAAAGAATTAAATGATCAAAAGTCTGATAAAAAAATCAAACAGTCCAAGTATCCCCACTACACATTTTCATTCTTTGAATTTATTGAACAAGTGTAATATGCAAATCTGATTTGTCTGGCGTGGTATATTTTATGTTCGCATGTTGGCAATCCTCGGATCAGGTGACTAACTCATGGGTCGTGGCGGGCAAATCATTTCGCTATGTACAAAAAACAACGCCACGATAGAGCGCATGACCTGCGTAAGAAGTTCTGCAATCGGTCGGTTTCCAGATGTCTAGGTCAAGGTCAACATATGAGTGTGTTATCCCAGTGGTTACAGAATTTACAATGTAATTTTACGCAAGTTTTTTTAACGTCTCATTTTATATTCATGTGTTATTGTTTCTCAAGTCATCTAGCTTTATGTTAATGCTTAAAATTGAAGTAAAATCTGTTATCGGCATTTTTATAATAGCCTATTTTTGCTAGAGGAATGTTTCTAAAAAATGAGAAAAATTAACACCAAAACTTTTCAAAGAACATTTTTTATTTCATTTTCTTATATCTGTCTGTCTGTTACATTTCTACGAAAACGGCTTATCTCATGAGCTAATCTAATGATCCCATTGTTATCTCTTATGCATGTAGCCTACAATTAGATTTGCGTAGTAATTGTTCCATAAAATATTAGAGGTTATTCGGGATTAAGGATTGAAATGTAAGATTAAAAAGATAAAACAAGTCTGCCTCAATGTTTTACTATTTACTTGCGGATTATGGTTCCAAATAAATTTTTAGTTGTATCGTTATTGAACACATTTTTGGAAGAAACAAGTAATAAATATTCGTGAAACACTTTGAGCTCTAAAAAGCTTTTTACCTGCATGTCTGTCGGTCACTGGGTGTGCGTGCGTCGTGCGTGCGTGTGTGCGCGCGTGTGTGTGTGTGTGTGTGTGTGTGTGTGTTTTTTTTTTTACTGCATACTTCTATGTTATACATATATTTTTGTTGTTTAATTTCCTCATTTCAATTATTTAATTATATATTGATTTTCAATAATACATTATAAAAATGTTGATACTTTTGGAAATTCGACTCCATCAGATCAGTGAGCCGGCTGTGTGCCGCCACTATTATTTTTATGGTGTAAATAAACGCAAAAATTCCTTCTTGAAGTATTATATGTAATTATTGTCAGTATAAATAAACTTGACATGCAGATTTACGGTACAAAGACGTAATAGAAGCGAATTTACAAAAATGTAACTAGTAGATTAACAGTTATTACATAAACAAACATTTCGTTAGGAAACATATATTATTTAGAAACAGAATAACGCTAATTTATGCAATATTAGGTCGAGTGGTCACCAAATGCGGAGCGGAGTTGTGCTGAGCGGAGCGGACTACGTATTCAAAACCTAACCTATTGTTTTTAATGTAACTGCGGCCACTGAAAGCGTAACGGAGCTGAACGGATTCAAGTGGCTGGACTCCACTCTGTGCAGTTTTGACTCTGTCTAGTTCGATTTTGAAGCCTACTCCGCTTCCTCCACCACACTGATCACTGCCCTAAATTTATTATTTCTCGTTATCTTACCGTTGCTTATATTACGGTTTTTAAACATAGTAGTTTCCTGTTACAGTAGGCCTAGATATTTATATTTCAAAGATTTGTGTCTTTGGTTTTTCGTAAGCAATCCATTTCATTATCCCATAGTTACAGTTAACAAAAAAAGTCCCCTTCAATACACATGACTGTTTTCCTCAAGACAGGTGTAAAGTGTTGGTTGCATAACTACTGCAAGACTCCTTGTAAATAGACTGGAGTGTTCAAGGAGAAAGGTTTACACGTGTATTTTAGAATGTTCAGTGAAAAAAGTAAAGAATTAGTCCTGTTTATTTGTTGACCGACAGAAATGAAGAAATCAGTGTGTATTGTTTAGTCAAACTATTGATAAAAATGTATATATACAGGGTGTTCAAGAGGAAAGGTGTACAATATAATTATTTAGTTTAGAATGTAAAACGTAAAAAAATCATTCAACTAAAGCTGAGCAGTTTTGGATGACGGATTGTATTTTTACAAAACATTTTTCATGACTGTAATTTTATTTGGAATGTTAATAAAAACACTTTTTATACAACCAGTCTAACATAGTAAGGAAAATGACGTTTCGCTCAGCTTTAAAAATAAATGCAAGTACAAACATAATACACAAACTTTTTCATATTCGATTATTTGTAAATGCGTTGAAGTCCACACATATAAATTTTACTAATCGAAAAGTATATAGTATATTAATATAAAATCAATTTGAAGAAAATTCCCTATGCGAATACGGCAAAATACTTAGGCCTGACCTTAGACGCTAAACGTAAATGGAAAGTGCGTGTGACAATGAAAAAGAGGACTTTAATATCAGATTCAGAAACATGTATCGGCTTTTAGGTAGAAATTCTGAGCTATCAATACATAATAAACTGCTTTTACGTCGGCAAATTTTAAAATCTGTACTGTATGTATGGTATACAGATCTGGGGCTGCACAAAGAAGACAAATGTGAATATTGTTCAGAAATTTCAAAATAAAGTACTTAGGTGTATAGTGAATGCACCGTGGCATATTAGAAATGATGATTTGCATCGCGACCTGAAGATGGAATATGTCAGAGATAAACAAGAAACAGTGCAGTATTTGCACAAACTACAGCAGCATGACAGTGTCGAAGAAGGACGGATGAGACCAGAATAGTGCGAAGATTGAAAAGAACAAAACCGATTGAGTTAGTTCAATAGACATTTGTTTATTTTGCGGGACTAGCCAGTGGGGTATAACCCAACAACTGTGATACATACGATAAGTTAATAAATGATTGTAAGAGTAAGTTGTAATAATGAGTTACAAAAAATGCAATTATTTGCACAAAAATTTGGATGTCAAACAACGGTACGAAATCGGGTCATCGGATGTTTCCTTGAAGAATCAGCCGGACAGTGTAACACTGAATAAGCCCGGCGGAGGTCAGGGTTTCAATTGTTCTTTTGAACCGTAAATATCTCTTATTACAAATTCGATACAATAAATTTAGTCGTAAATCTTCAAACGTAATTAAATTTTCAGAAAAATCCGATTTTATCATCCGATAATCCCATTTTAAAAATGCTGATTTTTTCACATGTACCGACCAGTACAACTTGTAGTATTTTTTACTACTTTTGAACAAATATTTTCCAAAATGGTTAGTACCGATTTGATGAATTTTCATTTTTAACAATAAAATGCAATTATGAATGAAAAGAGACATAAATATTTTAATGAAAGTTTTAAAATAACTTCGACATACGGACAAGTCACACATGTTGCATGACACAATACTTTATACGTCGCTTAGTGAAGAAATAAATGCGGGCTACCAATAAGTGTTCGCCTACATAATCTTGGAATGAAATGGTTTCTTCGTAAAGCACTCTATATAAAAAATATTGCAGTTAAAAGCAGTCAAGGTTGGTCAACCTGTTTGATGAGATGGTAAACACTGACCACTGAGGTCGACAACGTTTGGTTTAGGTTCCGTTTTTCAAGTCTGTTGTATTATTTATGTGGCTGTGGCAATAGGCCCTACTGTGTCAAACTGCTCCTTAGATATTTTTTAAACATTTTCAAGTGTGTATTTCTTATTTAAAATATTTTCAAAATAATTCTAAATTTAATATAAATTTCGTGAAGTACATTTTTACGTAATACATGAACTAAAGAAGGAACTTAATTTGCCGAATTCATCGCCCTCTGATATTTCTATATTGTTGCTGACATTTGAAATCAGCAAAGCGTGTGATATAAGTACACTGTTTGTTTTAATATACAATATTTCTGTATTGCAGACTTAATGTACAATATGCAAAGATTCATTATTTTTCGACCTACCGTTTAGATGCTAGGGGTACACTAAATGGCAAATTTTTGTACACTTTTTTGATGTTGATTTCACTATCGGAATCAATTTATGTGCCAAGTTTGAAAGAAATCGGATCAAAATTCCGAACACACACGCGCGCGCGCACTCTCTCACACACACACACACACACACACACACACACACACACACACACACACACACACACACACACACACACACACACGCACGCACGCACGCACACACAAGCACGCATGCATGCACGCACGCACGCACACTACCATGAAGGCCGTTGTTATTTTTCAAATAAAAATCCGCTATTGACCGGTTTTCAAGTATTCTTTTTTTCAAAATCTCAATCTTTATTTAGACACTCTAATTTTAATATTATCTCTTAAACTCCCGACAATCAACACACTTCGAAGAAATCTATTTGCTATTAATTAAAAAAAAATCGATTAATAGTCTACGAAAAGAATTTCTCGTCGCTAAATGGCCTGAAGTTAATTAACGTTACTGGAAATACAGCAAAATTAACTATATTCTTTTGAAATATACTTTGCAAGTCTACATTATTGTGTCCTTAAAAATGAAATCTCATTCGTAAAAAAACGGTTTGAAAGTGTCCTGGGGGACACAAACTTGCTGTTCCGTAGCAGCACAACGGCCTCAAAGCTCGCCATAATAGGGTGTAATACACAAAAAGTCTTATTTTGCATTATTAGTTCCTAGCGTTGTATACTTAATCTTCAAATTAATTAACTCTTCTTACTATTCATTACAATTAGTTAAGAGTCCCGGTTATAAATAATATATTACACATAGAAAATACTAGGAAACGCAAAGTGGTGTGGGATAATAAGGAACTAAATATTTAAAATATTATCGTCAAACAAGTTGAGGTATGAGGAACAAGTTCAGATAGAAGATGTTTTGATAATAGAGGACTGCGCAGAAAAACCTGTTTCCCCACTCCTGCAACAGCCTGTTGTATAGGCCTAGTAGGTTTTTATCAATTTTATACATTATGGTGATAACAATAGAGCTGATAGGAGATAACTTATACGTTAACATCAGTGATATAATCCTTCACAAGAACGAATCGATTTTTTGTTGGTTAACGTCCGTACTTTACGCTAGTTAGAAGGGTAAAGCGACGGCAGTAAATGCGGCTCGAACTAAAAACCTTGAGACGCGCAGTTCAGAGACATGAGAAACAAGTTGAACAAACAAAATAATTAATAATCGCTTTACACAGCTGTCCCGCTGACGTGATGGAAGCGAATTTCCAAAAATAATTTTTTATATGTTACCCCTTTTAAAACTCAGATTTGACCTTCACAAAGTGCATTAAAATCTGCACATATTGGCATGAACACTGAGCATCATGAAATTAAATTTTTGTAACTAAAAACTTTACTTTATGCAGTTTTTAACGCCAGCTACTGAACGAATGTTACTAGTTAACAAACTTCTTTAAGTTGTTACCAAAATCTATTTCTGTGCCAAGGTTGAATTGAATCGAATTAAAATAGCGACCGTGAACGTATTAACGTATGTACATATAAATTTTTACGACCCCTTCAAAATGCGATCTAGAGATCAGGGTCTGGGTCTTACTATGATATTGGCCAGTGGAAATTCGCCAATATGGCGACAATTTCAAATTACTTTCTTTATCTTATACTGTTTACAAAAACTGATTTTAACAAGTTAACTTTGAAACCCGTAAGTAAAAGTTAGCAAATGTAATTTTACAAAATCTATTGTAATTGCAGAAGTGAGTGTGACGGCAATCTGTATCGATTTTCGTATTTTCAAAGTGGTTCGTTGTTAAAACTTAATAATGCTAATTAATGCATGCGATTCAAAGTTGGACCGACAAGTTCATTAACCACAAAACTGCTCCAAATGGCTGTCATTTCATGTTTTTTTAAATACACTTTTTGTTTTACACTTTTTGAAAATATAATTTCGTTATCGTAAAGTCCTTGATTCGTAACTTTAATTTTCAACGAAACGTAAGTATTAATTGCTCATAGGGTAAGCATATTTTAATGCTCATTAAAGTGGTTAACTCAGATGAAAGCGTGGCCGACAGAAGCAGACGTTTAAAATTAAAGTAATTAGTGTTTATTGCCGGTTTATATTGGTCCGGTTACATTAGGCCTACTGATATTACTTATCGCGTAACGGACAGATGAGTAGGCTGTTTAAGTTGTTCAGTATTTGCAATTAATACGTGACGCACGTAGTTTTGGATTAGCAGGAAAGTTAGTGCACAAAATATTTACTGATTCTAAATTTTCAAAATCCTTAAAGTACTTCTATCCTTAAAGCACTTAAAGCTATATAGGCTAACTGATATTTACCCAAAGTCGTTAGAGGCCCAGTCTCTATGGAGTTTACACCGGTAACATGCAAAGCAAAAAGCACTCTAGTCAGAAGTAGCACTGTAGCACTGTAGCACGGTAGCAACAAGAATACTGGATGGTAGAAGCGAGGAGCTACTTCTTCAGGTACAAGATGGCCTCGAGGAGTGGCGACCTCGCTACTCACTTAATTCTGCAAAAAACATAAACAGAAATCAACAAAATTAAGAGATATTAACGCAGCGCAGATCTGTGGCTGAATGTTAGAGAAGAGCAAAGTAGCGACAGAAATGCGTCACAAAGTCTGCCTCACACTGACATAAGCTCACATATCACTTCATTCTTATACTCTTATAAACAATATAATTATTAATTATTGGTTTTTTTACACTGATTATATTAACTTATAATAAGTTCTTGTATTATGTAACAGGAAATATTTCATGCATTATATATTACCTGTATATCAAAATATATTTTTTATATTACTTTATTAAAAGTACCGCTACAAGAAATATGCAATTGATCTTTGTTCTTCAGTCCAATTAGTAATGTTTCGTTCGTTATAGTTGAAAGAAAATTGCCATTTTTTACGCAATCATTTTCTACGGAACATTTTATGAAATAGAAATTCGCCAAAAGCCGATTTTTAAACCAATAAATTTGTATTTCAGTTGTACAGCGAGAAATTATAAAAAAATATTTTATTAAATGTTATTGTTAGTGTATTTCCGTTGGAAATGGAATTATTAGAACGGTCATCATGGTAAAATCCAGTTTGGGACCTTGAAAATGAGTGCTCTTCCTGACCTTTAGCTCACTTTTTGAGGACGTTGCTAAAATATTTAACATATATTTATTTTTGATAACATATATTTATGTGTGTGTGTGTTACCATTTGATCCGATTTGATTTATTTCAAACTTTGTACAATTGACGATTTTAGTAATAGCTTGGACAAGTTCGTCACTCAACAAAATTCGTTCAAATGTTTTAAAATGGCGACCATTTAACATCTTAAAAAGAAATTCAAATTTGTTTTGTTTTATACTTTTTCTATTCGTCCGTATGTTCGCTCTCACTGACTTTACAAAAATAACGATTACAATAAACAAACATGTGGAAATACGTTTTACCCAGCGGAACTCGAAACTTAAAGGAACTAATGGATACTTGTTTTTGTACTTCCCTAATTAAAGGTAAAATCTAACCTAACCATCTTGGCCGCCCGTTCGTCAATGCATATCTCACAGCATACACCAAATTACAGTAAACAATAAGTGAAATTGAAACCGTCAGTTTTTTTCTGCAAGCACGGAAGAACCACAGATAATACGGCCTTGAAACTGAGAAGTCACAGTACCGAAGCGTGCGAGGCGCAGATAAACCCTTAAGGTTATCGCACATCTTCGAGGTTAAGCCAAGAAAAAGTTATTAAACGGTGCATAAAAGTTGCACGACTACACTACAAATATTAACTTGTGAGAGTATTTTCTCCCAGCCTTTTTATAGGTATTTTCACCGCCGTGATTTCAACGAACTTTGGTGATTCTTTAAAAAGCTAATTTATGTTAACACATGTTGACGCTGATTGCGGTCGTGAAATCAGATTTACAGAAATGTGTAAGATAAAATAAGTTACGATGTTTAGATGTTTAATGGCCGAAATTTTAAAACCAACGAACATGTTCTGCTGGGTAACAAATGTGTCAATAGGGAGCCCATCCTATTATAAAAATGAAGTTTCGTACCATGTTTGAACTCAAATCTGACCACAGTTGGGGACATTAGATTGATCACATACACGCACGCGCGCGCTCACTCTCTCTCTCTCTCTCTCTCACACACACACACACACACACACACACACACACACACACACACACACACACACACACACACACACACACACACACACACACACACACACACACACACACACACACACACACACACACACACACACACACACACACAAACACATACACACACGCGCGCGCGCGCGTTTGACGAGGTATATTTATACCTTATTGTATGGTAACAAATCTCGTAATAAAAGATTTAAAACTGCAACTAAAGATTTACACATAACCTTAAAATTTACTAATGGAAGAAAGAGATTTTTTTTAAAATTGGTCGTTTGGTAAAGAGTGTATCTATAACAGATAATCAGTTTTAAAATAGAGATTTGGGATTTTTTAAAATGAAAATTACTCTTTAAACGATTTGTTCAATTTACAATTTTGCTTGAATTTAGTTCAGATGTATTTTTCATAATAATTATCAATATCTTAAGCTAACATAAATGGACACAAAAATGTTAACACCTTACAACTTAGTCTACCTGCAAAGTTGACCACAGATATTGATTATTATCATATCTGTAGTCATATATTATACAACAGGACACATTGTATTATACTAACACCTCTGCATAATACTGTATAACCAGAAAGTCTAGATCAAGTTCCATTATAAGAAGCGTGACGTCACAGCCGGCCTTGTCAAAACCTTGCCGCAAACTTGCATCGCTTTTATCGAAACTGTTGTCGAGTGTTTGTGGAAAATCATTTTTTGACCGTTAACACCAGTCGTAGTGACAATCACAGCAGCAATTAGTGCAACAATTGTCAGTTATTCACTCAGTAGGCGTGGTATAAACCTTGCCGCAAACTTGCATCGCTTTTATCGAAACTGTTGTCGAGTGTTTGTGGAAAATCATTTTTTGACCGTTAACACCAGTCGTAGTGACAATCACAGCAGCAATTAGTGCAACAATTGTCAGTTATTCATTCAGTAGGCGTGGTATAAACCTTGCCGCAAACTTGCATCGCTTTTATCGAAACTGTTGTCGAGTGTTTGTGGAAAATCGTTTTTTGACCGTTAACACCAGTCGTATTGACAATCACAGCAGCAATTAGTGCAACAATTGTCAGTTATTCATTCAGTAGGCGTGGTATAAACCTTGCCGCAAACTTGCATCGCTTTTATCGAAACTGTTGTCGAGTGTTTGTGGAAAATCGTTTTTGACCGTTAACACCAGTCGTAGTGACAATCACAGCAGCAATTAGTGCAACAATTGTCAGTTATTCATTCAGTAGGCGTGGTATAAACCTTGCCGCAAACTTGCATCGCTTTTATCGAAACTGTTGTCGAGTGTTTGTGGAAAATCATTTTTGACCGTTAACACCAGTCGTAGTGACAATCACAGCAGCAATTAGTGCAACAATTGTCAGTTATTCATTCAGTAGGCGTGGTATAAACCTTGCCGCAAACTTGCATCGCTTTTATCGAAACTGTTGTCGAGTGTTTGTGGAAAATCGTTTTTTGACCGTTAACACCAGTCGTAGTGACAATCACAGCAGCAATTAGTGCAACAATTGTCAGTTATTCATTCAGTAGGCGTGGTATAAACCTTGCCGCAAACTTGCATCGCTTTTATCGAAACTGTTGTCGAGTGTTTGTGGAAAATCATTTTTTGACCGTTAACACCAGTCGTAGTGACAATCACAGCAGCAATTAGTGCAACAATTGTCAGTTATTCATTCAGTAGGCGTGGTATAAACCTTGCCGCAAACTTGCATCGCTTTTATCGAAACTGTTGTCGAGTGTTTGTGGAAAATCGTTTTTTGACCGTTAACACCAGTCGTAGTGACAATCACAGCAGCAATTAGTGCAACAATTGTCAGTTATTCACTCAGTAGGCGTGGTATAAACCTTGCCGCAAACTTGCATCGCTTTTATCGAAACTGTTGTCGAGTGTTTGTGGAAAATCGTTTTTTGACCGTTAACACCAGTCGTAGTGACAATCACAGCAGCAATTAGTGCAACAATTGTCAGTTATTCACTCAGTAGGCGTGGTATAAACGCTCTGAAAACATAACTATGTTGTACTAACTTACTTAAATGCTATCGAATTTCCATCGAAATATAAGCTTTACAACGGCCTTCACGGTAAGACCTAGATCCGGGACCTTCAAGTGACCACAGATCCTGAATTCTAGATCACTTTTTGATCTAGAAAGATTAAATCTATAATATATTGGCTACGATATATGTAATAATATTATAATACGTCGAATTACACTATTACTAGGAAGCCATGATGCAAACTAAAAGAAGATTATCTCAGAGGCCGATCATCTGATCTGAACAAATGTTCTTCGTCGAATATGTAATTTTTGACAATCGTTGTTTCTTCGTTATGTAAAGTTTAAAGTTAATGCCATTGTTTCGTTCAGAGTCGATTAACACAAAATTTACATCTGCTACCGCATCGAGCAACTAGGAAGTTGAAGTGTGGCCAGTAATGTAACATTGTCAAAGACTACGACTGCAAACCCTTGAATTTCAGGCGTCCCTCATTGAGCAGTTGGCGTGTTAATTATCACAAGACTCAGATTTATTGATTACCAAATTTGAATACTAGACCTCATGCCTCTGGAGGTTTTTGCTTGTAAATGCGTCAGAGACGGGTTTTGTGCGCAAGTTAACAGAGTGGCGTACGAAACCAGATCTAGTATTGTTTAATTACCAATAAGTAAGTCAATAAACGTGACCATGAACAATAATTTCTACCGGATACAAGGTAAATCTTTGCCTCGATAGCTTCCATTTTAGAGATATTTTTATATAGGCCTATTATCTTTCAATATTTTTTCAATTATCCGCCATCAACTTACGACCTAGACACTGCATAACCTCGAAATATAACGTACAAGAAAAATAACTATTGTCTTAAATCGTTTGTTTAATTGGGTTCCATTACATTGCTAACAAGATACTTTATTCCTTTCTTTATATCATGGCTTTTTACTTAAAGTTCAGCGTACTTAGAAAGGTAAAACAAATTTAAGTAGATGTAATCCAATGTGTGCCGTAGGCCTGCATTACAACATAATCGTGTCATTAATTTCAGTATGTGCGTGTGCGTGTGTGTGCGCGCGCATGCGTGTGTGTGAGTGTGTGCGTGTGCACGCAATCCCAATTTTATTGCGATTTGGTTCAAATATGACGTAAAAATTTATTTTAGTAATGAAATGCAATTGGACGGTGGCCAGGGTTCGATAAACATGCATACGGCTGTAGCGCTACTCATACGACAGTCTTCAGTGTGCGCAGTGATCACGTTGCCGGGGCAACCAGAGGTTAAGATTGCAGAATAGATCAAAGTCCAAGTACCTTTATCACGTGACCTGGCAATGACCTTGACTATAACACATGTGTTAACATAAATTTGTGTTGACATTATTTGCTTAATTTATGGATAATACAGCTGATGACGTAAATTTATTATCAAATTTCCATTGATGCACCCCCCCCCGAAACTCCACATCTGACCCCAGACCCGGAACCTTGAAATAAGCCTTTAAGTCATTTTTTGGAGGATTCCTTAAAATTATATATATATATATATATATATAATAGGTGTGTTCGCGCGCGTGTATGTGTGTGTGTGTGTGTGTGTGTGTGTGTGTGTGTGTGTGTGTGTGTGTGTGTGTGTGTGTGTGTGTGTGCGCGTGCGTGCGTGCGTGCGTCAGACAATTTAAACCTTCGTAATTTTTTGTCCAAAATATTTTTGAAAATCTGATTTAACCATTGTAGGCCCTAATCTAAATACTGTATAAATAGACCCTAAGCATTCTCAATTTTCAAAATCCGTTGAAATTAGATATTTAATTTTACGAACAGCAGAGTTCACTTCCGTTTTTTTAAATGCAATTTGAATGTTAAAAATGCTAATTATTGCTGTTCAAGATGGTAAAACCAGAATTTAAAAAGATTAAGGTTGCAAAATTACTTTGGGAAATTCGCATTCATTGCGTCAGCGAGACAACCTCATTAAAATTGTTTATAAATTTTCAATAGGCCATTGTCATTAAGATATGATGAAATGTCTAAACTGTTACAAAAAATATTTATATCCGTTTGTCAATATTTTATAAATTTATTTCAAAATTTCCCTTTACTTATCACCTAAATGAAAGGAACATATGTACTTTGCCAAATGCTCATATTTCAGCATGTCTTACTACAGTTTTGTATTTCAAAATACCTAATCAAAACCAGAAAAATATCTTATTTAATCCCTTATAAAATAAATTTAACAAAAAATATTCATCAAGTTTCTCACTTCAATTATTTACCTGAACCAAAAAAAAAAAAAAAACACAAAATTTTATTTCATTTACGGTTCCAGAGTAAATCGAAAAAATTGAATAAGATAAAGTCAGTCAGGGATTGTTTTTGATTTTTTCTTACATTGAATTTAACGTGCTGGAACAATTTTGTTCAAATTTAGTTTTTTGGAATTTTTTCCCCAAAATACTACTGATTTTTCCATTTTTTATATTTCATATGAAAAAAAACCAAAATCTTTCAAAAACAGCTTAAACTGTAAAAATTTGATTTCGTTCTGGCCACTTTTTCCCAATATGAGAGGACGCTGGTTAATTGTCTAAATAATAGCGACAAAAAAGACGAAATAAATTAACTAAACAGAAAATCTTTTCTTGGTATTCTTGGAGGTCTTCAGAATTAATTTGTTATTGTATAAAAATATAATTTGAAAAAAAAATATTGTACTTACAATAATTTGCATATTAGTTATTCAAAATGAGTAATTATTTATTCAAAATTATTTACACAATAATAATAAATAAAACAGCAAACAACGTATAAGTTTTAAATGTTTCAGGTTATAAACAATACATGAGAAAAACTTCTAATTAGTTAATAAGAGAAGGTTGCACGTAAGTGAAGTATTGCTATGTATTTAATTAAAGCACCAGCAAGTATGAAAGACGGATTTTAATTAGGGATGGCGCCACTATCAAAGGGCCTATTGTGCTGCTAAACCTGTAGACCGGTGCCCTCACTCCACTAAGACTGAAGAGCCCACAGTTTCCTCTTTCTTCCTGCATAATACACGGTCACATATTGAGCCCCACGGCTTGCCCTCCGGTCTTGTAGTACGGTTCCGACAGCCCTGTCTCACACCACGCGGGTTGTGTTCTTCGCACCAAGGTTTGCCCCTGGGAGATCTTCTGCCTCTGCCCCGATGCCACCTCATTTTGCGCTCCCGATAGACATTTCTACACCTACAAACGGATGCCTATTTTAAAATTATTAACCTTGTCTGTCACTTCTTCCACTGTAATTTGAGTGGGTCCACCCAGCGTCCTTACAGTCACTGCTACTGGATTCTATGGGGTTAGATATAGTCCTTGTTTCCTCAGGTCCATATTTGCAAGTTCCCCCTTTTTGGGGTTTGTTTCCAGCATAAAAATCACAAAAGAAGCTAAACGAACGACATGCCCGCCGATACAAAGCTCCGTGAGCTCTTATAGGTCAGCCGCTTAGAAAAAGGCCTACTAAGAACACCAGTGCGACAGAGAGAAAAATGTGCGAGTAAGAGGTCGAGTCCCCACTCTCTCAGCATACCACTCTCTTCTTTTTCTTCACTATCGCTGAGTAGCAACCGTTTGTAGAGTCATATTGTTAGACTCTGTGTCATTGGACGGTTGGCGGGGGCTGGAGGGAAATTCTCGCGCAGGCCATTGACTAAGTGGCTACTGGCTAGACTATAGATACGTACCAACCCAGTTTCTTCCCCTTTATGCTATTTTTAACATCCAGGTCTACTTCTGTCTCTTTACCAGCGCTTTTTGAGCTTCGAAGCTTTACAAAAGCAATATATTCAAATGATTATCGTGAACAAATTCCAATAATCTAAACGAGTACATAGTTGAGAGTGGAACAAATAACTATACACTATAAGAATTCAAAATATTCGTATACAAAATATACATGGGTAAAATATTCGTTTATTCGCTCGCTCTTGTAGAAATTGCCTCATAGATAAACAAGCATATTCGCTAGAAAGTATTCAACCATTTTACTTGTTATTCTAATATTCGAATAAACTTTAAACACTTATACATATTCGGATTTATGACATTTTTTTTATTCGAATAACCCGATACGATGATTTGCAATAAAGACGGCATTGCTTTAGGAAGTTGTGTTATTCTATGCCTCATTCTTCTGACCATTACGTACCTGCTTGTAGGTCCTTGAAATGTAATTTTCAAACATTCTTGACCTTTCTATTTTGTGACGGACAACAAATCTTACTGCACAAACTGTTTTCCGTTTTTATTGCTCGTTAGGTTTTATTATTTCAGTTGTTCGTTTCTATCTGACATAAACGGCAATGTTTTTGTTTATTCGTGACAAAATGACTATAAATAGGATGTATTTACGTCGGAAGATCCAGGGCCCAGACCTCAGAGATTGTATTTGTTATCGTGTGAGCGCTTTGCCATTTCTGCAAACACTTCGAGGCACAAAATTTAAAATTTCCAGATGTGTTATCACACTTAATTAACATTCTATTCGCCATTGAACTTCTACAGCAAGGATAACCTTACATCTGGCCAGTCAAAGCTGATATAAAGACGAACTATGCGAACGTAATTCTTTAAATAATTTCTAGATTTTTGATTCGGTTATTCGTTCTTTCAACAATAATTAATTGTTACTTACACAAAGTAATCGCGACACGCTGCCGTGATAGAAGCGAATTTCAAACAATACTTTTTCAGCTTGTATTTTTTAAACCTAGTTTTACAAACATATTCATCATTAAAATCTGCAAAAATTATAATTTTATACTTTCACATTACGCTGAGAGTAGGAAAATGAACGAAGCAGGACATCCGTAGGGTTCATTCTTTGTTTGCATAAAGTTTGAAAACTTAAAATGGCGCGTTACGCACACAATTTATGTAAACCTCTTTACGTAGACCTCTTTATGTAAATATCCTGCCTTCTTTCTTTATACTCTATTTTAAAATAGGCCTAAGTACTATATCGTATCATGTGTTTTATACGAAAATACTGTATTACTAAATATTTAATATTTAAACGCATAAGTACAGTAATAACAAAAATTTATCAATGCGAAGATAATCTTTCACATGTCCTGTTCTTTAATAACATTTAAGGTTGTCCTTTTTACATTAACCTACTTTGTTTTCCAGGTCCTTTCTTTCAGTGGACCTGTTACAACGAAAATCCATGTGTGTGTGTGTGTGTGTGTGTGTGTGTGTGTGTGTGTGTGTGTGTGTGTGTGTGTGTGTGTGTGTGTGTGTGTGTGTGTGTGTGTGTGTGTGTGTGTGTGTGTGTGTGTGTGTGTGTGCGCGCGCGCGCGCGCGCGCCTGCCTCGCTCGCTATAGCGTTCGAAAAATTGGTCAATTTGATTCAAACTTTGTACAAAGACCGATTTCAATAAATTCGTTAACTAGTAAAAATCAGTGAAACAGTTTCAAAATGGCAGCAAAATGCATAAATTTGTAATAATATGCTATATATTTTCTTAACGGTTTGTGTCATCAAAGCCAGTGTTTTCCCCCTTTTTGGGGATTAGCAGTGGCTCTATGGCCCCCGAAACGTCAGCTAAAAAGCTTATTGTGTACACCTAACACTTCACCTTAAACCGACTCCAGTGCCCTTAACGAGCTCCAGAATCTTGTGTAAGGTGTCCTGGTTGAACTCCTGATCTGGTTGCTGAGGTCCAAAGAGTCTCCTTCTTTTGGCCTCCAGGGCCTCGCAATCAAGGAGTATGTGTGCTGCGGTTTCAACACCCCGCCCGCAAAAACGACCTCAGGCGAGATTTGTAACAATCCTGCCATATGTAAATGGTTCCGGATGTGGCCGTGTCCGGTGATCACGGCAACGACCTGCCTCAGTGACCTCCTGTTAAACTGAATAAGAAAACCAGTATTAAAATCACTGCGTAAAATAACATTTTCAATTTTTAAATTCCAATGAAAACACCAAAATAAATCTGACAGTGAGCAGGGATCACTTACGTATTTTCAATGGGCTTTGCAGATTTTGAAGCTGTTTTTGGTGGTAAAATCTAATAATTATGAAAACGTAACATTAAAAAAATATTGTGATATTGGTTTAAAAAAAAAATTGTTTCCGTCACGTCTAGGGCCCGGCAGTCGATGTGGTAAAGCACCGGTTAGTTTGCTGCGTCCCTGAACTGCGCAACTCAAGGATCTTAGTTCGAGCCGCAGTTAATCCCGTCACTTAACACATACCGTTAACGCTGATGTTTTAGTTTAACTGCAACAAAGTATGGACGTTAACAAAAACACAAAAAACAAAACAAAACAAAAAATCCACCAAGTCTGCGTGCAGGCGGTAGCCAGTGGCGTAGGTCCGGATAACCTTCGTGCCAGACATGACTTCTGACTTGTGGATCCCGTGATTTCGTTATCATTCTCTTTTCGGATGCCGTTCACATGCCACAACAATAAAATCAGCTGTTTACACACACCATCCCAGCACATGGACAATCCGATACTGTTCTGGTACTAGTTATGTTGTTTCTTGCATTCAGTCGTTGGGATTCTATAGTCGAGGAAACATAAAAATGGCATAATCTCTAAAAATCGTATTATCAAAATTTTATTTTTAAATGATAGCGATCAGGATTTAATTTTGGACTTCAGTATTGTTTCTTTGAGTACGAACGAAATTTCAGCAAAATCGGGTTAACCGATTTTGAGAAATTAGGTCGATTTTTTCCAATTGCTCTTGAATCAAATTTTTTAATTCTATATGGACAGCTATGTTGTATTTAATCTTATCCATTGTTGTAATCGTTTTAAGTAGCTCTATTTAGGAATATACAATTGAGCAAAGCCGTTTTGTAACAGTTTTTCATCAAATGTAAAAAGCGTTTTTAAAAATGATCTCGAGATACGGTATCTAGCCTGATTGATTCAATGGATGCATTTCTTAGTAGTCTTTTGCAATACAGTTAAGAAATGAAATTTAATGTTAAGCTATCCTATAAATATTAACAAAAAATCTTTTGTGCAATACCATAATACTGCGACAGGCGAAGATAATGTTTTTATTTGCCTTATACTAACCAGCTGATTTTAGACAACAGTTGTGTTTCCGTTAGTGGTTTAACTTAGATATTGTTTGATTTGATTCGCGAATTTGGGCTGAAAAATCGTCTTTGAAAACGGCAAGTTCGTTGTGCAGAAATCTGCGTTCACAAGTTTTTAAACGTATAACTTTATTACCTTGCACTATTTAAAAAACCTGATCACCTTTGTAATTAGCGTTAGAATCTGCATAAATTGGCATTTAAAATTTTCGATTTTTTTTGTTGAAAATAAGAAAAATGAACCTGACAGCAGTCAGGTTTTATTTTCGTATTTTCAATGTAATTTTGAAGTTGAATATGTTAATTTATGCCGATTTAAACTTGGTACGAAAATCGATTTTAGAAGTAGGCCTGGCATAAAGAAATGAGTTTTTCAACAAAATCTGTTCAACCGTTCTAAAATGACGGCCTTTTTTATTCTTCGGAAAATATCATACATTTTTTGTTAGTTTTTTTTTAAATATGGCTTTACCATCATAATTGCATTAAGATATGGTTTTATTAATATTTAATTTTTCAAATTACATTGAAAATGCGAAGAAACATTTTCGAACTTCAAATGCAACTTAAAAAATGTATAATGCCTAATTTATGCATACTTTAATCTTGGTATATCGTGAAATCGTATTTTCAAAAAAATATTTATAAATCCGCTTCTATCACGTCAGTGAGGCAGCTGGTTGTGCGACTTTTATTAATGAAAACCAAATGTTTTAGTTGAGAACAAATTTCCTGTAACCACAAGGACAATGTAGTGTATAAACACTACGTGTAAGTATTAAAAAACAATATATTACAACTTATGTTACGTTAATTAATAATTATTGTATTATTATACTCACTTAATTATTATATTTAATAACTGTAGTCATTATATTCCATTGTAATTTTCTTAACCTACGTGAATTTATTTAGCATTTATGTAAACACACAATTATATAAGTGTGTGATAATTAAATTTGTTTACTTCAACTACTAGTTGTAAACAAAAGATTACATATTAATCTAGATTTTCGCTTTTAACAGACATGTTGCATACATTAATTCAAAAAATAATCTCCGCACGCAACTGTCTCGCCGGTATTATGGCAAAGAATTTCCAACTTTATTAGCATTTAAAATTTTCATAATTACTTTCAAAATTAAACCATTTATTTGGATTTTTTAAAATATTTATTTGTTAAGAAGTGTTTTATTTTAATTTCATTAGTACTTTTTTTCCAGTTTGCTAAATGGAATACACAATCATAATTTGTATGAGTAATTTATCATTTTACTTCTGATCTGCAAGAATAATTTTTAGGTTATTTCTGTTAGTTTCCGAGTAAGTTTGTAATTCATTGGTGAATGAAATTACAAAATTCTAAAAAAAAGTGAAGCATCCCTACTAATTACAACAATAAAAACCTTCATAGCAACATCAGATAAGCAAGGAGTGTCAAGTAAAAACGTGATGATTTCTTAAGATTAGGAATGACTGCCATTTTGAACCTCTTTTCCTGAGAAACGATTTGAAATTAATTAAAAATTCTAATTATTTAAGCAAATTTTAACGCTGGTAAGTTGTAATGTAGTGCACTATAGTTCTCTGCAGTTCATTATAGTGCAATGCATTGCAGTGTTTGCATTGCGGTATAGTGCTTTGCAGTGTAAGCTAGTATAGAGAGCTGTTTTGTGGATGTATTGCAGTATAGTTTAGTGCAGTGCAGTGTAATGTGGTATACTGTGTGGGGTGAGTAGTTTTGTGGTGTGGTGTAGTGTATTGCAGTATAGTTTAGTGCAGTGCAGTGTAATGTAGTATACTGTGTGGGGTGAGTAGTAGTGTATTGCAGTATAGTTTAGTGCAGTGCGGTGTACCATAGTATAGTGTATGGATGGTGAGTAGTTTTGTGGTGTGGTGTAGTGTATTGCAGTATAGTTTAGGGGCAGTGCGGTGTACCATAGTATAGTGTATGGATGGTGAGTAGTTTTGTGGTGTGGTGTAGTGTATTGCAGTATAGTTTAGGGGCAGTGCGGTGTACCATAGTATAGTGTATGGATGGTGAGTAGTTTTGTGGTGTGGTGTAGTGTATTGCAGTATAGTTTAGGGGCAGTGCGGTGTACCATAGTATAGTGTATGGATGGTGAGTAGTTTTGTGGTGTGGTGTAGTGTATTGCAGTATAGTTTAGGGGCAGTGCGGTGTACCATAGTATAGTGTATGGATGGTGAGTAGTTTTGTGGTGAGGTGTAGTGTATTGCAGTATAGTTTAGGGGCAGTGCGGTGTACCATAGTACGAGGTTTGTCCAATAAATACGCGAACTGGTCGAATATGGTGGCCATTACGGAGAGTTAAGCCACGCTCACTGGCCTCACGTGTTGTCTGGGACCCAATGAGCCGTCAGTGCTTGGCAGAACGTTACGCTGTGCGGATCTTGCGAGTAGAGTTATTTTTAGTTTTGGATTATTTTTTTGTTCGTCGATATGGAAATTGACCAATTCACTGAACAACGAATTAACATCAAGTTTTTGGTAAAGCTTGGTAAAAATTACCAAGAAATTGCTGAAATGTTGAGAGTTGTTTATGGTGATAATGCTATGAAGAAAACAGCCATTTTCAAGTGGATTAAGCCCTTTAAAGAAGGTCGAGAAGACGCCACGGATGATGCAAGAATTGGACGACCTTCAACCTCTTGTGTGCATGAAAACATTGATCGTGTGCGGCGTCTTGTCCTTACTGATCGCCGAAAAACTGTCCGAATGATAGCTGAAGAACTAAATTTAGGAAAATCAACAGTGCACACAATCTTAATCGAGCATTTGGGCTTAAGAAAGGTTTGTGCGAAAATCGTGCCAAAACTGCTGACTCCGCATCAAAAGTTGAGAAGAGTCGAATGTGTTACTGACTGGAAAAATTCCATGGAAAATGATGTTGGATTCTTAAATAGGGTTATCACTGGTGATGAATCGTGGTTTTTCGAGTATGACCCCGAATCGAAATCGCAAAGCATGGAGTGGAAAGCAACAGGTGAAGCTCGAACAAAAAAATCAAGGAAAAGCCGATCAAAGTCATGCTCCTGGTTTTCTTTGATATCAAAGGTGTTGTTCATCATGAATTCCTTCCTGAGGAAAAAACTAAATTCTGAGTTCTACCTTAACGTTCTCAAGCGTTTGAGAGATCGAGTGCGTCGTGTGCGACCACATTTGACTCAAAACGATGGATGGATTCTTCATCAAGACAATGCACCCGCACATTCGGCTTTGATTGTTCGCCAGTTTCTGGCTAAAAATTCAATCACTAACCTTGATCATCCCCTTATTCACGGACCTCGCCCCTGCGACTTTTTTTTCTATTCCCTAAATGCAAAAATGTGATGAGGGGACAGCATTGGGAAGATGTGGACACAATAAAACCAGAAACGACGAGGAGACTGAAAAGCCTGACTTCCGAGGACTTCCAAGGGTGCTTTGAAGAGTGGAAAAGAAGATGGGATAAGTGCATAGCAGTGAATGGAGAGTATTTTGAAGGGAACAAAATCAATGTAGATGAAATTTTGTAAAATAAAGTTTTTATGACCTTAGTTCGCGTATTTATTGGACAAACCTCGTATAGTGTATGGATGGTGAGTAGTTTTGTGGTGTGGTGTAGTGTATTGCAGTATAGTTTAGGGGCAGTGCGGTGTACCATAGTATAGTGTATGGATGGTGAGTAGTTTTGAGGTGTGGTGTAGTGTATTGCAGTATAGTTTAGGGGCAGTGCGGTGTACCATAGTATAGTGTATGGATGGTGGTTAGTTTTGAGGTGTGGTGTAGTGTATTGCAGTATAATTTAATGGCAATGCAGTATATACTATAGTTATGATTTCGAAAAAAGAGTTATAGCAAAATGATTAAATAATATAAATGCGTGCTAAGGGTTAGCCTACAGCGTGTTTTAACATTTTATAATACTATACAGGCAGTAAATGCCTTGAGGCTGCAGAATGCACAAAGTGTATGATTATTGTTGAGTTTAAATGCGCAGAAATGACGAAGTAATGACAGACAAAAACTGGCAATTAGCCTAGCTGTCATCGTTCACTACTTTATTGCGTTTGTTGTTTGTTCTTATAGCACCTTGAGTTTCATTTACACTGTCAATAATGTAATCTGTGATTTAACACAGGGCTCGCTCAAACGTAAAGATGACTGGACAATAGGCACTTAGCACTCATAATTTGTTAATAATATAATAAAGGTATAGTAATATTCTAGTGAAAACCCGAATTAGGTCCAAAAATGTTTCTTCATTTACTTTGTGCAGTAGTTGACGAATCTTTCCATTTGTATATTATTAAAATTGTCAACATTTAATTTAAGCTAATTTAATTTCAAATTATTTTTAATATAAATGTCGTTTATTTTTCTTCCTTATCCCTAAATTGGGAATCTACCACAAAAAAACAACATAAAAATAAAAATATTATTACAATAAACGTAGGCCTACCACTCTCCTATTAAAAGTCTTTTTAACAAGTTTGTTTTTGCCAAAATAAGCAACGTTTTTATTGTGGCTAAATAAGCAAACAGCTCAAATTAAAATAATGCCCACATGAGCCAATTCCCATTGGAAAATGAATGGTGCGGTATGCTAAAACCCGGGAACTTGAAACAAACGATGATCCATGACCCCAAGATCACTTTAGGAGTGGGAGGTGTCTTAGCATTCTCAAGTCCGCAATTACAGTCCGACTGTGCACAAACTTGGCACACAAATTGATTTAAAGTTTCAAAATGCACAATTTCAAAAAAACCTTAAATTTTATTTCACATTTTTTGAAAATCCGCATAAATCAATATTTTAAAATTTCCAGTTCGATTGAAAATACGAAATTTAATATGACGCCAGAGTTCGTTTTCGTATTTCCAATGTAATTCTGAAAGTTTAAAACTAATTTATTCAGATTTTAAATTAATTATGTGGATGTTTTTTTATGGTGGTTAAACATGATATCAAATGTTTTATTTTAGCAAATTTCAATTAATCTTCAAAAATATTTTTTGACATAATTTATATTTTTAGTTTTAGATTTCAATTTCACAAAAGTCTGTAGACCAAAAAACTTTGTTCCAATTTAAATTGTATGAGTAAAACTTTTGAAGTAAATGCCATACGGACGGACATCCACGGTACTAACGTGTCGAACGTTCAAAAACGTGATGATCTGTTGAAATTAACACCGATTTTTTCTAAACGTTCGAAGTACTTTGTCTTTATAGATAATAAGTAACGCGAAACCTTAAGAAGCGCCTGACAGTTGAACGTTAGATGACCCGCATAACAGTCAGCTATCGCTTGTTGCCTATTTCACTGACAGACAATAATTTTAATAAACTGCAAACATACCGTTTTTTTACTGATGTGTTCATATAATGGAAAATAAAAAAATTCTCTTCTTAACGTTTAGAATAAAAAATGTCTTCCCTGAACACTCTCCTTTAGTAAGCTCTTCAACATTAACTACATTGTTGACAACATCGAATACGAAACAATAGGATAACAACATATAACTCAATAAATGGTGCAACAACCATTACACAAATGTTCTCACTTTATTTAAAAAACAAATCAAATTCAGAAGGTAATTGGAAAAAGCCGGAAAATTTTATTAACTGATTTTGAGAAAATATGCTGATTCAGTTTTTTCAGTAGGTTCTTAACCAGACTTTTCAGGGCTATAGTGGTCCTTTGATTTGTTTGGGTAGTTATGGGCCAAAAAAACTCTTTATGAAACTTTTTCAAAAATCTAAAAAATACTGAGATCCAAACAAAAACTACATGCAAAATTTTATTGAAATGGTTAGTGATATGCACACACGCGCGCACACACACACACACACACACACACACACACAAAGTTATTTGTATACACCTTGTCTTTAAAAAAGAGAAATATATAAGAAGTGGTCTGCCTAAAGAACTTTGTTCTTCAAAAAGATGTAATACATAAAACACATCACATTAATTAAAATTAATTTTAGAATTCAATACTCCAATCAGAAACAAAAAGGAGTATCGGTAACACAGCACTTCGTAAATGAAGTAATTTGTGAATATCATTTTAGTGTTTATTCTGTATTAAATGCACCTTTTTTAACCATGGTTTTATTAAAATCCATTTATTTGCATTGTGTTTGGTAGTAGTAAAATTTGATTTAATTAATTTTTTTAAATTAAAAATTTTGTATGTACAAAAATTATATAGAATGATATTCCTTATTCTTATGATCTAGTATAATTATTAAATTAGTACAAAAACTTAAACTATTAAAATAGTTTAGCAGTAATAATGCACAGCCTAAGTATTTATGATAACAGAGAAAAATTGTTATACTACTTCCACAGTTACTGCAATTGAAATAAATGACTTACTTGCTTTTAAAGTCAAAACCTGCAAAAGTTTATTTGTCTTTCCCAAGGCCAAAACCAGTAATCAACTTGTCAAGCAAGATTTTTTATAAAATTATAAATACTGAAAGGACAATGAAAATTATTTCAAAAAAGTCACTTTATTAAATTTTAAAATGCACTAGTAAATTCTTAAACATTACCTACAATATCAAAACGAAGATTTGTTTGGTAATATATTGTTTATATTAAATTCTATAAATATAGTTTATACGTTCAACTCCTCTGTACAATTAAATTAATTTGATCCTAACAAGCTAACAAAATGATTTGTTTTTTATGAAAATGTTGTCTTTCAATGATTAGTTCAAGAAAAACCTTGTATTGTCTTCATTTTAAGCATCATATACTGAAACAATAATTTCAAAATTGTTAAAGATTTTTTTTAGATCTATTTATCTTATCTAGAAGTATAATTAAACACGCTCTACAAGTTGTATTGAAAATTACATGTAACTGAAAATTTTAATAATCAATACGTTAACAAGGTAAATTTTTTCACAAATATATTCAAGATTTGCTTGAGTTGTGAATTCACATGACTGAAATTTGATCAAAATCTTTTCAAATGGTTTTGAGAAATGATATCGTTAAGGTTTTCACAATTAATTGTTAATTTTGTTTACTTTCTCCCAAAACAGTGAATATTTCAATGGATTTACTTGTTCTTGGTTTCCTGAGTACTAAAGTACCTGTACACATCCTTCGAGATTGAATGATTATTTCAATTAAATTTAGATGTAGGTGTTGTTTGCTCTTATGTCAGGAACTGGACAAATTTTGGATTGACTTATCTGAAATGTCAATAAAACAGAAGTGTCTGCTGTTATCACACTTTTTACTAGCATGCAAAAACACATAAAAAACAGTAAGCTATGTATCATATTACGTAATCATATTTTGTTGTAAACATCATCTGGAGTTTGACAAAAATTGTAGTTTACTGATAATGCATGGCAGTTGTTGTCTACCTCCAACTTCATCAAAATTCCATCTACTGATTTTAAAAAGCAGATTTTTAAATTTTTAAAAAAGAAAACTTTTGCACTATTTTTTGAAAACTTTTTGAAAAACTCAATACACTCGTGTATTAAAACATTTGTTATGATGTTATTCAGTAACGTAGCTGCAACACTTGTATACTTGACAATGCAACTAGTTGCAGATAATCATTCAGTAAGATTGTTAAAGGTCAATTAGCACAGAAATATATGAAGAAAGTTCAGTCAACTTGCAGACCTGAATTTAAATACTGTAGGTAGGTAAACAAAGCAGTATTACACAAATATACTCCACTATACTCTGCATTTAATTGTATACAAGGTGTGTTCAGAAAGTAACAGGAATTTTAATTTTTTGAACAAAATATTTATTTATTCTTCTACATTGATGTTGTCGCCTTCAAAATAGTCCCTATTGGAGATTATGCACTTGTGCCAGCACTTCTTCCAACCCTCAAAACACTTCTCAAACTCGATCTTTGAGATAGCCTTTAGTTCCTTCAGTGATGCGCTTTTAATGTTATCTACGGCAGTAAAACGACGGACCTTTAAGGTTCTCTTTATTTTTAGAAATAGGAAAAAGTCACACGGAGCCATATCTGGCAAATATGGAGGCTGGGGTATCGTTACAGTACTGTTTTTGGCCAAAAATTCACAAACAAGCAATGAAGTGTGAGCTGGTGCATTATCCTGGTGCAAAAGTCATGAATTGTTTTTCCACATATCCGGGCGTTTTTTTGGATTGCTTCACACAAATGGCATTGAACTTGTAGGTAGTACTTCTTATTGACCGTTTCACCTGATGGCAGGAATTCATGATGCACTATGCCATTAATATCGAAGAATACAGTGAGCATAACACGTTCGACCGCACTTGTCGGCGTTTTTCGGTCTTGGCGAGCCAGAATGCCTCTACTGGGATGATTGAGCCTTAGATTCGACAACATATCCGTAAACCCATGTTTCGTCACCTGTTATAATACGTTTCAGTAATTCTGCATTGTCATTGACTTCATTTAGTGATTCCTGAGCAACTTCCATTTGCCGCTGTTTTTGTTCAAAATTCAACAATTTTGGAACGAATTTTGCTGCCACGCGTTTCATACAGAAAACATTGGAAACAGTGTCATGACATGATCCAATCGATATGCCAACATCATCAGCGACCTCTCTAATTGAGATTCGGCGATTGTTCATAACCATTTCTTTCACTTTTTCCACGTTTTCATCGGTTGTTGATGTGCTGGGGCGTCCAGGGTGTTAGTCATCTTCAATGTCTTCACGGACAAACGAAAATCGCCGAGCTCATAAAAACACATCTAACCTTAGTGGCTGTCACAGACAAAGTCAACAATGAAAACAGCTGAAAGTTTTATCATACTTCAAGGTCATGTATACCAACATAATAAAAAAAAAATGTTTAACAATCAGACTCTCCAAGCCTGCGAAATTTAAAAATTCTCGTTATTTTCTGAACACACCTCGTATACTGTGCTGCCTAAATGTTATAAATATTCTAAAACTGAAAAGTTTGCTGGTTCTTATGTACAAACCGCGTCAAAAACGAAGTCTAAAAAAATATAATAGTTTCTTAAAATCTACTAAACAAAGTATTCAATAATGTTCAGATATTTTTATTATTAGTACATTTTGCTGTCAATCCTAGCATGCCTTTTAATTGCACCACAATAGTTTTTTTACAAAATTCAGTTATTCTGGAATGTAGCAAAATAGTAAAGTAACTTATTCACAAAACATTATTTGTTCTGACAATTATCAGAAAACAAGGGACGGTACTCACATTTATAAAAGTTCAGAGTCAATTTGCAGAAAAAATATAGAAAATTAAAATAAATAATACATATTTAATTATCAAAGGATTTTTGTTAGGTTCAGGACAGGTTGAGCAGTATTAAAAACAGTTTATAAGTACAAAACATTTTTATTATTAGCAAATTTCTGTTGGTAAGACCAAGACGCATGAGACCCAAGACCCAATATATATATATATATATATATATATATATATATATATATATATATTTGTGTGTGTGTGTGTGTGTGTTTTGGTGTGTTTATGCTCTCAATTATAGTCCGATTTCATTCTTCAAACAGTAAAAAATTCAATTACAGTAATCGCTTGGACAAGTTCAACAAAATTCATTTAACAGTTTCAAAATGACAGTTATTTAAATATTCAAAAATCCATAACTTTTTTATTTTATTTTGAAAATATGATTTCAGTATAACAGTCAGCATTAAAAACTGCATAAGTCAGTATTTGAACTTTCAAAATCCATTTAAATTAAGAAATTGTTGATGGCAGTTTCGCATTTTTAATGTAATTTGAAAGTTAACAAATGCTAATATATGCAGATTTAAATGCTGATTACAATGGTGAAATTAGAATTTCAAAGAGAGTAAGGCAAAGAAAAATATTTCTTGAATTTTGCTTCTTTCACACCAGTGAGACAGCTGCGTGTCATGGTTATTCAAGCTACATCAGATTTTAATTAAAATATAGTGCAATATAGCTTAATTATGTTATATTAAGGGGTGTTTCTGTCTGCTTTGCTTAGGTGAGATTTAAATTAGGTACATGTCTACTAACTTGGACTGAAAGCTTAGAGGAACAGTACAACATGATAGTTATTAGCAAATTTTCATTGGAAAGCTACCCATCTGGTACCCAGACCTGGTACCTTAAAATGAGCACTAATCACTTTTTTATGAGCTTTTAAAAAAATTATATATATATAAAACCTTTTTATATAACAGCATTTTTAATAAGTTAAAACTTTAAATAGATTCAGTGTTAATGGTAAGGATAAAGCAATGGGAGTAACTGCACTAAAAACCTTGAGGGTGCAGTTCAGAGAAGTAGAAGACAGATTGGTGATTTAGCCACAAAGATCACCAAGTTCCTAGCAATGTTGTTATGACTGTGAACGGAGTTTATCACATAATTTAAGAATATTTTGAGGGACAGAGCACAAAGTATAACTCTTGTCAAGTTTGTTGGGGATGTGAAGGAACAAAGCAGTTAAGTAGATGGTAACACGGTGACATTAATTAATTCTGTGTATACTAATGGTCCTTCAGGAAGAGAATGGAAGTTATTACGAACCTGTGTACTTTATTTTTACTTTGTTAAAAAAAAAACAACAAAGAAACGGTATTCACTGAAAGTTTTAAATTAATTTTGTGTATTTTCAATCCAAATTTCAAATTTAGCTTCTGCCTGAAATAAGATATTTGCTTTTATCAGTCAGTTGGGGAGTCACCATACATAGCTTCCTAAAAAAGTATTTTTAGAATTACTTCAAATTAACAGACTTAAACTTTTATTGAAATTCATTGTAATTACATTACAGAAAAATCAATAAGAACAATACATTAATAACGATACCACAATACTGACAAGTTAAAATTGATAGTAAGGCTACAACAAATAAATATATCACATTAACCTTGATATTTTTATAATAAACTTTAAAACTGTATTAAGAAACATAATAAATAATTAAAATAATCGTGTCATGCACAATTACGAGATGAAAGTAAATCTAAATTAAACTTTTTTTTGTACAAAAATCCAAAAACATTAACAAAAACTATATTATGTCAAAACAGGATTAATGATTTTGATCAGATTTTACTAAAATATGTCCTTAAGTACAGAAAATGTATGATGTCATAGATTTCTCCAAAAACCTGGTTCTGAAGCTAGGACAATCGCCCAATTATTCAAAAGTTCATTAGATTTTTTTAAAAATTTTAGGAAGTGTGAAGAAGACAACTGAATTTGTGTATCAAATTTGGAAAAAAATTACAGTTCAGGAGTAAGTAAACCCTGAACACTGTCCGGACTTACTCTCAAAAAATGGTTTATATCTAATTTCATATACTAACTTGAGTTACAAATCTTTATGTGGCCAAAACTCTAGCAAAATCTGATAAAACAATTCAAACGTTTCTGTGAAATTTGGCCATTTTTCTGATAGCTTCCAGACCGGTTTGAGGAATATGTGGGTGACTTTGTGTACTATGTATGCACATTTATTTCTATCTACAAAAATGAATGATTCTCACATTAATGTTATTATTACTGTTTATTTTGGCATCTACCATAATTTCTATTGTATTGTAGCAATACATGTCCAAAAAGTATGGATCACTTCCATAGCTGAGCTCCAAGTGCTCAACTTAAAACCTAAACATGAAAGTAGAACATAAGCCTAGACGCCTATGCATATGTTAAAACTAAGAAAAAAATACTTGTCAGGTTCCTAAGTGGTCAAAACAGAAATAAAACTAAGACTTACAAGTAATCAGGAAATAAAAAGATAAAGCCACACAATAGGTGACAAATATTGTATCCAAAAAGAGTGTGTACAAGACAACTGTAAATAACCAACTGATGTTCATGTAGGGAGCCTATCCCCTACATTCCCCTTATTCACGCCTGTTGTCCCTTTCTCTCAATGTCCTACCCTACCAGCCTGGGATCTAGTATTAACCATTAAATCTATTGGGATCTTTTTCTTTAACCATTAAAACATCAGACTTTTAAATTTATAATTATGTTTATTTGCAAACATAGGTTCATTATTAACAAGGGGTAACCAGAGGCCTTATTTCAACACTGGCTTGGCTGATAGCGTTGTCCATTATTTTTATATATGAAGCTTCAATTATTTTTTTTTTATATAAACTATTCTCCTGGTGTAGCTTATTATTTTTGCCTCTTCCCAATGTAATTTTCCGACTTGTATGCTTAGCTATTTTTTACTTGTCTACTGGCCTAATTGCATGTTGTTTTAGCATTCTGTAATAGCACAACATTTCTATTCATATATTATGTTTGGGCTATCGAGCTGAAATAAAGTAGGTACGGTAACAGTAAGAACAGCTGATCGACAACAGGCCTATAGGTAAAATACAAAAAAAAAAACATTCAGCAAAATAAGGCAGTAAAATATTGCAAATACAACTAATAAAAAAACATAGAAAAGAATAAAATAACGAAAAAAATTATTGACAACTAAGTATTAAGACAATTTTTACCAACATTGAAACCATCAGAGAGACTAGAAGCATGTTTAGAATCATTAAGCAAAATCGAAAATGAATTGCAATGATCGATGGAAGATAATTTAATAAATAAGTGTGAAAACAAGAAGACAAATATTACTGTAATCAATCTATCAAGAATAATACAGACAACCATATTAATAATTATGGGGGACAAAGTTGATCGCATCTGCAGCACACTTTAAGCTGTACGTGTCCCCTGGGTAGTGCTAAATGATCAACAATGATGGCAAATGTTTCCCAAAGTCAAAACAAACAATATTAATAATTATAAAATTGAAAGACTGTAAGGTAACATTTTACAGACATTTCAGAACATTTCTAAAGATTTTATATTCATATTTTAATAACAAACATATGTTAAAAAATTAACCTCATAACCAAATTTATGAATATATATCATTATTTCTTATAAATAGTCTAGTTACTCTGCTTGCATGATCACCCCGCCAGAGATCAATAAATATTGTATAAATAAAATGAATGTACCTTTTATTTGCTCTTAGTTGAATTTCCATTTGTAATACAAGAATAATTGTGTAATTTTGTTAAATTTGATTTATTTTCTATTTTTATAACTCATTTATTTTTATGTTTAGAGGAATTTTTGTCTTGCAAAAGGTAATGTATATTTCAAAGGCATTTTATAAAGGCATTTTACAGTTTTCTAAGTCCTGAGCGCCATTTAACAGTTTTGACAAGATTTTGCCTAATAGTGTTTTTTGTGATAAAAACTGTTTGGATTTTACATTTTCTAGCAACCAGCTATTCTTTTCTGATAACCTTGGCTCGCAAGGGATCGTCATAAACGCTAAATGAATAAACAGTAATAATAACATAAATAATTCATTATTAAGTAACAATTTTAAACAGAATTAGCATTCAAATACTGTATTTACATTTACACAATTAGATATTATCATAATATATGTTCATTCACTCAAAGCATTGAAACATTCAACAATCATTGTTTAAAATACTTTTGACTTTAAAAAATAGAATATATTAATGTATATTTGATAAATGTTACATATAAATACTGAATATAGTTGTGCAATAGTGACTAGGATTTGATAGCTCTGTAAAGTTTCGGTCAACTCTGCTGAGCATGTTCATCTTCAGACTCTGTTGGCGATATACGTATCGCTTGGTACCATTGTTGGGTTAAGTCGTTCATTTGAGTTTTGCAATCTTTCAACTCCTGGAAAATTAAAACATACAAGTTAAAACTTTGTCTACAAACTCTGTACAAAAACAAAGCTCTGAAATAACTTACATCATTTACAGTAGACAATTAAAGATTTACATGAAGTATAAAAACCATTTTTTTAAATTACCGTTAAAGCGATACAGTATATTGAAAAATATGCTCTCCATTTTCCTTATCTCTTTTAATGTTTATATGCCAGCTAATGCTAATGAGGATGAATTAGCATTAGCTTATGGCAACAACTGCAGTCTTGAATCTATGACCTTGATATTCACAAGTTCAAGGACGCAGCAAACTGACTGGTGCTTTACTTCGGACAAGCTGTCCTATTTGATATCAAAGGAATAAGATTAAGTAGTTATTTAAACAAAAATAAATATAATATATAGTTTGTTTTACAACTTACTTCTTGCGTAAACCTTCGGGTAAAGAAAGGAATGAAGTACTGAAGATCGTATTTTGCAAAACCTCGAATACGAGATTGCAGAAAGTTTACTTCCATGGTCTCTTCTTCTGTGTATTCTGACAGATGTTCAGAATCTATTGCTTGCCCCTAATTTAGACATCACACAGAAAAGAATAAGAACACAACTATTTAAAACAATCACTTAATATTATGTTCAGTAAATTATACAACCTTTCCTAGCTTTGTCAATCTTATATTTGTTGCTTTTAGGATCAAATACATTTATAAAACTTATTACAATGCTAGAAAAGGTGGAAGAATATATCAATATAATATATTACATAATATGCATAATGCATTGTGCTGGCAACATTAATAGCAGAAACAAAAATTATTATTTTAATAATTTATAAAATATAGTTTTATAGATAAACATATTTAAAATATGTGTGGCACAGTAACATAAAGTTACACCTCAGCAGCTTTATTGAAATTATGGTAGCAGTGGCTTCCAAAAGTCAAAGTCAACACCAATCAACAGAACAGAACAGTCAACAGAAGATCAGCCTGGCAATCAATTTTGCTGTGTTCATTGTACAACTGTGATCAGTTCACACCTTGTTATAGTTAATCATTGGAAGGTTACTGTGATATTGAATTTTGGGCGTAAAAGGGAGCATTTTAATTACTTATTCCAATCAAAAAGTAGAAATTAATGATTTTTTTTTGCAGCGAAAAGCCGTTAAGGTTATCATTGCCGTCATGCAAAATGAAAGAATATAAAAAAAATTAACAAATTTTAAATAACAAGTAAAACTATATTACAATAACAAATACTTAAAAACTAAATAACAATGAATAAAATTTAATAACAATTCATAAAAGTATATATAAACATAACAAAAATATAGTTATTTAGAGAAAATAAATAAATAAAATAAAATATAAAATTGATGTAAATTGTCCCTGAAAAAAAAAAATAAATAGATAAATAAATAAAATGTAAGTACAATGTACAAACAAAATTAAGAATAAAAATAATAACAATAACAACAATAATTTAAATTTCATTTAAAAGATTCAAGCGACGTAAGAATGTTAGTACTCGGTCAATAACCGTAGAATCATCTTTTATTATTTCCTCTAAATTGACACCTAGTCCACATAATCGGCGCATGTTCCTTAGACCATTACAATCTTGCAGAACATGTTCGATGGTAATGAGTGCTTGGCAGAACTCACAAAGGGGCGGGTCCCCGCCTCTCATTAAGAAACCATGTGTGAAAAGATAATGTCCAATGCGGAGACGGGTAACCACTACCTCTTCCCTACGACTTGTACGTACAGACGACCTCCAAGGACGAACAGTATTTTTAATTACCCTCAGTTTATTATTATCGATAGCTGCCCACTCATTTTCCCAATGCATATGATTTAAGTGCTTTACATAACATAGAAAATCTGATGAAATCACAGCCTGTGTGCTTGGTAGCAGCAAGGTAGCTTCCTTGGCCGCATTATCTGCTCTAGTGTTTCCAGCTATCCCACAGTGACCAGGTATCCATCAAAATGACACACTAACACTATGCAGTTCAAGCCAGTGGATTGAGCACAAACTACGTTGAACAAGAGGATTTTTGGAGTACATGTCCTGGATAGCCTGCAGTGCACTTTTAGAATCAGAACAGATTAGATAATGGGCAGAGTCAGATACAACTGATGTCAAAGCCTTAAAGATAGCAAATAATTCGGCGGTGAAGACACTACAAACTGAGGGTAATCCATACTTTTCCGTTTGACCAATTGTGTAAAATGCGCAACCAACATTACTTTCCAATTTCAAGCCATCTGTGAAAATAATTTCACTAGATGGGTAGGAATGAAGAAGATGACAAAACTCTTGACAATATACAAGCTAAAAGGTGTTGCGTTTGACATACGAGGATAGAGAAAAATCGAACGTTGGCATGTTAATAGTTCATGGAGAGACAAAACAAAACGACCTTTTAAACATTGGAGGCAGTTCTACGTGAAAGTCGTCGAGAACACGGATAGTTCTAATGCCAAGCGGAGCAGTGACATGCGGACGAGCTTCATACTGTCAGATAAATTGATTATGAAAAACAGTACTATAAGCAGGGTGCCATGGTTTAGTTCGTCGATTACTTACATAATTTATTTGCAGCTGTTGTTTACGTCGAAAGACTGATGGTTCTCCAGCCTCGGCAAGGAGGCTCACAACAGGGCTAGAGCGAAAGGCACCAGAATCAAGGCGGATAGCTGAGTGATGGACGGGATCTAGTTTCTTTAATACGGAAGGTCGTGCAGACAAATATACAATGCTGCCGTAATCAATTCGCGAACGAATTACAGCACAATAAAACGTCAGCATACTGGTCCTATCAGCGCCCCATCGAGAACTACTAAGAACCCTCAACAAATCGAGAATTTTGTTACATCGTAACTTTAAATCACGCATATGAGGGCTCCAGGAGAGCCTTTCGTTAAATATTAGACCCAAAAATCGAACAGATGGAAAAGTCCGGAGTTGTATACCATCAAGATATAACGAAGGAGCTTGGATCTGTCAACGGCGACTGAAGGCAATGCACTGAGTCTTAGCAGCAGAGAATTTAAAGCCAGTAGATCTCGTCCATGTCTGCAACCTATTTATTACCAGATGAAGAGTTCTTTCAGTTGTTGCCATATTTCTGGTGCTTACATAAATAGCAAAATCGTCCACGAAGAGCGAACATCGAACAGGGGACTGCACATTAGCGGTAATTCAATTAATTGCAATAGCAAACAAGGTAACTCTTAGTACACTCACCTGTGGAACACCATTCTCCAAGTGGAATCGATCTGAAACTGTAGCTCAAAGATGTATCCTAAAGTATCTATTAGACAGGAAATTTGTAATAAAAACTAGAATTCTGCCTTGTATACCCCATGATTTTAAAATGTTAAGTATTCCTCTTCTCCAGGCCATGTCGTATGCCTTCTCTAGGTCAAAAAATACTGCAACAAGTGTTTGACGCAAGAGGAAGGCATTTTGAATTGCAGATTCTAACAAAATCAACTGATCCATCAAAGATCGACCTTGTCTGAAACCGCACTGTTCTTTGGATAGTAATTTATTAGTTTCTAAATACCAAACAAGGCGACGATTTACCATTTTTTCTACTAGCTTGCATAGCACGCTGGTGAGAGAAATAGGATGATAGCTACTTGGATAGATTTTCTCTTTGCCTGGTTTAAGAACGGGAATTACTGTAGCTTCCAACCAATCACCAGGGAATGTACGCTCCTTGTACATACGATTGTATATTTCGAGAAGAAATAACTTACCCGACTGTGGAAGATTTTTAATCATGGTGTAAACAAGGTTGTCAGGACCTGGAGCTGAATCCTTGGTGGACAGCAGTGCAGATTCTAGCTCACGTAGAGTAAACAGACTGTTCAGAGAAGCATCAGAAGTACCGACAGTGAAAGGCAATTTTTCTAATACGCTTTTGTGTTTACAAATGCAGTGTTATAGGCTGCAGAAGAGGAAAAACTTGCAAAGGATGACCCTAAAAGGTTTACAATGTCGGAACCATCAGATACCAATAATCCGTTCGCCTGTTGAAGTCCCATCAGTACTAAAGATGGAGACGGACCACAAATGAAACGCAATTTCTTCCACACTACAGATGTACATGTTGTTCTACATATTGTTCCAATGTATTGGGTCCAAGAATCCTTTCTGCTTTGCTTGAATATTGTACGAGCTTTTGCACGAAGAACTTTATATTGTTCTAGGTTTTCACTTGTTGGTTTTCTTTTGAATCTCCTCAGAGCTTTTCTACGTAGACGTAACGCCTTCCTACAGTCCTCGTTCCACCAAGGGACAAGTGGACGTGAAGGACGTACTGAAGTTTTTGGAATAGTTTTCTCTGCTGCTTGTAAAATGTTTTGGGTAAATTTTGACACTATTGTGTTTATACAGTCATTATATTCAATGTCTGGTGATACAAATTTCTTCATAAATTCCTCCCAATTTGCTTTTTTCAGAATCCAACACGGCAGGCGCTGATCCGGACGAGGAAAATTACGAAATGAAATATTAATGGGAGTAAGATCAGGTAATACCGACCATTCAAACTTTGTTGTCAGAATTGGACTGCAGAATAACAAGTCAACAACGGTCCAATTGCCAGTAGATGCCGCTAAATGCGTATGGGAACCGTTCTTAAGAAGACATAAATCCAATTCGGACCTTATCCTTTCAATGCGTATTCCCCTAGAGTTACAGGTTGATGAACCCCATGCAGTATGATGAGCGTTAAAATCGCCTAATAATAATATCGGCGGTGGCAACTGGCATATTAAGTCACGTACTTCATAGTTTTGGAAATTGTAATTAGGCGGTAAATATAGGCTACAGATTGTAAGTTTGAATGGTACGGTTATTTGAACGGCAACAGCTTGTAAAGGAGTTACTATATTCACAAGAACCGACTCGACTGAGTTGTGAACCAGAATAGCTACACCACCTCTGGCTCTTTCCTCAGCGATGAAATCTGCTCTGAAAACAGAATAACCCCTGAAACTGAAAATGTGAGATTCACGCAAGTGAGTCTCCTGAAGGCACATTATTAAAGGCGACATATCTCGTACAAGAACCTTCAGATCTTCAATATGGCTTCTTACCCCATTAACATTCCATTGTATCACTTTATTTTTTGAACATGCAGACATTGAATGCTTAGGTTTAATATACAACTGGATTCATTTCGGATTCACACTTATGAGTCATTGATTTATCAGAATGAATGGACATCGAATCACTACTGTGATTGATGTCCGACTCTGTAGAGATAGTAGTTTTGGAAGGAGGCACCTTTTAAGCAACTCCTTCCTTTGATTTTTTTCCCTTCTTTGTTAGTATTTTTTCTTTTTTAGACGCAACCACTGGTGGGTATGTGTTTGATTTTTTATGAAAATGGACTAGTCCAGAAGGAACGTTTTTAGACGAAGACTTTAACACTTGCAACTTAGTTCTTACGCCTAGATTGGAAGAAGATGGATTTGCTTCCGGAATTACAGGCCTCGGATTCTTTGTCACAACGGTTTTAGTAGTGACTTTCGAAAGGTGAGTATTCTTTCCTTTTGAAGACACTTCAGAGGAAGATGTTTCAGACGATTTAGACAGCGAATCAGGAATGGAACCTGCAGAAATCAGAGTTAGCAATTGAGCTACCTGTTCCGATAATGCTTTTACCGTTTTAGTTAGCTCTTCTCAATTAGCACATGATGTTTTATTACTCGAGGTGGTAATAACGATTTGCCTTCAATTATTGACTTTGAGCTTTTGAAAACCTTCCTTGCTTCCGAAAAAGATATCTTATCCTCGGCCATGATAGTAAGAATGGCTTTCTCGTCCTTAAACTTAGGGCAGTCGAAGGAACGAGCGGGATGGTCTCCACCACAATTGGAACACTTTGGATCGTCTTTACATTGCTCACTATCATGACCATTACCACTACAATTACCGCATACCTGATCCTTCCGGCATGTGGAGCTAACATGTCCAAAACCATGGCATTTAAACACCGTCTCGGATTTGGAACGTACGGCTTTACCGAAAGGCGCTGGTATCCGGCATAGACATGGTCTGGGACAGTTGGTTTACCAAAAGTCAAAATCAATGAGGCAGTAGATATTTTTTGCCCCTTATCGTTACGAGTAATACGGCACACGTCTATAATTGATTGACTTGCCAACTCTGACTTAATCTCCTCTAGGTCAACATGGAGGAGACCTCTACAAGTCACCACTCCCTTAGCAGAATTTAAGGTTCTGTGGGGTTCCACAGAAACCTTGACTGTTTCAAAAAGATGTCATCTTTAGGAGGACCTGCTCTTCCGACAACTGCCTTATTTATTAAAAAGGGCGATACTTTTGATAACTCCGCCCCTTCCACCGGGTTTTTAAAAATTAAATATTTAGGAGATGGAAACTGAAGTGCTTCAGTACTCATCTCCTTGCCTCCCACATTTTCACCATTCTCCAGAGAACCAACAGACCCGTTCGACAAAGTCGAACGAGGCCACTTTAACAGACCTTTGGCGATTTTTTTTGTAGTTTCCATAATTTGTTTTCCGAGCGATTCATGAACGAAGATGTTTCGAGCAAGTGGCACAGGGGGCACCCAGACGTCACCAGTAGCCCAGGATACTCGAACTAAAGCAAAAATCCTCAATAAATTGGAGAGGACCTCCAATATCCTGGAGCCGAAATACATGTCTGTCAGCACTCCAGAATCTTTAGGAATGGGTTCCAGTACACAGTTACGGTTTTCCAAACCCAAGTACCACTGGCAGCCGCCCACTATGAACTCACAGAATGCAACCACTTGTTTCGATAGACTCAGCTATGGGCTCCGACACCCATAACTCAACATTCATGTGCTTGCCAGGCACCTATAGGCTGCTCGGTCCCAGAACTTATCCCATCAGAGGTCCTCGGCAGTGCTAGGCACACATGAGGTTCCACATACTTGGCCCCGACAAACGAAACCAAGCAGTATCGCCACTCCCAGACATAACGGAACAAGAACAGCAAATCCCTAAGTGTACATGTGAGTGTAAAGTGTTTAAATCATAAGTGTAGTGCTGTAAGTGTGTGTGTTAGACACGGGTGCCGCGAGATTCGTCTAGGTCCTCTCAATAGGTGCAACTAGTCTGCACCCCCCTGCGGGTGTGTATGTGTTTGTGTGAGAGAGTATGTATGTGGAGTAAATGAGTGAGAGTAGAATGAGCTAGAGGTATGGTGGGGTCGCTAAGCCCATCAGCTGCTCACTTCAGCTGCCTCCGCCGGCAGAAATTAATGAAATACAATAATATAACAATAATTATAATAATACAAGGTGGTGAAAAAAGAACACATGGATATAATAAGTGCACCTTCCTCTTTACCTTGACACTGCTACTAGTCACATTTCTATTTCTATTTGATAATCAAAATGATTTGGTAATCTGAACTGCCTTCAGTCCCAATCAGTTAGGATTCTTGAGGTTAAACTGTATACTTTTTTAAAATAAAAATATATGTCTATTCAAGAAATATAAATAAAAATATTGCAGCTGATTAGATTACAACTCGAAATTCAAATGACAGAAATTTTAAGTAGTTTTAAACTGCTTCTCCTATTAATTAAGATATAAATTTTAAAAAATGATAGAATTTGTTCCTGAACATACCCATTCTCTTGTCTTACTTAAGGACAATGCTTTCTCCTTATGTTTCCTCCTTCTTCCAGGCTTCTTTTTGTTTGCTTGCAAAAACTACAAAAACAAAATCAAGAAAGAAACTAAATTTTGAAACTATCTCAAGTAATTTACTCTAACTAAATGAAAATAATTGAAAATATAGTTTAGTTAACAATTTTCTTACAAAAGCACATCAGTTTACTAGACCTGCCTGCCACACACATGCTACTAACAAAGAAGTAACTGACAAAAGTATTGAACTTTGGTTTACTCAAAAATGCAAGTTTTTTTAAAAAAAACTTTCTTATAATATAAATCCTCATCATATATATATATATATATATTAAATATATATAGAATATATATATATATATATATATATATATATATATATATATATATATATATATATATATATATATATATATATATATATATATATATATATATATATATATATATATATATATATATATATATATATATATATATATATATTCTAGTTACTAATTTGTGCCACGTATTTGGTTGTGACAGTGCACTCAAGCAAACCAGGTACATTTAATCTTGGCTCTGTCTATAGTATTTACTCATAGTCATCCTAGATAGGCTCACAGTGAATAAGCTACAACAAAACTTGCCAACCACACTCTCGTTATATTAGTAGTGATTTTTTTTCTGCAAAAAACCATAAAGGTTATCCTTACCGAGACTAAAACATGAAAAAAGAATAATAAAATTATAGTTAAAAACAGAAAATAATAATAAATAAATAAAATATACAAAATATAATAACAATTACAAATATTTACCTAAAACTAATTATCTAATATATATCTTAAAAACAACATATACACACACAATTTATTGGTGGGCTATAAATTGGCCCTAAAATAAAAACAAAAATAAATTACAGAAACATAAACAGACTTAAAACTAATTAACAAGCAAAAAAAAAAAAAAAAAAAACAAAACAAAATTAAACAATTTGTTGCAGGGCTGTAAACAGGCTTACAATAATATCATTAAATTTTAAATTTCATTAAAAAAGTCAAGACAATGAAGGAATTCTAAATTTAGTCAGTGGCCGAGATACCATATGCCTACATTGTCTGTAAACAATTGCCCAATCTACATATATACTGCATATTTTGGAAACCATCAAAAATGAGCAATATATATCTTACTATGATGCTGTCCATACAAAAGTTACATTAAGGTGGGTCCCTGTCTCCCATTAGAAATCTGTGTGTTAGCAAGGTGTGACATTAGTTTGCATTGGCAAACCACCATCTCTTCTCTATGACTTGCACGTATTGATGATCTCCAAGGATGAACAGTATTTTTAATTACCCTTAATTTGTTGACTAGAGGCAACCTGTACAGCAATTCGATGAGAGGCTATCTTGAATCCCTTGTGTGTGTGATTTAAAGTTATGATGTAACAGGATTCTCGGTATGTTGAGGATACTTAGTGGCTCTCGATGACATGCTGATAGAACCATTATGCTGATGTTTTACCACGTTGTAATTTGTTCACAAATTGATTATGATAACATTATACATTTCTCTGTATGACCATCCACTTTAAAGAAGTTAGATTCCATCCATCACTCTGCAGTCCATCTTATATCTGGTACTTTTCATTCTAGACCTGTTGTGAATATTCTTGCCGAAGCTGGCAACCATCACTCACTCGACAGAGACAGCAGCTGCAAGTATATTACTCAAACAGTATATTGTGTAAGCCATAGCATGCTGCTTATAATACTATTTGTAATAATCAATTGCTCCAAAAAAATGAAGCATGACCACATGACACAGCTCCTCTAAGCATTAGAACTTTCCGTATTCTTGATGACGACTTGCGTATTGTCCTTCCTCCAGGGTTTGAGAGGTTGTTTTGTTTTGTTCTTCTGTGTACCATCAACTTGCCAATCTACAAATTCTCATTGTGTGTGTTCTTGAAACACAACACTCCTGATATTGCTTATTGTTATACACATTACTCAAGAGGCCAAATGTATAAGTATGGATTACCCTCAGTTTGTAGTCTCTTTACTGTCAAGCTGTTTGCTATCTTTAAGGCTCTGAACAATGTTGTATCTGATTGTGTGCATTATTTAGTGTGTTCCGACTCAAAAAGTGTACTCCAGGCTACCCAGAATATATATTCGGTAAGCCCTCTGGTTCAGGATATTCTGTGTTCTACCCAAAGTTTTGAACTACGAGGTGTTAGAATATCATTTTGCTGGATACCTGGTTAACAAGTTGAATACCTGGTCAAGTTTTAAAAAATGTAACTTTTTGTTTAAGATAAAATCAACATAAAATAGCATTTTGAATTTTCAAAATCAATTGAAATTCATAAAATTGATTTATCAATTTTACAGGGCTCAGGGTTTATTTTTGGAATTTTAAATACAATTTAAAAGTTTAAAATGCCATACCATGATACAGAATTTAATGCTGATTATGATTTTGAAATCATATTTTCAAAATAAATTTATAGTGCCAGGATAAGTGTTTTTTATACAAAAACATATATTTGTACCAGTAACTTCCATTCCTTAAGAATGATTTTTTTTTCAAAAACTGATTAAATTTTGAATGAAAGGTGAAACAAACATGTGTTGTGTCACCTTTATAAAATAAATATATTTTTTCAAGATGGTGATATTTTCAAGATGGTTCAAACCCCAAGTACTGCAAAAGGTGCAAGTAAGGTACTATCCTGTCAAAAATCCTTTACCTTTTTAATTTAAATAAATACTTTAACAAATAATATTAGGCTTATAAAATTTTACAAAAAGTTATATTTTTTACCTTCAACAGAGGCATAGTCGATCCTCCAAACAGTAATGTTGTGACCAGAACTATAATTAGAGTTGTCGTTATGATGACATGTCTTGTTTCATCGCTAAACTCTAAGTGTAGGGACAAAGCATAGGAAATGGCCCCTCGGAGTCCTGAAACATTAACCAACCATTAAAATTATTACTTATAAAATAGTAAAACAAATGTAAAAGTCCATAACTATCACTCATCTCTAATTATTCGATTCTTTATAGTTACAGACAATTAAAATTTGGCACAAGTAAAGAAACTACATTTTGATTAATTGTGTTTAAGGAATGAAAATGGGACAATTACTATAAACAATGGATAATACTGGTTTAAAAATACATATTTTTAAAATGCCCCAATTTGATATTTTATCTCTTACATAACTGTAAACTAAAAACAGGTTGTAATACACTTCTTTTGGGTGCTTAAAAGGGAACTGTAACAATTAAATTCTACAAGGTGATGTAAGACATATATTTTCTTAACTTGACAGTTCTGATTATTTATTTAAATTAATCACTAAACAAAACTCTTTTATTTCATATCTAGTGCAATTAGTTGTTATGGATTTTATTATTGATAAAATTTTTGAGAATAGTGTTACAATTAAGCATTGTATGACTTCCTCATTGTTCCCTTTTACATGTAAAAATTATAATTCTATTTAAATAAATTTATTAGCGACACAGATTGCAACATATACCTTACATAATGATCAATTCACAAATATGTGTTTGTAGTATGACAGAATAGTAGTATTTGTTCAGAATGTGGATCATGTTTACTTAGAGTAAATGGATTAGCAAACAAAGCTGTGATTCTGTACATAATCTAGGTTTAACAAGATAACATAGGCTACACACAATATCACTTGACGTAACTCTCATTAAAAACAATTCACAATGGCAATATATCCGTCAAGAATGTTCCAAGGGGCTCACAGTCATAACTATCTTTTTAACATATATGCAATTGGTTCTTTGCACATTAAGCAATCAGCTGATGTTATTACATTATTCATGTTATAGGCATCTTAAAATACCTTCAACTTGAAATTTTTTTGGCAGTAGTTGTTGTATTATTTAATCAAAAAAGGATTTTTAGGTATGCTGCCTCTTATTTTAAATTTTTGCATCTATTTTATTGTATTTTATTCCTAAAAATAATAACAATAATCCTGATACATGATTTAATATTTATGTTGAATCATGCTTAGCACAATATAACCCGCTACAAAAAAAACTAAACAATAACAATTCACATTTATTAAATTTTAATGTGCTACCAATGTAGTTTTTTTATATTCAAAATTAGTTGTAAAACATTAAATACTGTTGATAAGCTTGAATGTAATATAAAAAACATATCTGTAAGCCCTAACTTTACCTTCGGGGTACAGATATACATATATTTTAAAAGTCAACAATTTCAAGACAATTTGAAACTGTTTTAGGAACTTTATAAATCAATAATACAAAATTCTTTTATATTAAAGGAAATAGGTGTACAATAACTTTGAACCAGTCGACTGTGATAAGAAAGAACTGCTTTGTTCTGCTCTGTGCCATGACTCGGCAACACCATGTGTCTTAAGTAATTGTGTATTACATTTAATACTCTAAGTTTAAAAGAGTTAATAGTAGTGTAACAATAGCATTTTTTTTTAATATTATAAAACTGACAACCATGCAATGTATTTATTTGGAACAAAATATTGAATATATCTATATAGACATTCATGAGTCAACAATAATTGTTCGAATATTATTGTGATACATTGTTAAATTTAAAAATATTAAATTTATCTTACCGCTAAACCACATTATAAACATCATTTTTTTAGTAATTTTATGCTCTCGGAATTTGTTGACTAATATAGCCAATGGAAAAATATTGCATGCTCGTCCAATCAAACATAATATAAGACTCCAAATGACCAGTTCAGGTTCTACTCTATGACGGAAACTGAATATAGCTAAGCCTAGATAGGCAAAGACACATGTCTCAGCGATGAAAGCCAGGGTCCTCATTGTTTGTTGCATTGTAATCTGAGTGACTGTCGATAAATTGTAATGTGTATAATGCGACATTACTACTCCACAGAACAATATAGCCATGATTCCTTAAAAGAAAAAACAAGTCTTTTAAATACAATCTTTACTCATAAAACTTAGAAAAACTTGAAAATAAAAAAGACATTCTGTGAAAATAAATCTTTCAGACACTTATGTCTGTTGTATTTTATGTTTAGGGCTTATCTTGTTAGATAATATATAAATATACATATATGTATATAAATATATACATATGTATATTTCAAAACCATAAAAACTCATAAAGTTTAGAAAATATTTCATTTTAACAAATTTATAAGGCTTGTAAAATGATGGGACATTGTAATCAGTAAACACTATTACATTTTAGTATAACAGCATTAAATCATTAGCATTGTTGATTTAAGTTAAATCATCAATAGCCTTTGTTTAATAGCAAACAAAATGTTATTACTTTGTTTTGTTAATGTACCTTTTTTGTTTATTAACTGTACATTATTAGTGAATAAAACTAGGCCTACAAAAGAAAACAAATAATTTGTTAAAATGAAATAAAAAATATTTTAAAATGTGTTGAAAATGGTATATATGTTTTGATTATTAAATTAACAGAATACTCTAAAATCACTTGATCTAAGAAAAAATTATTCCTCAATTACTTTTACTTAAACGGTATTTAAAAAAGTAAGGCTAGGAAAAATCAATTAGATTTAAAAAAGGATTATTTGAAAAATGCAATAGCATTTGCATTAGGATTAAAAATATTCTTTAAAAAACATGGTCTAACAACAGTCTAGAGTACTGATCATGGAAAACCTGATTTTTTGTGAGATAAGTATCAAGTAGTTTTTTTTAATAAAACAGTCAACACTTTTTTGCATATTCAAAAAACTGAAGTGGTAGTAAAAACACTCTTCAAGATAAACTGCAATGTTTTAATCCACTTGGCCATTATGAGAATGTATATGACTTAACAAAACATATTGTAAAAAAAGTCTTTTAGTGATGACAGTAATGATGGTTCATTAACTAACAGCTAAACTCTACCTACCTCAACAATAATAATACTTTTAGTGAAATAGGTTTTTTTTGTTATGGAACATTATATTTCAAATATAACTTAATGGGCTGATAACACACTTTAACAAGATATCTTATGTATAAATGTTGGCTAACCTACGCCTATTACTTGATCAAGTGATCATATCGTCTTGCAGAAGCCAACAAAAAAACATTGGTGCCCAAAAAAAAAATCTATTTTATACAAACAAAAATAAACAATTTTCTGTTGAATATAAAATAATATTTAACATCAATAAGTGGTATCAACATGAAGACACAGAATTTCAAATAAGATTGTCAAACAGTTATAAATATGGTGTTTAAACTAACATTCAACTAATTCTTCTGAATCATATACCTGTATGATGCAACAGTCTTCAAAAATATATAAGAACGTTAATCAATACTAGACCTTAATCAATAAGCAGGAAGATTAAATAATGTACATTTAACCATTATATTGTTGACAATAATTACTTGCAGTTATATAATTAACTTTTGCAAAAAACACATATTGTATTAATTCATTTTGTTTTAAATTAATTATGCCCCATATTTAACAAACAATAAGAGTAAAATTAAAAAAAGGTTCTAGTGTAATTATTGTTAATATCATTAAAATAATTGGAAAATATAATTTACAAACCTGAAAGATGTATTCCTTCAGCTAATGCATATGGAGCATATGTAAACACCAACATCATTGCAAACTCTAATGACGGGTTTTTGCGAAGGTCTACATGCTTAAGTAATAAAGCACTTATTAAAGCAAAAACAACACCAATTCCAGCTGATGCAAAAAACATCAAACAAAATCTATTAAAAGCAGAAATCACAGATTCAAATGGAGACATATCTGGGTTATTTGATTCTAAAATTGAAGTTGTAAGAACTATAGCGATAGCATCATTCAGAATACTCTCTCCAAAAACTAACATGTTCAATACTGGATCAACATCTAAGCAATGAAATATTGCAACTGTTGCAACTGGATCAACAGCTGATATTAATGAACCAAAGGCAAAACTCTCTATAAAACTTAGATGATATGCTACATCTGCTAGTCCTAGAAGATATATTCCTGCTCCTATTACTAAAGCAGATATTGTTGTTCCTGCTATTGCAAAGACTAATATTGAACCAATGTTTTGAAAAAAGTTTCCTTTATGGAGATTGTATCCAGACTCAAATATAATTGGTGGTAATAAAACTAAGAAAAAAGCAGTTGGTGAAAAAGCTTCTTCTTTTCTCCAATTTCCAATCTTTTGATCAGATATGAAATTAATAACTAATCCAATTAATGCACCTAAAAATACTATAACAACACTTTCAGGTAAATACTGAAAATTTGTTGATAACATGAAATGAATTAATAAAATTCCTAATGCAAGAACACACAATACAAAAAATATAGCCATTGAACTATTATGCTCAGCTTCTGCAGATCCTTTTTCTGGAAGAACTGGCTCATTTGGAGCTGCAGTTGTAGTTGTATTTGTATCATTAGTTACAGCTACTGGCATTAATGGTGAAGAAGATATTTTGGAATCAAAAGCTTCTTCTTGGTCATTTTCAACAATTCTTGAACTTTCTGTCGTTGAAAAACCCAATTTTAAAAGATTATCTATTTGTAGTTTACTATTGTCATTATTCACCAACTGAGAATTCACAATGTCCCTTTTAATATTTTGTTTCTCAGTAGTATTCTCAAAATTTTGCAAAGAAATGTTTTGGTTTTCATTACTTTCAACAATTCTGTAGTTATTTATTGTGGGTACAGTAGTAGTTTTATCTGATTTGGAATTTTGAAGAACTTTGTTCAATACCTTCCTCACTTCAATGTTTTTAGCATTATTGTCTGCAGCTACACAATGCAAGGTTAGGACAAGAGAAAAAACAAAAATATTTATTACAGTCCTATTGCGTAATTTCCAAAATGTATAAAACATAATGTCCAAAAGAAGACTATATATTTTTTATGTATTTGAATAGCTTCACGTGAAAAAAAATGTTTCACAATTTGATTTGTATCCTTTTAACTATGCATTAATCACAATAAAACCAACAATCTTACAACAAAACCGTCTTCTGCTTCTGAAGTTGCAAATTGAAGTCTAGGTAAGGCACTGAACGAAAGATAAAAAATTTTCAACAGTTTATAGGATAATGAGAATATTAGAATTGAAGAGAAATAATGATTACGTATGCCAGGACTTTGTTTCTATGCATACATAGCTAATCTGTCCTTACGCACATATACATTATATACTTTTCCTGTTCGAATGCGTTTAGTTTTTAAATACAATAGGTATCATGGAGCACGGTAACTGTATTCTACTTCATAAGACTTTACATAACTTCATTATCTGAAAAATCATTTTCTAGTTACTATCAGAAATTTATATTGAAATAAATAAACAAATTACTGTTTATTTTAATTCCTGGTTTTTCTGTTTCCTTTGTGGTTAGTTTTGTACGGTTCATTGGAATATAAAAGTTGACATAATAACAATGTCAATGTAGAATATTAGTTGAAAGTTCCAAATCCACAGAAATAATAAAAATATGCCCTTTGTGTTTTAAGCCCAAGAAGTCTTTCATGTAGTATATAGGTATTTGTATTGCCTCGGTTGGCACCACTTGTGGCTAGTTGTCGCGCCCTGCCGCACGGCGTGCCAGGCTACGGTACCGCCACACCGAGAACATGTAGCTCTCCTAGTTAGTAAATAAAGTTACTAAACTGAAGAGTTTTCATTTATTTTAAGATTATATCCACGATATTACAGTGATACAGCTACAGTATATCTCTAATATAATGTCTCCACTTTTCCGAAGGAGTAATTAAAAGTATAAACTTTTGGCAGTGCTTTGAGAATATTAGTTGAAGGTTCCAAATCCACAGAAATTATAAAAATATGCCCTTTGTGTTTTTAAGCCCATGAAGTCTTTCAATTGCTTGATTTTGAAGCTTTGATTTGAAGTCTTTCATTGCTAAATTTTATGAAACGCTACACTAAATAAGTGTTAAATGATAACATAAAGATTTGCAATTATCTATTACCTTGTGCTTGACGAATATTGAAAATGTGTTTGGCACTCTTACAAGTCGTTTTAAGATTTTCCGAAAATCCAATTACGTTATCTCCTGCAAAAGCAAAAATTATAGTTATGGCGTGTTGTCATTTACACAATTTATTCATGCAACACTAAAAATACATCAGACATGGAAAATTAGATATGGAAGATTGTGGGATTGTCATTCTTGGTACTTGGCAAAATGAACCTAGCCAGTCGTTTCGTACTGAACATACTTGAGCTGGGAATAGTGAAACACTAACAAAATAAGTGATAGATGGTTTTTGTTAATATTTTAATACTGCGGGTTTTATTCCATGGCAATACAAATGTTTACAGTAACTTTATATGTTGTATACATTTAAAAATGACCATTTAGTAAACACCAGAGGGCCCGTGCGAAATTTCGCACTACGAAAGTATTAAGTAAACACAGCCTTTTAAGTAAGATAATTGTTGGGGTGAGGGAGTAGTTCGAAGGAAGGGATAACATGTTTAAAAATTAAATCGAAAGGGATTGATTAACAATACATTAAATACATGATAGAAGGAGAAATCACAAATATATTTACATAAAAATACTGTCCAAAACATGTGTTTGGTATTCGAAATGCTTGTCCCGGCTTGTATGACGGGCAAGGATAGGGAACTGTCAGTGGGGTTATATAACCTATAAGTTTAATGACTGAAGTAAGTATTGATTGTGCTATACGTTATGCAAAAAAGTGGCATTTGTAATGGCATTGTCCATTTGTGATTAATAAGTTAGCTTCGTAAAATATACAAAATATTGTTTTACCTGTGATGCCGTTTTGCCAGTGTCAGTTAAAAACGCCGACAGTTACTTGTGATGACAGTTAAAAGTGTCTTTTATGTTAAAATTTTCCACATACAGCAAGTTTTAGCGCAAAATCGTTTTACAATGTCAGAAGCTGGTTTAAAAAAATCTTTCTAAAGATACCTCATTTATGCCTGTACGAACAGTGTGTATTGAGAAAAAGGGATGTTGACTCGAGAAATAATATATATGATTATCTAAAATATTTACCTGTAGTTCTATTATTGTGCTGATTCCTGATGCTCCCTCCATTTGATCTTGCAGAAATTCCAATTCTGAGTAGTGCCATAATGAAGGTACATACAAATCATCAGAACCAGACCCAGAAAGCATTGATTTTTTACTTTATAATTTTCGCCGCTGAAACTTTTTCATAAAATATTAATTTTCACTTCTTCCTCCTTAATGTTCAACACATTTTCAACAAATTTGTTTTTTTTTTTTATTGCAACGTTTCTCTTATTTTTGTCCATATAATTTTTCGATTTTATTCTCCATAACATCGGCATGTCACGATAAATAGAGATGAAGTGCAAAATGAATTTTTTCCGTAAGCCCATTATACTCCACGCTGTTATCAGTGTGCGACGCGTCCTCCTTGATGCCAAGGCGACAAATTCAATCTTGTTTGACAAACACCCCCGCGTATCTTCAAATTTGTTTGTCAAGCAACCCGTCAATCAAAATTTTCGGCAAATACGTCAAGCATGTAGATTGTTTGACAAACGCGTCAAACAAACCTGCATACGACCAAATTATTTGTCAAACACGTAATATTTGACAAACATTCTGACGCGTTTACAGGGCCTTTTAACAACTGTAAAATTTTCCGTACACTGTAGTGTAGACCACAGATTTTATAGTAATGTAGACCATTAGCATTAGGTACTTTCCCGCGGTTTACGATCTAACTTCAATATTCCAACTCTAAATATTTAAGAGACTGATTAATATTTTGTTTTAAATTTTGATAGTTGATAACAAATTCACTAATTCTAATCTAAGGTAAGCAATTTTCTTTTATTAGTTCATGACCTACTGATTACTATGGTCTAAGTAAGTCAGCCATACATCTAGTAAGCCTACAAAGTACAATTTTCAAAAACTTTGGCAATATCAGTGTTTACTTTTTAGGTTATCATTAATACATTAGAAATTGTACAATTTTCAGTATATATACAGTAATAATAAAATGTCTGGTCTGGTGTCTATTGATTTCATATTCAGATTTTTATATCTTTTACTATTTTTAACCAGTTTATTAATAATAATATTATTAACCAATAATTATTGGTCAATGAAATCAGTTTAGTTCACTAATTAGTTTACTTGGGAAAATTGTGCATATTTTATAATACATTCAATACATTTTGTATATTTATGCAAAGCTGTTGTATGTATAATTTAGACCTCTGTTTCTGTAGACCCATGTATAAAATAGGTGGAATAAAATAAATTAATTCCAACAATAGAATTAACCTATTATTTGGTAAATATGCAGTGTAGGTTGTTTTTGATTTTTCCTTAATTTTTTTTTTTTTTTTTGCTGAAATGCTTTATTACATGCTCAAAAGCAATAATTCAAAATATAAAAGCGCAGAGAGCACGGGAAGTATGATAAAAATCGAAAATAAAAGTGACCCACATAACCTCAAAATTGCTACTGCATGAAAAATGTTATTGTTCGCTAAAATGATAAAAAAACCTTTATTAAAAAAAAAAATTAAACCAAACCAACATGGTTGTTGGGTGATAAAAACACCTTGTTTTTAAAAAAAAAAGACTTAGTACCCTACTGACATGATTGTTGTGTGAAAAAGCTATTTATTGAAATTAGTTACAGGTAATGTGTTTTTGATCACTAAAACAATAAAAACATTTGTATTTTTTCGGAAAAATAGTACATGACCTGACATGGTTGTTAGGTGGTGAACCGAACACAAAAATAGTCAAATTGCATTCACAAATACCGGATGCCATTTTAACAATGTTTTTGTTACAAAAATGAACCAATGAAAATTAAGCAATAAGCCTTAACATTTAGTAATGGCTGTCAGAATGTTTAACATGCATGAGTAGTAAGTACATGTAGTTGGTAATAACGTGCATGACTGGTAATTTGTTTATGAAATTTAATATGTTTAATGCAATATAAACAGCATGATGTCACAATATAATTCCATAAACAATGGCCTAAAAGCGTTAAGTAATCTTTAAACAAATTATTTTGTGCAGGTTAAGTAGATAATAAGGTATAAAATAAAACAAAGAAATATTCAGTAATCACTATTTGAAAAAAAAAACAACTACACTGCATAAATACCATTTGTTGGTGTTATCAATAATAGAAAAAACAAACTCGTGTATATTATTTTTGTCATCTCTAACCTAACAAATTATGCAATTAAATTATATTACATCCAGCACTTGCATTAATTCAGCACTCAAAACAAAAAATATAATGCTTCTTTAATTTTCCCAAGGTTTTTGCAAAAAAATCTTTCATGTTCTAAATATAAAGGAAGTTGTAACCAATAAAAGGAAATCTTTAATATTACCATGTTGTGTATAAAATAAAAGATGCACTGATAATTGTTTACTAAAATGTTTGTAATTACCATGTAAATGCATAGACCTATTTACTGGTATACCATTTATTTTTTTTTACTAGAACGCTTTATTCAGTGTATATAAGTAGGTAAAAATCCAAAGTATCATTTTGCGGAAATTATCAGAAGACTGAAAAAAACCTAAACTAACAAAGTTTAGTTTGAAATTTACTAAGCTGGAATGTTGCTTCACTGGAATTGTATGTCGTAGAGAACTTCATACCATATTGACTAATAACTACTTTGTGAAGTGACACTGGACATAGTAAATCGTATATGCTCCATGCAGTGTAAACAGTTGTATGATGTCACAAAATAATTCCGTTAAAAATTGCATAAAATTATAACTTAGTAAATTTAAGGTTTATATTACATAATTTCATCATACAGTAGGTAGACTAATACAACAACATAGTATAATTTAAGGGTAATAAATACAAGGGGTTATACAAGGGGGTTAATACAAGGGGTTATTTAGAGTAATAAAAGGTGTGGCAAATAACTACACTGGTGCTACAAAACATTTTATTGATCACCAGTTACTTACAAAGTTTATCCCCTTCAATGTACTCTCCTTGCTGATCTCTGCAACACTGCATACAAATTTTCCATTGTTCAAAGCAGTGCTGGTCTGTCAGCTTGTTGAGAACCTCTGTTACTTTTCCTTTCTCTGTTTCCACACTATGAAATCATGTTCCTTTAAGCTCTGATTTGACCTTAGGAAATAAAAAAAAACAGAGTGCTAGGTTGGGCAAGTATCATCATTTTGGTCCAACAAAATGATGCCGTATTTCACAAAGAACATTTTCACAGACAAGGCGGAATAGGCAGGCACATCGTGTAGGTGTAACATCCAGGAATTGCTCTTCCACAAATTGGGCTTCATCTTTTCACTCATTCATGAAGGGCTGTCAGAATCTCAACATACGAGTAATAATGTTAATTGACCGTCTGACCTTCGGGGACTCAGTAAACATAGACAGTTCCATGCTTGTAAAAAAAAAACCATGGACTTAAATTTTGATTTGACATGGTTTGAGAGCTTTGTTGCCTTTTTTAACATGGTAATGTGGGGCTCTTCTATTGCATTGATTGGCGCTTTGTTTCAGGATCATATGTAAAAACCATGATTCATCACAAGTAATCACTCTGTCTAACAATATCAGTTTAAAAAGTCAACAAAAATGTTCATTCTCTATTCTTTTTCCTCTGTAGTGGCCACTTTCTTTGTTAATTCCTGAAATTGCAGCAAGAACTTTGACACTCGGGCAACAATTTTTACTGATCAATTTACCAGTTTTCTAGATGTTGCCATCTGTTTTTGATGCTGAGGGTTATCTAGGACACAGATCGCCTTCAGTTATTTCACATCCCTCCTTTAATCTTTTAAACCACTCAAAAATTTGTGTGTGCAATAAACATTCATTTTCTTATACTTCCTTTTACATGAGCTTCTTATACATGAGCTTCTGTAGCAGTTTTTCCCAGTTTCACAAGATACTGTTAACTTGTTGCTCCATCTGGACACTTTGCAGTTTTTCAATGAGATGCTAGTCCAAGGACTTAAATGGACGATTGCTACAGGGAGTGATGTACAACCATGCAAATCGAGCTCAGAGTGGGGAGAGCATTTATAGGCACAGACATGTTCAAGCTTGCCATGACTGGCTTACTGTTTGCCAATAGCAGTATCAGTTTGGTTATTTAATTGCCACACTTCATATTTATATAATTAATTTCACAAATTTCTTAACCGTTTACTTTCACTTGTCGTCGGCACTATTTCTGTTATTCATTTTTGTTTATTGACAACAAATTAACATGTTTCAAAGTCAAAAAAATGCAATAAAAAAAAATGAAAAACCAGTATTGGGACACTGTACTTTGCACTTCATGCCTTGTCATGTCTGTTCATTGTATTTCAATGACTATACTTATACCATCTGTTGCATTTGACAACTGTTTCACTTCAAATATACATATTTTCCTTTAATTTGAGTACTAGTCTACAAATGTACATGAAAAATGTTAATTTCATTCTGAAGAAATTAAATGTTGACAGTTAAGAAAAAACTTTAATAGCCAAATCTAATCTGGTTTTATGTGGAATGTAGATTTGTGTAGGCGAGGTCTATTATTTTTGTTGTTGAATAATTAGAATTGTTTTATGGTACTTCAAGTAATTTAAGTAGTTATTAGTAAACCTTTCTAACTGAACGAGATTGCTTATTTTCAAAACTGAGACCTATATTGTTAGTTTTTGTGTGTATCAAAATTTCTAAACTATATTGTTAAGAAAAAAAATGAGTATTTTAAAAAAAAGTTATCATATCAATAATATATATATTGAATATCATATCATGAATATTGAATATATATATTGAGGAAGAATATTCTGTAATATGGAAATGGAATACCCTTTTGTTTGAGCTAAAACATTTAAAATAAATAGTTTCCCAATAGACATTAGTTATTCAGTTGTTACACCTATTTAATCCTTTTAACACAATATTATTTTTGCATTTTGGACATTTTATTAGTTTTCGTAAAACTCTGTGATAATAAGAGAATGTTTGTAAAACTTGTTTGTTTTTAAAAAGGATGATAAATTTAGTTAACAAAAACTGAGAACTGTTACACAAAAATGCTTCATCATTAATACTGTAAGACATCTTCTCTTCCATGCGCTACCAACTCTTAACTCGCACTTTGCCCCAAAGATAAGATACTCTTGTATCTCTTTTGTCTCCTTATCCTATTATTCAGACTCTTTAAATGTGTTAATAAATAAAAACAAATTAACATATTGTCTTAAAATGATAAAAATTGCCAACAAGTGAAAATTACCAATTTGTAGTAAAGAACCCAGTTGTATAGTATTTTACAATCTTTTTTTAAGAAAATTGTGTATAAATGCTGGTACTGCTGTAAAGCATCCACAAATTTTATAAAATTATCCCTGAAAGTGGTCTACTGTACTTATTTTTGTAAGTAAAACTGTAAACAAAATGTTTGGGACTCTAAAACTGGTGGCATAAAAAAAGTGAAAACTGATTTTCAAAAAATCACTGCCTCCATAAAAATGTATTACCATATTTTACCAATTATAAGACAAACTTTTTTGAAAAATTGCCTTAAAAATCCAGGTGCGTCTTATACTTGAAATTATTTTTAAAATGTCCAGTGTTTGATTTAAAATTCTCACCAGTCTTAAAAGTGTCATATATTTATTGCCATGGGAAACCTATCTCTATCTGGTAACATTGGATTCAACTGGCAGCAGCAGTGCACGGTTGTGACGAACATGAGTTGCGGGGATTCGCAAGTTTGCTGACATTGTCTTCCTCCCCACCATCACAAACCCAGGACATTGTATAATCTATGATGCAGCATTGCAGTCTGTGGTGGCAGTAAGCCAGTGAAGTCACTGGTGCCATTGAAAGTGATTTGTGTTATCGGTAACAATACAATATTTTTGTTAGTAGCTAGTTTCATAATGGAAAAAAATAAAACAAAAATTTTTTTCTGGTTTTACAATCTAATAATAGAAATGGTAAAAAAGTAATTTTTAAAAAAACTGCTAAAAAATAACTACTATGAATTTAACCACAATAGGTTATGTAGCTTATATTGTATAAGTAGCATCACTACCTGCAATTTAATCCTTGTAATTTTCCATTTCCATTGACAAGATTAATGAAAATCTAATTGAGATTCACAAGTTTGGAGATGCAGCAGACTATATAATTAAAATTTTTTTATTACTAGAACACCATGGCTACTGAAGGAAAATTTCCATGGATTGATTTAGTCACCGAATGTGTTAGTGCTTGTTTGTTCTTAGACACAAATTATCATCCTATGTCATTTGTAATTTGCATTCGAGACATGGAACTGTACAGTGCATTGAAGAAGTTTATTGTGGTAAGTTTGTTGTTATGATTAAGTAAGTAGAACAGTAATTGTCACACACTTTTGTTATGAGTAAGATACCCTCTCATTAAAAGTCTCCATGCTTCAGATTTTGTTTTATTAATTGGTAATGAACTTAGGTTAACTAAATGATCAAATTTATTTTTTGATATTTATATAATAACTTATTTATATATCTCATGACTTTTTGTATCATGAACTATGTTTAATTTCAAAAGTATTAAAATAATATTTTGGAAGAATATTCTGTAATATGGAAATAGAATCTATACCCTTTTGTTTGAGAAAAACAAAATTTGATGATTTTTAAAAATTTGTACTGTTTATGTTGAATAAGTTTCACAATTATTTTGGATGTTGGTTATAGACAATTTGTACTGTTTTTACTATAATTGTAGTATTATTTTTTATATGTTATACAATACAACAGTGAAACATTTGTGCAAAATACTGAAGCTGTTTGCAGTACTTCAGTATTGCAGTAGTATTGCAATATTGCAAGTTTAGATGCACATGTGACTTACAAGGGGACGATGAGGACAGAAACTTCATGGAATTTTGTTTAGTGTAATAAATATGTGTTTAACTTCTAGCAACTTACTAGTACGCTGTGCTATAGTCTCAAACCCAGAGCCTTGCATAAACCTCATGTGCCAAGGGGACTAATTCTTAGTGGTATTTCATTATGTATTGATTTGCAGTTTTCCCTTTAGAAAGTCTTTCTTCGATTAGGATTACACAAACCAATTTGTGTGTGAATAGTACAACTTTGGCCAAGTCATGGTAATTGTTTTAAATTGGCTGTTTTTACTTTTTCATCAGATATTCAAAGTATGTGTAAAGGAAAGTGGTAAAGAAACATTTCTATTTTAAGGTTTTATAAAGAATAAATGTAGTTTCAGGTTCTTTGATTAAATTTCACAATATCAGTGAAGAAAATGGTTCTGACTTATATTCCTGACCATCTGTTTGTCTGTTTTTCTTCCTTTTTATTTTAATTATAATTTATTTGAAAACATGACAAATTAACATAGCTATTTTATAATGGCATATCCTGAAACTTATTATAGCCTATCAGCTGTTCAATGAAATCAGCTGATTATTATGAATTAATGTAAAACAACTGATCTTTTACTGTAACTACTAATATAACCTTCTTCGTAGTTCCCTTAGTGTAGTGGTTATCACATGTGCCTCACACACACCAGGTCTCCGGTTCAATTCCGGGTGGAAACAGGAAATTTTAATTATAATTAATTTAATATGAGACTTGCGATGCACTGAAGGGTAACAAAAATACTTTTACCCTTTTAGAAATTGTATTGTTTGAAATGAAATTGTTACAGTTTTGTGGAGGTCGAGTAAGTAACAGCCTGCTTGATATGGATCCATATGCAGCCGTTTTAGTGAATGATTCTTGTTTGTCTTGGGCACATTTGGGAGATGTTTTTAAACTTTCTTACTTAGAAAGTTGTTATAAAGAAAAACAATGTTTGGATATTTCAAACTTCAGGTAGCTCACATTTTTAATTTTAAAAAATGTTTAAAATAAAAAAAATATTTTTTTTAATTGGGAATGGCTGCCATTTTTAAACTTTTGAACAAATATTGCTGGAACGGGTCAAAGCTAATACCCAAAACTGATTTGTGAACCAAGTTTAAGTCATATCAGTGTAAATTGACTTTTAAATTACTGTATATTGAAAATATGAAAAATAAAGGGTGCTTTTCATAGTGGGGGGGGGGCGAGTGAGCAGTTGTGATTAGTTTCTTATTTTGAATAAAATTAGAAAAATGTTAATGCTGCACATTTTAATACTGATTATGTTGGTGAAATTAGATTTTCAGAAAGTATAATATAAAAGAGTTATTAATTTCAGTAATATTTGGAATAGTCACCATTTTAAAACTGTATTGTAACAAACTTGTCCAGGGTATTATCAAAGTCATTTTTTGTAATTTATCAATTTAAACAAATGAGTGTATTCGATTTAATAAGTATTGTTTGATTATTATTAGGTCCTACACTATTCTAATTAGTTTTGTACAATTTTTGTAGTTAATTTCAAGTAGGCTATTAATTTTTTTATAGGAGAAACATTGAGTCAAACTTAAAGCCTGGATTTAATTATATGGATATTATATATCATAAGAAATATTCTTGGGATACGATTCCTCCTGAATTCTTGTAAGTAGTTTAAAGTTTAAAATTGTATATTTACTTTATATGCTTATATTATTATTATTATTATTATTTTTTTTTTTTTTGGAACATTGTATATGGAGTTCTAATTACAATAAAGGAAATATCTCTTTTCACTCCCTTGTATTACGCTTTCCTGATATAGCTTTGAGTAGCTATGAATAGCTTTGATCAATCTTTGAATCACTGAACTGAAAGCTATACTTGTTTTATATTTAGTCTAGGTTAGTTAGTATTATTTAGTATTTATACAAAATTCAGTTAGAACAATTTGTTAAATAATATTAGAAAAGTCAATATTAGAAAGAAGGTTTGTATCACATGAACCACTGATAGCCATTGCAAATTTATAAAAACAGTAATGTAGGTAGGATTTACGTCTGCAGTACCACAAGAACCATTTATATTCAAACTGCAAGTAGAATTTAATGTGCAGCCAGTCAAGTTATTTATAAAGTTATTGTAATAAATCTTGCAAAACAAAAAATTGCCAAGTTTGCATCCTTTTGATACACTTTATGATAATGACTGAAAGCAGTTATTTACATTATACCAAAGCAAAACAAAAAAGAATTTAGAGAAATACCTCCAGTCGACTTAACACTTTCTTGTTTCTATTGGCTAGAATATGTGGAAATTCAATTTTTTATAGTTTAAGAAAAGTAAGAACAAAGAGAAGAAGTGAAACAAGCTACCATGTGAATGAAGAAATTTAGATACAAGAACTACAATCATATATGTAAAGGTAGCCATTCAAGCTGTAGTGTGACCACATCAGATTTGAAAATTTACTGTCCTGTTCCACCATTGTCATCTTTAAGTCTGGAAATAGAATTACTGGTCATCTATAAAGCTCTGCAATGTTATATTAAATTGAAAAGAGCCTTGTGAATTTGCATTTTTACTGATTTCAAATAATAATTTATCTTGTAACCTAACTTATTACTTTTTCTTTATATACAAAATTCAATACATAATTCAATGCCTGGCTTCCAGTGAATTCCAGGCCATATAGATGTAATGGGAAATGAGAGTACAGATGAACTCACCAAGTTAATGGCTAAACTACAAATGGAAATTCTTATATGAAGTATATAAACTACATCAGGCAAACATAAAGTATATAAACTATGTGGCAAACATAAAAACAATACATGAGGCCATGTATTGAAAAACATCATTTGCATGAAAACTTGACAATATTCAACAAATATCCTTTGATCTTGACATAATAATGTTGTGTTTAAAGTACCAACAAACAAACTAAACTTTCATTTCAATAATCAGAACAAGAATCATAATCACAGAGCACTAAGTCAACCGGTACAGACTGACTTTGAGGCCCTTGTTGTAAGAGATTGTAGCATTGCAACACTCCTGGAGTATAAGCAACCACTAGATAAGCAAGAAAATATGGGTGAAGGAGTACCTTCATAAATTGAACCGTGACACAACAGTTCATTGAAAAATGAAAACAGTTTGATTCTGTCTGCCCATTGTACAAGAACCATCGTTCTTCGATTACAAATGAATTTGACTCACATATCAAGAAGTAAGTAAGAATATATATTAAACATTTAAAATTGTTAAAAGAAAATTCAAGATTAATATTAGTTATATACTATAATAAACTAGTTGCCTTTCTATGAGCAAGATTATTAAATATTACAAAAACTAAAAATAGATGAAATTGACTTAGGTTAGAAGTTCTTTCAATTAATTTGTGGTTATTGTAGTCTGTCCTGGACCTGATGTACGCCATGATGGTTTCCAACTACTTCGATTCTCAACCATTCCAAGTTAAACAATAGTGAAGAAATTAAATTCTAATAAACTGAAAACAGATAAATACGAGGGTTGATCAAATATAAACGAGACTGATTTTTTAAAAAAATTATTGCTTACAAATTATTCTTGATACAACTTATTTTTCTACATAGTCTCCTGCACGAGTAACACATTTTTCCCACACGGATTGGAAGTTTTTAATTCCATCTTAGTAAAAAAGTTCTCGGCGTTCATTGAGCCATTGGAGCACGAAGGTCTCCACCGCAGAATCGTCTTGGCGCTGGCCTCCAAGCGCCTCTTTGAGTGGCCCAAACAGGTGATAGTCGCAGGGTGATAAGTCTGGACTGTATGGGGGATGTTCATTGGTTCCCAGCCAATTTGATCGAGTTTAAGCCTCGTAGCGTTCACCGAATGTGGTCGGGCATTATCGTGAAGAAGAATGACGTTTCTCGCCGGTTTAGATTTCCTTTTCCTACGAAAAGACTGTTTTGCAGCCTCTAAAACATCGCAATAATATTGTGCATTTATTGTGCGTCGTTAATGGAGGAAATCGACGTGAAAGGCGCCTTGATTGTCGAAAAAATACAGTGGCCATTACCTTTCCGGCCGACGATCGTGATTTGGCCTTCAGATGCGCCCTCTCTCCCCTCTTCCGCCACTCCATACTTGCCTGTTTCGACTCGGGAGTGTAATGGTGAACCCGTGTTTCATCACAGGTGACAATCCGGTTTAATAATGCCTCACCATCTCGTTCAAATTGGGTCAATAGTCGCTGGCAAATCTCCAAACGATTCCGTTTGTGAACGTCAGTCAAAATTCGTGGAACCCACCTTGCAGATACTTTGCTGAGTTCCAGGTTTGATATAACGATTTTTTGAACGCTACCATAGCTCAACTGGAGTTCATCTGCAATAAATCGCAGCGATATACGTCTGTCTTCGTCCAGGAGCTTCCGAACAGCATCAATGTTTTCGTCTGTGACGGAAGTGGTCGGGCGACGATCATGGCTGAGGTTTTCTACTGCTTCCCGTCCTTCGGCGAATTCCTTGTGCCAAGCAAAAACGCGAGCTCTTGACAGGGTCCTGTCCCCGTATTGAGCCGTCAATCTACGAAAGATTTCAGTCGGATTGACCCCTCCTTGGCCAAAAACTTAATAATAATTCTCTGCTCCACGGAAACGTGCACTTCACTCTCACTCATTGTATAGTTTTATACTGAAGGGTCCGAACGGAAATGTTGCCCGTCTACGCCCATCCCAAACCTCCCAGGCTACCTGAAACCCCACCCTTTAGAGTTCAATGTCCAAAGGAAAAGTTTTTAGAAAGTCAGTCTCGTTTATATTTGATCAACCCTCGTATTTTGCTTTAAAAAACAATTCTGTTAGGAATATACCTGAAAACTTGAAAATGTTGTAGTCTGCAGGAGAAATAGAAGAAGTCTGGGCATTTACCAGGTTGGCCATGGGCTGGTGAGGCACTTTTCCGGTTTGAAATTGTGAAATAAATTTTCTTCATATTTATTGTTGGCTGGATCCTTCAATATTTCCTCCTGATCAAGTTGTGTGTTTTGTACAGTTGTTCCGGATGCTGGTAGGCTGAGTGTTTTTTTCCGGCAAAAAACCTCTAACGTTATCATCACCGAGGCACGATATTAAAATTTTTGAAGAACAAGTAAACAAGACAAATAAAAATTAGAAACACTACAAAAACAAACAATAACAATAAGTAAAACAAACTATAATAACTTTAAACATTACCCTAAAACTAGTAAACAGTAATAGATAACTAAATAAAATGTACACAATTTATTATAAGGCTGTAAATTGGCCTTTCAATAAAAGAAAGGAAAATAAAGTAATATAAACAAAGCAAAAAATAAGTTGTGGTCCTCCTTGAAATTATGGTGGCAACCGTAATTTCTCAGAATTCCATTGTTAAAAAAAATCAAAATTAAGCTATTGTGCACGGGAGATGCGATGTGCTGGCAGTAGTGCTGGGCAGAAGTGTAATAGTCTCGCATAGTATAGACCTGAGATACTTGTGCACTGCTAACCAATCGGAAGTGAGTATTGGTTGACGAGAGTGAAATAGGTTTCGCAGCCTTATGCTGGTTACATGTTTAGCATTATGTTTAGGTGTCAGATGCGGAACTAGGCTATGTAACTCAGTTCCTATGTTCTTTAGGTGATGACAGAATCACAAGGAAACAGTTTCTGAAACTAAGATAAAATATTGTAGAAGACATGGGCAGAATAAAAATGATTTTATTTTAACTGCCAGTTTAAAGTAGACAGAGAAAAACTAAGAAAATGGAAAAAATCAAACAAACAAAAATAATTAAAAATTGATTTTAAGTAAAATAATTTTGTTTTGTTACAAGAAACAAAAACATTAAATAGCTTTTCAAACAAGGAAATACATTTTCAGCCAAATCTTCTGCAAACAAAACCATTGCTTGAGAGTAGTCTTGAAGAGTGCTAAAGACATTCAAACTAATTATTTCCAATTACTGTATTATTTATGGAACTGTATTATTTCCCATTAGTTGAAATAAATTGATTACAGAAAACAAAAAGTTTCTGAAGTAGATTTTTTAAATTCTGCTTTTATCAGTTGTTTTCTTTTTCCTTGAGCCATCACCCCTATTTGAAAATTGTAAGTTGCCTCTTAAAAATGAGTATTAAAGGGAAGGATATTCCTTGCTATAATTATGGTTGTCTTAATTTAAATGTGTTCTTATTTAATTCCACCATGAATTACATGATTAATGACTAATTACAGTGAATTACATTTTAAAATTGGCTGTTATTTTGAAATATTGTGTAATTTTTCTTAAACAACTACAATTTTTGCTTTTGGTTTTGACAAAATGATTTATTTTAACATATTTACTAAAACACTGTGTATTATAAATTATATGTAGTATGTGTTGTGAATCATTTGTCGCTTAATTTTAATTTTAAATTTTCTAAAAGGACAAATGTGCCAGGAGATAAACCACATTCCAGTACGAGAGAAGAGGATAAAAATGATATTGGATCATATAAAGAGTTGAGTATTACAATATAAAAATAGTAAATCATTGAAATTTGGAATAGTCTACACCAACTTTTGATTGGTGTATTACAATTTTTTTCAACCATGTCATTCCAGCCAATACGTCTTATTCAGTCTGTACGTATTATTATTTATTTCTTTATATGTATTTATTCTTTTTATTTGAAGATAGTTTATTAAAGTTTGAAACACCATATTTACTGCACATCTTGTACTTGAAATTAAGTTTCAGTCTTTAAAATTATAACTAACAAAAATAAATCTTAAAAATACTATCTTTTTCTTTTATTTTAAAGTTTGCAATTTCTATTGTACCATTAACATTAACATTTATGAAGTAAAAAAAAAAAAATATTTCAACAGGAAAAACCTGCCGTGGATTGATAAACTAAGTTCCAGTCAAAAAAGATTAGAAGAAAAAAAGCACTCGTTATTGTCAGTGGAACAAAAACCAAACAAACAGTAAGTATTTATTAGCTGAGTATAATACTGTTACTTTACTTCATATTTATCACTTTTTTGTAGAAAATATAATTTTTATAAACTGTTTTTACTTCCTCACTATGTGAAGTATTGTGGTTGTGAAAAAAATTGATCCTTAATTAAACCTTAAATACCAAAAACAAAATATTTGAACAGGCTAGCTATATTGTAAAACATCCGGGTTCGGGATCTATTTCAAAGAAGCAAAAATCAACCTAATTCCATAAAATTAGTACATGTTGATTCATTGTGTCAAATGTGAAATAAAAGAAATGTATAGTTTACAATTTTAATTCATTAAACAAAAATAAACCATAACAAATTACTAATGATAGCAAAATTACTATTCACTATAATATTATAAATCCTTTCAGTAATGAATATTAAAGTTATTCAGGACGAAAACCTAAGTCGAACAAAGCAAATAAATGCCATTAAGACCAATTGGCTGCATGTGAAAAGGATACATGAAAAATGCTTAATAATTGTTGACTATACAAAGAAACTACACGAGACCTACTCACTACAACTTACTAAAACATGTGCTTTTCTTCACCATTTACCGATTTTAATAATAAAATTTTTACCAATACTTTGGACTGATTCACCTTTTTCTGTAAATATCTAAAGTTTATAATCTTTGTTCCGTAGTTACACTAGTCACAAAAGTATGTTCCCGTTTAGCACTCATATTCCAGAACTCAATAAAGCGCAGTGAATAGAAAGCTACAAAAGAAGGCATAAACAAAAATGCAAAATGCACACAAATCCGAAAAATACCTATTTACATTTGCTTTATTGCAAATAACTGATCTGATTGTACTGTTCTTGTGTAAAGGGTAAAAGAAGGCTCTAGCTCTGAATTAGAATGTTATGTGTTGATTAGAAGCTCACTAGAGCCGGACCATCTGAAGACTTAATTAGATGGAGTCTATTGTAATAATAACATATGAACATTAATTTCTTAAAACCTGTAAAGATAATTTTGATCACATAAAATGATAATGAAACCTTAAATGTTGAAAAGTTAACAAACGTGAGATTAGTTTGAGTTATACATTATTGAAAAAGAATGAGAGATAAGAACTGCTTTGAAACATAGTCATGTTATTGTATTGTTAGCAAAACCAGCAAGTGTCTATGTGGTTATTCGAAAAATATTTTACTCAAATATTTGAAATATTAGGCTCTAGTTTCTAACACACACACACACACACACACACACACACTCTCTCTCTCTCTCTCTCTCTCTCTCTCTATATATATATATATATATATATATATATATATATATATATATATATATATTTTGCAAATGCAATTTAAAATAATTACAGGTGTTTTTAAATGTTTTGTTTTTTTTTTTTTTTTGGCAGCTACTCCTATTTTTTTTTTTATTTGCTTAAAGTGAAAAAGCTAATACAATGCTTCATTAATTTTTTTTATTTTGAAAAATAATTCAGAATTTAATTTAGTGTAAAAAGTTAATTTCTTTTTTAATGTGAAGGTTTTAAGTAAAACTTTTTTCAATAACTAATTTATTTTATAATTAATTACCAACATTGCACTTTTAAAGTTTTGTTTTCACATCTGTACTTTGTCTTATTTCATTAACACCAATTTTTGTATTAATGTTGTTCAGTAGCCGAATGACATACAGCTACAAAGAGAAAAAAGCTATTTTAAAATTCATCGTGGAAAATGAAGAGTATGACCGAATCAAAGGAAAACAACTGTGGAAAATGATGGAAGACGCTAAGGTAATTTAACATGGTATTTTAAGTAAAAATTTTAATAATTATTGTGAAACCATCTTGGTGTTTCAGTAATTAACTCAGGGACAGCAGGCAGTCTGTCAGTAAAGTGTTGTGATCAAGAAGTTGGTTTGTGTGAACTCATTCAGTTTCGTATATTTCACCCAATTCTGACACTGTAGTAGGTGTTCTGTGTTCATTCTAAAGTTTGAAACAGTATACATACTTCAGAGGTATTGTGTATTTTATTTAAGTGGATTGCAATGTAGTTAAGGCGAATGTTAGCCAAAGAAGAAATCTTTGTTATTTATTAAGTAATTAAATCTACTACTTCTTGCTATGTCTCTTCATATTTTTTATGATTTTTTACTCACTTGGAGTTTTTTGGTATCTGCTTTTTAGTGAATGACATCTTGTAGTAACCACTATGGTAGGACCTAGACTTTGAGCCTTGAAATGCTTTGTTTTTTATTCTATGAGCAGTGAACACCCCTTCATTAACAGTAGTGTAACATACACTGCATTAGAGATGGGTAAGAAAACTCCAAAGTGTTAAAACAAACTGTTTTTCTATATACGAAAAACAAACTGCTTTGCCAAACAGAAACAAGCCGTTTGAATTGGACTGGATCTTGATTTGTTAAACAAGGAACAACAGTTTGGACTTCCCCACCACCTACGTTCTATTCGAACGTTGCCGCAAGCGCTAAAACTTTATTCCTGCTATTTTCCTGTTAAACTATTTTCCTGCAAACAGTGCAAACACCTTTTCTTTAACCTGTTATACTTTTTCCCTCTATTTCAAAGTTTCTTGTTGCAACGTAGTGATGTAAGAACTGTTTGGGCGTTGTCAAAGTTTATCTCTATTTTGTTGCCAGTTTGAAAGTTTTAAATGTAAAATTTGTTTGCTAAATTTGTTAAAAAATTGCTGCTAATACAACTTCGAGTTTCATTTTTCTAAACCTGTTTTTTTCAAACTGTTTTTCCAAACAGTTTTTTCCAACAAACAGTTCGTTGATATTTTGTAAAAATAGCAGAAGTGCCCATCCCTACACTGCATACACCCTTAGCCATTTTAGAACCCTCATCTTGCTGGTCATCTTCGTTATTTGTTTGGTACTTATATTAGTACATACTTATATTAGTTTAATTTATTTTTTCCCATTAATTTTGGGTAGCTGCAATAAGTATATTAAAAAAGTTTTACTAGACACTGACTTCCTAGAGAAGACCTAATTTTATTTATTATATACTGAGCTTCTATCTTCATTACTTTAGTTTTTCTTTGGGAAAGGAACTTCAGCATATCTCCATTTAATGCCATTTAAATTAGTTTTTGAAAGAGTTTGTTTCTCCAAACTGTGTTATTCCAGATTGATTCTTTGCTTGATAGACCTTTAAAGATTCCTATTCTTTAATAAAATGTTATTCTTTTCTCTTTATAATCCTGTCTGTTTCTTCATTTCCATGAATCTCACCAAAGATTTAGCACTTTTTCTTAGTTTCTGTATCTTATTATTTTTTGAAAGGGTTAACATATTCAATTACAGTTTAATATGTTTTGTTTGGGGTGCTGCTTTTAACATATAGATTTTTAGCCTGTTTTCAATATTACAATTGTTTGTAAGAAAATTTGTGCAATATTTTTGTATCATTTATTGTTCATAGTTTGCTATTTATGCTAAAGAACAATGGTACTAAATCTTGTTATAAATAAAACACAAATACTGTATTTTAATAAAACCAATTTTTTATTATTGTGCCTCAGTGACCAAAATTCACCGAGGCAACCAAACAATCTGATAGCATGTTTTAAGTTGCCTTGACAATTCTGGTAATGGTAATAAAAACCGTGGTTGGTTAGGATCAATAATACTGAAATATTTGTTTTATTTGTGAGTAATTAACACTTAGTAAATCATTTTTACTCCAGGAAAAACAATTGAACCAAAATACTTTATAAACTACCTTTATACTTTTATTGTTATTATTTTATTTTATTGCTATACAATTTACTGCTGGTTTTTTTTGTTACTTAGGTATGCACAATGCGGACATGGCAATCCATGAAAGAGCACTTTCTTAAGAGGATTATGACTGAGCTACCATTATATTCATTTCTTACACCTGACCAATTAAAAAAATTGAAAATGAACTATGCAAGTTCTTCAAGATAAACTTTTGTAATATATTTTTTTTAAATAAATTTTTTCAATTTGCTTTTGTACATTGCTTGAGTTTTAATTAAAGTTATAATTTTTTTTTTAATTTGGTTTTCTTTAATGACTTTTGTTTATTGTAAAATCATTATGTTCTAAATAAATATTATTGTGTATTCATTATTCAAGGTACACAATTAGCCTAAGCTATTTTTTTATGCACAGCAGACTCCCGTTTGTGTGCAAACATTCCATAATAATAATAATTATTATTAATAAATTATTTTTCATAATTGTGAGAATCAAGCACTTTATTCATTTCGTACATATCTCAGTAAACTCATCCAGTTATTTCATGTAAGTTCACATATAATATACAATAAAGTACAGTAGTGGGCATACGGCTGTGCACCTTGCTTAAGGAAGATGAGCCTCACATAACGTTTGTGACTCAACTACTGTATTATAAATTTCGATTACCACTGCATATCATGTGTTTTTATAACAGACCAATATGTTTTTGCTTGACTGGTATTTGCAACAATTCATAATTTTAAAATAACCTACCAGCTCAATTTTCTAAATAAATACCGACATGCAACGAGTAAACCATATGTCACAGATGAGCCATGATGTTAGAGCCAAATGCCTTCAACTTTCTGAAATCGGTAGCATTTTATTAATATAATAATTTATTCAGTCGAACTAGGTGAAAGCCATACACACACACAGATTACAGCTAATAAATAATTGATATTTTGTACATTTCATATTATGAAGTCTATAATATATTTTAAACAAAAATGTCAGTAAGATATGTTAATACTTTGTCTGTACAATGAGAAAAACATCGAGGCAGGCCATTTTCATGTGTTTATGAAAACTGGACATATTATTGGTTGCCAGAATGTGGCAGAAAGGTGTGACATTCCAGAAAACTTTGTACATTCAGTTAAATTGCATATTAAATATATTAGATCAGTTAAAGATGTTATTATAGAGTTTTCAAAACTTAAAAATTAATTAACAATACTTATTCATGAAATATCTTTTATAATTTAATAAATAACTAATTACGTTAAAATTTTACAAAATATTCCCAGGAAAATATTGCATAATTACCGCATATGTAGACACAAGTAATGATGGATGAATGAGAGAAACAACGCATCAGTCAGCAGATCGGTGTCAGCAGAAAAATTTATATTTGAGTGCTCTGGCTAATTTGTTTTCTTTTTGTATTATTTTGAAGAAAATAATAGGAAATTAATTATAAAAGGAAAGAAGGATTATACTTAAATATTCATTGATCAATTAAAGAAACTTAGCTACACTTTGGATGAAATACAACCAATCATGTAACAGAAGTAAACTTTTATTTTCAAAATTTAAAACCATTATTTTCAGATAATCTATTTCAATTAATAAATGATAAATTTTAATAAATTAAATTTTATTTGGATGTGAGATTTTTTTTTAAATCAACCAAATACAGTCAACCTCGGATATAACACGGTTAAAGGCACGAAACATATATGAGCGCTGTAAACGAGAGGCGTTGTAAAAGTTTACAGTTAATGAGTTTGTAAACATCAGAAGTACTGTATGTAGTGAAAAAAGCACATAATTAATGGCTATTTAATTACAATTTATTACATATTTTAAAACCTATTTTAGTTAAAACTAATTAATAGAAAATAGTACTGTACAGTGTAGTATGTATACAAGGTGTTGCTATTAAATAACGAGACTGACGTAAAAAATTTTATTTTAATTTTATACATAATTACTTATCACCTTCAATATACACCCCTTCTCTATCCCTAAAACGCTCCATGTGAATTTTCCATTGTTGGATTTTTTTTTTTTTTTTTTTTTCGGCGAAAAACCGTTTAGGTTATCATCGCGTCACGAAGATTAAAGTATATAAAAAAAAATTTAATTAACCAAAATTTAACTTAAAAAAAAACAACAACAACAACAAACTATAACAGTAAAAATAAATTAAAAATTTAGATAACAGATATAGATATATTACACTTAAGAACTAAATAACAATAAATAATGAATAAAATTTAATAACAATTAGTAAAATAATGCAAAACATAACAGAAATAAAGTTTTAAATAAAATAAATAAATAAAATAACACAAGAAATTACAAATACAATAAATTAAATTTTATTTAAAACATTCAGACGATGAAGGAAGTCTAGAACCCGGTCAACGGCCGAGGCACTATCTCCCAACATCGTCTGCAAACAGTTGCTCAGACCACACATAAAACGCACATTTTGGAAACCATCACAATCGAGTAATATATGTCTTATTGTGATGGTTTCCCTACAGAACTCGCATTTAGGTGGGTCCCGTGTTCCATCAGAAATCCATGCGTTAACATGGAGTGACCGATCTGGCGGCGGGTGATCACCACCTCTTCTCTGCGACTTGCACGTATTGACGACCCCAAGGACGAACTGTACTTTTGATTACCCTCAATTTATTACAGCTTGTAGCTGCCCATTCATTTTCCCACTGTAGATGAATTAAATGTTTTACGTGACAAAGGAAGTCGAACACGATTACACGTTGAGTGCATGGCAGAAGAAAAGTTGCTTCCTTTGCCGCATTATCCGCTATAGTGTTTCCAGATATTCCACAGTGGCCAGGAATCCAGATAAATGATACTCTTGCACCTCGTAGTTCAAGTCTATGGACAGAACACAGAACATCTTGAACCAGAGGGTTTACCGAATACATATCCTGCATTGCCTGGAGTGCACTTTTTGAATCGGAACAAACTACGTAATGCAAACTATCGAATTCAAAAGTGATTAGAGCCTTTAAGATGGCAAAGAGTTCGGCTGTAAAGACACTGCAAGTTGAGGGTAATCCATACTTATACGTTTCGTCAATGAGTAAAATGCACACCCAACATTGTTATTCATCTTAGAGCCATCTGTGAAAATAAATTTAGCAGATGGATATGAACTAGTCAGTCGAAAAAACTCACGTTGATACACAATGTTAGGAGTGTTGTCTTTCTGGTATGCACATAAGGAGAAATCAAATGTCGGCATATTGATTTTCCATGGAGGGACAAGACAAAGGACCTTTCAAACATTGGGGTAGTTCAATACGTAAGTCATCAAAAATACGGGAAGTTCTAATACCAAGAGGAGCAGTAGCATTCGGTCGAGTTTCATACTGTCGCACCAATTGATTTTTGAAAACTGTATTAAAAGCAGGGTGCCAAGGTTTAGATGATAAATTGCTTACATAAGTTAGCTGTAGTTTCTGTCTCCGTCGAAAGAGTGAAGGTTCCCCAGTCTCGGCTAGAATGCTTACAACGGGACTAGAACGGAAGGCTCAGAGACGAGTCGTATTGCAGAGTGATGGACTGGGTCTATTTTTTTAATACGGATGGTCGTGCAGACGAATATACAATGCTGCCATAATCAATCCGCGAACGAATCACCGCACGGTAAAACATCAGCATACAGGTCCTATCAGCGCCCCATCGAGAACCACTAAGCACCCTCAACATATCGAGAATTTTGTTACATCGTAACTTTAAATCACGCAAATGAGGGTTCCATGATAGTCTTTGGTCAAATATTAACCCCAAAAATCGAACAGATGGAATGGTCCGAATTTCTGTACCATCGAGAAATATTGAAGGAGTTCGGATCTGTCGACGGCGACTGAAGGCAATACATTGAGTTTTGGCGGCAGAAAATTTAAACCCAGTTGAATTCGTCCATGACTGCAATCTATTTACTGTAAGCTGAAGTGTTCTTTCAGCTGTGGCCAAACTTCTAGCACCAACATAAATTGCAAAGTCATCCACAAATAGAGAACAGCGAACAGGAGACCGCACATTAGTAGTTATACTATTGATAGCAACGGCAAACAAAGTCACACTAAGTACACTTCCCTGCGGGACGCCATTCTCTAACCGAAAACGATCTGACAATGTAGATCCAAGGCGTACTCTGAAATATCTGTTTGAGAGAAAATTTTTAATAAAACCTAGTATATTACCTTGTATACCCCATGATTTTAATGTATTTAGTATTCCTCTTCTCCAAGCCATATCATATGCCTTCTCTAGGTCAAAGAATATTGCAACAAGTGTTTGACGTAACAGAAAGGCATTTTGGATTGCAGATTCTAATAAAACTAACTGATCGATGGAAGATCGCCCTTGCCTAAAACCACACTGGTCCTTAGAGAGTAAATTATTATTTTCTAAGTACCAAACAAGACAACGATTTACCATTTTCTCCACTAGCTTGCATAGCACACTAGTAAGAGAAATAGGGCGGTAGCTGTTTGGATCAGTTTTATCTTTGCCTGGCTTAAGAATAGGAATCACTGTTGCTTCCAACCAAACATCAGGAAAGAGTGTTCCTCAAACATACGATTGTATATCTTCAGGAGGAAATCCTCCCCGATGTTGGAAGATTTTTAATCATGGAATATACAAGGTTATCAGGGCCTGGTGCTGAATCTGAAGAGGATGACAGTGCAGATTCCAGCTCTTCTATTGAGAAGGGCGCGTTCAAAGGAGAAACAGACGTACCAACGACGAATGGCATTGCTTCTTGAGTATTTTTGAAACGACAAAAACCATTGCTATAGGAAGTAGACGAAGAATAATCCGCAAAATATAAACCCAATGTATTAACAATATCTCGAGGATCAAAACTTATTATTCCGTTCCGTTGTTTGATGCCCATCAAGGAAGTTGATGGAGATGAACCAGAAACGGAACGGAGTTTCTTCAAACAGTTGATACTGGTGTTGTTCTTGATATTGTGTTAATATACTGGGTCCAAGAATTTTTCTACTTTGTCTAAATATTCTACGAGCTCTAGCTCGGAGAATTTTATACCTCTCAAGATTTTCACTCGTTGGTCGTCTGTTGAACCTTCTTAGAGCTCGTCTACGTAAAAGCAAGGCATTCTTACAGTCCTCAGTCCACCAAGGAACGGGGGACGAGATTGATGAGTCGAGGTTTGAGGAATAGTTTTATGTGCTACGTCTAAAATATTTTCAGTTAAAGTTTGTACTATTTCATTAATAGAGTTAATATCTTCAATGTCAGGTGATACAAATTGTTCTGTGAAATCCACCCATTGTGCCTTTTGTAGAATCCACCGCGGAGGCGTTGATTCGGACGGTGGAATGTACAAAGTGAAACATTAATCGGAGTATGATCGCTGCCGTACAGATCAGACATCGCCGACCATTCGAACTTCGTTGCCAAAATTGGACTGCAAAGGTCAAATCAACGACTGTCCAACCACCTGTAGAAGACGATAAGTGTGTTGGGAACCATTATTTAAAGACATAGATCTAATGTAGTCCTTATATTGTCAATTCGGTTTCCTCGTGAGTTACATGTAGTAGAGCCCCACGATGTGTGGTGAGCATTAAAATCACCCATCAATAGAAAGGGGACAGGTAACTGAATTAATAAGTTAACTAAGTCGTTGTCTTGGAAGGCATAGCTAGGTGGTAAATAAATGCAACATATGGTAAGTTTAAATGGTACGGTAGTCTGAACTGCGACAGCTTGTAAAGGAGTTACTATGTCTACAGGGACGGCATCAATAGAGTCACGAGCTAGTATGGCTACCCCACCCTTCGCTCGTTCTTCCGTTATGAAGTCGGCCCTGACAACAGAATACCCTCTTAAATTGAAAGTGTGCGATTGGTGAAGGTGCGTCTCTTGAAGGCAAATGAATAATGGAGACGTATCGCGTACAAGAAGTTTTAAATCTTCAATATGACTTTTGGCTCCGTTAATGTTCCACTGTATCACATTGTTGTAAATGGAAGGCGTTGACATTGAAAATTAATACTTTAGTTTATGATAGGATTCATATTTTCAATAGAGCATGCTTTAGATTGGTCAGAATCAACAGACACAGAGTCACAACTAATGTCAGACTCTGATGATTTTTTGGTTTTGTTTACAAGAGGTTTAGTACTAGAACCTCCTTTAGAAGTTTTCATTTTTTTAACAAGGTTTTTCCTATAGTCAATTTTTATTTTTAGGTCCAACAGTCGGTGGACAAGTGTTTGATTTTTTTAAAAGTATTCCAGTCCTGGGTGGTTTTTGTCCACAGGCTTCAACACTTGCGACGTTGTCATTCGTGGCTTGGTCACTGGAAATTTAATATCTTTTTTTTTAATGTAGGCTCAGGAGTTACTTTTACAGGAGAAAGCAAAGTAGGGCCTTCCTTCACAATCGGAACCGAAATTTGTGCGACATTGGACGTTAACATAGCTAACAACTGAGCAACTTGATCAGTCAAAACTTTTACAGTTTTGGTTGGCTCATCACAATTCACACAAGACATTTTTGATTGGCTGTAGCAGAAGCAAACGATTTTCCACTTATAAGAGGCTTGGAGCTTTTATGGATCTTCTTGGCTTCAGAAAAGGATACCTTATCTTTGGCCATTATGGTAAGAATGGATTTTCTTCAAGAAACTTGGGACAGATCGAAGATCGAGCGGGATGATCACCGCCACAATTCACACATTGTGGGCTAACCCGACAACCTTCACCAGAATGACCTTGATTACCGCAATTTCCGCAAACCTCAGGCTTCGTGCACGACGAACTCATATGACCGAAGCCTTGACATTTAAAACAACGCCTTGGATTCGGAACATATGGCCTCACCGACAGCCTTTGATAACCAGCATAGATATAATCAGGTATTTTAGGTTTTCAAATGTCAAGATCAAAGGAGGTTGTGGGGATTTTTGTCCCTTTTCCATTCGCATTATCCTGCAGACATCAACTACAGCTTCTGAAGTCAACTCCGTCTTAATTTCACTTAGATCTACATGTAAAGATCTCGGCAACTTATGACACCTTTTGCAAAATTTAAGGTTCTGTGGGGTTCTACAGATACCTTGACTGTTTCAAAGAAGGAAGTCATTTTTAATAGCGACTGGGTCTGTTTGTCGCTATTTGTTTGTACAAGTAAAGTCCCGTTTTGTAGTTTTTGATAGAAACTACGGGGCCTGCCCTACCAACAATGGCTTTATTAATTAAAAACAGCGAGACTTTGGACAAATCCTCTCCTTCCGTTGCATTTTTACAATTAAGAATCTCGGAGAAGGTAACGTAAAGTTACCATCTCCTTGAACATTTGGTTTAGTCTCTTTTGCTATTGCTGCACTAACATCACTTTCTACAGACTCGTTTGACAAGGTCAAACGATGCCTCTTTAAACTCATTTTGGCGTTTTGTTTGTTGTTCTCCATAGTTAGTTTGCCGAGCGATTCATGAATGCAGATTTTTCGAACAACTGGCACAGGGTGCACCCAAACGACCACCAGCAGCCCAGGATACTCGAACTAAAGCGAGAACCCCCAAAAAAAAAAAAAATAAAAAAAAAAAAAAAAAAAAAAAATTGAAAAATGAAGAAAAAAAAATGGGGGGGCTCCAGATATCCTGGAGCCGAAATACATGATCTGTCAGCACTCCAGAATATTTTAGGAATGGGTTCCGGTACATCGTTACAGTTCCCCAAACCCAAGTACCACTGGCAGCCGCTCTCTATGTACTCACAGAATGCAACCATTTGTTTCGATAGACCCAGCTATGGGCTCCGACACCCATAACTCAACATTCATGCGCTTGCCAAGCGCCTATAGGCTGCTCGGTTCCAGAACCTGTCCCATCAGAGGTCCTCGGCAGTGCTAGGCACACATCAGGTTCCACATACTTGGTCCCGCCAAAGGAAACCAAAAGCATCGCCACTCCCAGACGTAACGGAACAAGTACAGCAAATCCCTAAATGTATGTGTGTGTGTAAAGTGTTTAAATCGTAAGTGTAGTTCTGTAAGTGTAAGTGTGTGTTACACTCAGGTGCCGCGAGGTTCGTCTAGAGTCCTCTCATTAGGTGCAGCTAGTCTGCACCCCTGCTGAGTGTGTATATGTGTTTGTGTGAGGGAGTGTGTTTGTGGATGTTGTGTGTTGTGTGTATGTTGAGTAAATGAGTGAGAGTAGAATGAGCTAGAGGTGTGGTGGGGTCGCTAAGCCCATCAGCTGCTCACGTCAGCTGCCTCCGCCGGCTTCCATTGTTGGAAACAGTGCTGGAAGTCATCTTCTGTCAACTCCTTCAGGACTCTTGCCACTTTCACTTTTACAGCTTCCACAGACTCAAATCTCGTCCCTTTTAATGCAGATTTCACCTTAGGGAACAGATAGAAGTCACATGGTGCAAGATCTGGTGAGTAAGGTGGATGTTTTAACATTGGGATGCTGTACTTGGCCAGGAACCTCTTGACAGATAATGCGGAATGAGCTAGCGCATTGTCTTGGTGGAAAACCCATGATTTTTCCTTCTACATTTCGGTTAGTTTTTTCCTTACTCTTTCACGTAGTTTACCAAGTACCTCAAGGTAGTAATATTGATTATTTGTTTAACCTTCTGGAACCCAGTGAAGGTACACAATCCCAAGAATATCGAAAAAACAATCATCATTGCTTTAAATTTTGACTGCTGATTCTTGCTTTTTTGGCTCTTGGTGAAGTTGGAGTCTTCCAATGCATGGATTGGTGCTTTGTTTCCGGATCCTACGTAAAAAATCATGATTCATCACATGTTATTATAATTTCTAATAAATTTGGGTCATTTTCAATTGTATCCAAAGTGTCATTACAAACATTTTTACGAGCTACTTGTACAAATGTGAGAATTTTTGACATCATTTTGACACACACTTCAAAATGATGTTCCATTGTTTTGTCACGTTCAAATTGTCACGTAAAATTTGCCGTACACGTTCTTAATCAATGCCTACAGTTTCACCAATTGCACGAATACTTAATCAACGGTCAGACCAAATCAAATTAGCAACTTTTTTTACATTGTCATCCATTTTTGACGTTGAAGGGTGACCTGGCCGCAAATCATCTTCAACGTCTTGTGAGCCATCTTGAAAACGCTTAAACTATTCAAAAACACGTGCCCGCGATAAACATTCACTGCCATACACTTCTTTCAGTAAATTATAAGTTTCAGTAGCGGTTTTTCCAAGTTTGAAGTGAAATTTAACAACAATTCGTTGCTCTATTATTACACTAAGCATTTTTTTCAGCAAAACAAAATAACAACACTAACGAAATGAAGGTTATGACTAAACGTTGTTGGTTACACAAACAAGACTAACTGCATTCTGAAGAGAAAGCTTCACACTAAACAGCTGTCGGTCAATGGCGGTTGGCGCATGCGCACTTGTTCCGCCACAGCGTCAGTCTCATTATTTAATAGCCACACCTCGTACATGCAACACCGTGCGTACACTGTTGTGAAGGTTTATGAGATTGAAGTTTAGATGATGATGAGCTTAGAAAACTGCTAAGAGCACTAGTGGGACACAGAGAAAAGGTGTGCGAGTGAGAGGTCATGTCACCATAGCTCCTCCCTTTTCCTTCACTATCGCTGAGTAGTAACAGTTTGTAGACTCAGATTGGCAGGCTCTTTGTCCCTGAACTGTTGGAGGGGAATTCTCCTACATTTACGAGAAATTCTCGCGCAGGCCGTTTACTAAATAGCTGGACTGTGACAGCGTTGTAACTGAGCCTAAAATACATGTACATTTAATATAGAATATTGTGGATATAATAAAAATAGCGCTATAACCGAGTTAGCATTCTAACCAAGGGCGTTATAACCAAGGTTGACTGTATTTTCAAAGTTTTGGAACTTTGAATAGGAGCCTATAATTTTCCCATTAGTAAATAAAAATATTAACACGCATGTTAAGAATATGGCTAGGGATAATGACTGGCTGAAAACCCGAAACCCCTCCCAAAGATATAACTTTCTGATTTTTTTAAGAGTTAGAATATATGTATTCTAAACTGAGCAGTAAACAGTTTATATATACATAAAACCAGTGATTGATTTATGTAAAGAATTTGTGCTATATTGAACCACTGAGCTAAAATAAGACTAATTATTGTAATTACTTGTGCAACAGACATTTACAATCTTATAAAATAAAAAAAAAAATCTGAAAGAAAGTTTTAGTAGCTCCAATAAACAAAGCTGTTTACAATCTCTAAAAGTGACAGGCATTAATATTTAAGGTGGACAGTTCTCTAAATTGCTTACTTTAAGAATAAATGAATGAAATTCATTTGTAGGATTATACTGGACTGCAACCTTTGTTAATCTACTGAGCTGCCTCAGCGAGGGCTTGGCATTTTCATATGCTATAAATCGTCCCATCGTCTGCATTAGCCCAAGTGTGCACAATAGTCAGACGTTAAATACACAAAAAAAAATGTTAATCTACTGTTGTGCTCTCTTTCTAAATTGCAGAGTCTTAAGTGTCTTCTCTAGTCCAGTTTCTTAATAATGTCCAGGATTTGAAGAGGATTCAAGGTGGGTGATCCTTCCCTACTTAATTGGTGACTTCCCAGTTTATTGAGATGCTTGATCCGCTAATTCCCTTTCAATTTTTCTTTCTCAAGTAGCTAAAAAAATTAATTCTGCCCATAGAGAGCCTGAATGCATTGGTATGCAGTAGACTAAGGTATACTGGGAAGTCATCAGGTATCAAATGGCTCTGTTTGATACACCTTTATGCTGATGGCACACATTCCATCAGCAGGGGTTGCTTTACACTTTAGAGTTAGCCAAGCTGTGTAGAGTAGTGAATGTGTGAGTCTTGAATAGCATGAGCTAGAGGTACAGTGGGATTACTAAGCCCATCAGCTGCCTCCACCAAATGCTTTAGGGATCAAATGCACTTGTTCATGTGCACATCTGAGGAGAAAGCAAAATATTTTTCCCCTCAAATCCCTGTAATTTTTATTTAACAACTTAAACTTGGCCAAAATCAGGTATCAAAGCTAATAGACAAATAGCCTGCGGCTAAAAAGCCAATGCTTACTTAAGAAATAATCTTGATATTAGTCAAATTAAATTGTAAGGTAAATATGCAGTGTAGGTTGTTTTCAATTTATTTTTTGTAGTTTTTTACTAAAACATATAATTACTTGTCCAAAACCAATAAGTCAAAATAAAAGGACCTGCATAACTTCAAATTGCTACCATAAGAAAGTAGGTAATATCTTTCTTCTTTAAAACAAAAACAACCAAAACAAACTTAATTGACATGTTTGTAGGGTGATGAACTTAACTGAGACAGTTGTTACGTAAAAAACCTATTTAATTAACAGATGCCATTTTAACAATGTTTTCACTACAAGGAAGAACAAAATATTAAGTAATGCATATTAGAATGTCATAACACACATGAGCAGTAAGTCAGTGTAGGAAATGCAGTATGTTAAGTGCAATGTAAACAGCAATGTCACCAATATTGTTCCTAAAATTGTAAATTATTTTAAAAAAAGCCTAAAATTGTAAATTATTTCTAAAAAATATTCAAAAATCACTATTTAAAAAAAACAACCTATACTGCATCAATAACAACTGTAAAAGCAAACAAGTCTATTGCATTGTCCCTATTATCAATCCTGTAGATATTTGATTTGATGTCGCTTATCACCACATTTATTTATTAATGTCATAATATGGATAAAAATAATCCCATTTAGTACTTCAAATTTTATAATCGAGTATAATATTTGAATTGAAAATAAAAATTAAATTATTTATTGTTTGGGTCTTTGTGATGGCTTTTAAAGATGAAGATATTCAACATATATGTGATTTCGTCAATTGTTTTAAGACAATGTTGGAAAATGTTTCAGACAGTCTTGGCCATTGATCAACTAATGTTGGATAAGATATGGATATGGACATTTCTGCACTTTCTGGATTTGTTTAACAAAATTAAATTTATGTAACTTCTATTGTTGTAGAGTTGCTATCAGAAAATTGTTTAATTAATTTTTTTTAAAGATAATTTTCTTTGTTAACTAGTTTTAGGCGCTTTTATGTTTGTTTAATTTTATTGTTTTAAGATCAGTTTACTGCCTTACAATACATTGTATATAATTTGTTATATTTTATGATACATGTTATTGTTAACTACACTGTCTGCCTGTATTTCAAATTAATTTCGTTGTGATGATGACCTTTAAAGTTTTTCATTGAGAAAAAAATATTTTTGTCATTCTTAAAAAATACTTTTAAAACAAATTTCCTTTTCCACTGGATTTTGTTTTATTAAATTGGCAAATTGGATCCAAGAAGCATTAAAGGTATAAGATTACGTGTTTCTAAGGCTTCACATTGGATAATAGTTCAAGTTGTAAAGTTCACCCTTCAGAAAACTCTTCACACTTACTCAAGCAACATATTTATTTTGATTTACTAGTTTAGTAAATTTATTTCTGTTTAAAGTTTAGGGAAAACTGTAGCATAACCTTCTGCTATCTTATCCAACAGTAAGTATTGAGAATTTAAACATTTTCTTATATGGTACATTCTGTTTAACACAGACCTCGAGCAACATCTGAAGCATTACTCTAATTTCAGGAAGTCAAGTAAAATTGTTTTAAGGAAACATATTTTTCAATTTATTATAATTATTCTGTTTGTCCAGCCAACGTGTGTTTTTACAAACTAACTTGTAATCTTAGTCGTCTGTGTATTCAGAATTGAGACAATTATATTTTTCTTGTTTTTTACTTCAATTAATGTTTACACATAGGTACCTAATTTTGTTTTTATTAAAACCAATCACTGACTAAAATATATACTTACTAAAATTTATTTTTCTACCTGATCGTAATAACAAAATTTGAATTTAAGGGGTTACAATCGTTATTGCAACTTTTAAAAGAATTGTGTTGCATTTTTTATTTTACAAATAAAGCTTAAAAGTTTTAAATTTGGGTATTTTTAAGATTCAAAAAAAACAAACAATTTACATTGTTTAGATTAATCACTCCATTTTATATTTCCTAAAGTTAATTGATAATAATGTTTCTTTTCCTATTTAATTTCTAAGAAATATGTCTGCTCTCTAGCAATATCAGTGATGATGTACAGGGCTTTTTGATAAATTTAATATTTAGATTCTAATTTAATAGTTAACTTACAGTATTAATTATTATTTTTAAAGGTGTAATACTTACTTCTAAATTTTGTTAAAAATTTTAAAACAAATGAATGTTTTCAGGCCTAATGTCTCGTATAGGAGTACTAAGATGGACACCTATCCACAAAACACTGAACACAACAATTACCAACAAGACATTGGCTAGTTCTTTCCTAGGTCAAATGGATAAAGATACAATAGTACACCCAGATCTATTCATAACTTTTTCTATAATTAGTGCACTTGTTTTGCATTCGGCTCTACAACATTCGAAGAAGGCAGTAAGTTTTACTAGCACACTTTATGTAGTAATCAATTGCAGATTAGTTTCACACCACTATTTCCATTAAACGGATGACCAAAACAAGTTTTTAGTTATAATTCAAACCATTTTGCCTGTCTGTTTCGAGATTAACTACAAACACTTTGCCAGATTGTATTCATATCTGATAGATTTTACTATTTATACAAGTAAATATATATCTTTTAAAAATAATATTCTTCAAAATTGATTCTAACAATTTTTATGCAATTTCGATCAAATTTTAAAAAGTATCCTAATAAAACATATAGGTCAGTCACTATGTCCCCAAAAATTGTTTCTGGATACAAAAAGATTAAAATTTCAAAATTTCCTGTTGGGTATATACGAAAGTATAAATAAAGTATTATGGCTGCCATAAAAAAGTATATTATGATAATCTTCTAACTTAGCTTGTAACACTGGTACCTCTGCACCATTTTTTAAAAATTTTCAACAAAAAGAATTGTTTTTGAAACCATTTACTTATTAAAAAAAACTTGAAAAACTATTTTCTCAAAATCAGTTGTAACAATTTCAATAAAATTTCCTCAGGTGTAATTGATAAGTACCCAAACAAAACATATGGTTTGTTGAAGCTTCAAAAATATCAATCTCATAATTCAGTATTTTTAAAATTTTATGTAGGCTATGTTTGAAAAAATTTCATTGAGTTATTTCTTAAAATTGTTTAAATACGAGGTACGTCCAGAAAGTAAGTTCTGTTTCAATTTCTCTACGCTGCAGCGCTGCGATCATAGTTCCACACATGCGTGGTAGACGCTCTGTATCAAAGAGAAGAAACGTGCGCCATTTTGAGATTGCTGTCAGCCACGTACGCTTTGTTGTGCTTGTTTACAATGTCGGTGTTGATTGAAAATCCCGCCGCTTGTGAAATCAGATCTGTGATTCGTTTTCTGAATTCTAGGAAAGTGAAACCAATTGAAATTTATCGGCAAATTTGCGAAGTTTATGGACAAAATGTTATGAGTGATTCAATGGTGAGAAGATGGATCCGACAGTTTAATGAAGGACGTAGTGAAGTGCACGATGAAGAACGAAGTGGGCGTCCATCTTTGGTTACAGAAGAACTGGTTCACGCGATTGATGACAAGATTCAGGAAAACCGCAAGTTTACAATTAGTGCTCTCACTATGGAATTTCCCCAAATCTCACGATCACTAATTCATGAAATTATTACCGAAAAACTGAAATTTCGTAAACTTTGCTCACGTTGGGTACCAAAGATTCTTACTGAGCAACACAAAACAAACCGGTGGGGTAGTGCACTTCAGTTTTTGACCCGTTATGATGAAGGCGGCGAAGAATTTCTGACACAGATAGTCACAGGAGATAAAACTTGGGTTTCTTACGACACCCCTGAAAGTAAGCGGCAATCAATGTGGAATGGAGGCACACTTTATCCCCATCAAAGGTTAAGCCGAAACAAATCTTGACACCTCGAAAAATGATGTGCACAGTGTTCTGGGACTGGAAAGGCATTTTACTCATTGATTTCTTACTGCGTGGTCAAACAATCAAAGCAGTTGTTTATTGCGAGACACTTAGGAAATTGCGCCGCGCAATACAGAATAAGCACCGAGGATTGCTTTCAAAAGATGTTGTTTTTCTTCACGACAACGCACGACCACACACTGCAAATCTGACGAAAAACCTCCTACAGGGATTTGGCTGGGATGTGTTTGACCATCCTCCGTACAGCCCTGACTTCGCTCCTAGCGACTTTCATCTGTTCTTACATCTCAAGTCTTTCCTTGGCGGTCAACACTTCAACAATGACGAAGAGCTGAAAGAAAATGTTTCCAACTGGTTGAAGACACAGGCGGCAAACTTCTATGAAGAAAATATACAAAAACTTGTGCCACGCTATGACAAATGCCTGCAAAATTTCGGCAGTTATGTGGAAAAGTAGTTTAAGAGTTGTAGAATTTTGTGCAATAAATAATTTTTCTGTATCTATACACAATTTAATTTTATTACCAAATACCAAACGGAACTTACTTTCTGGACGTACCTCGTATATGGATTTTTAAATTGTGTCTGTAAATGTTAGTTTCTGAAGAGCCATGGAGGAAGCCTGGTAGATCCATAACTCCGAGCCACACCTGCGTGTACAGCTTAACAGGAGATATTAAGCACGACATTTACAACTAAATTCCATGCCTCTGTGTGGATCTTTGACCACTCTACTTGTAAACCTCTCATTACGATTTCAAAAGATAAATATAATCTAAGAACAACATTATGATTAAATTTTAACTGAAAAGAAATATATGCAAGTCCAACATGTGTTTTCAAACTCTCAAAACTTATAAATACTCGCTATCATGTGAGAGTTATACTCTTCCACCTTGTAAAGTACTTAAATATACTTAAATATTTACTTAAATATACCTTAAGTAAAGTATACTTAAATTTATATAGTTTTTCTCAAAAATTCTCTAATAATCCATTGACTTTATCATGTTTGTAAATTGCAGATAATATCTGGAATATTTGCACTATTTTGCCTTATTCTCAGCACTGTTTTTGCACCAATCATTGGAGCATTACTGATCATCTTCTCATGCTATCGCCAAACTGCTCATGTTATCATTTCAAGAACATGCAAAAAGGGAAGTTTTGCTGGGCTTATGGATGGTACTGATGTTCTCTGGGCCATAGAAGAAAAAGCATCATATTCAGTTATCAATGTCTTAGCTATGGCTGATTTCAGTTTCATTGTATCTGCTATGAAAAATGGTAATTTTTTAAAATTTTGACTATGTTTTCCTGCAGTCTTTAGCATTATCTTAATAAAACATGAATAACCTATTTATATCAGCTTAAGGGGGGGGGTCTGTTTTGTGCCTTAATCGTTTAATTTATTTCTAATTGGTCTGGGACATTTTGTCAGTCCTGGGCATCTTGTTCAGTCATTAGGATTATCTAGAAAGTAACTTCCATTCCAGCACTGCTCAAGTAGTATTAGGGATAGAGCTGTGATTGATGTGGCTGTGCATGTAACAACTCAGTAGGCATCCAGAAAATCATGCAGCTAGTCCTTCTTGGAAGACAAACCTTCCAAATGAGCACTGCAATTAATTAAAAATCTGACATGATAAGATTTTTTTGCACAAAAAACCACACAGCATCAGATATCCGTTGGAAAAAACCACACAGCACCAAATCAGCATCAATATCCGTTTGACCTCCATAGACCATCAGTCTATGGATAAAACATTATGACTGATGGTGTTGTTTATCATTGTTGTTGCATATTCAGAAATGGTTGATCAAACATTGTTGTTGGCCATCCATTATTAATGACAATGTCATTCAAAAAGTTGATAAAAAGTTTGTTAAAAACAATAGATTTCTGAAAAAAGAAGAACATTACAAAGACAATACTCATTTGAGCCCTTTTCTAGAATTTCTTTCTCGTTACAATGTGAAAGGAGAAAACAAAATCATGACTGGTGATGAGACATAGGTTTCTTAATTGAATGCCAAGGCTAAACAACATTCCATAGTTTGGAGAATACAGCTTCACTAAACAAGCCAAAGAAAGAAAATTTTTAACTAATGTTCCCTGCCAGGAAGGTTATGGCAACCATTTTCTGGGGTACCAAAGGAATATTTTTTAGTCGAGTTCATGGAACAATAACCACTTCTCGCATCTATTATGAAACCTTGAAAAACTTGACAAAGAACTCAAAGATGCTGTTACAGATTGTTCTTCATCTGTACTTGTAATCTGTACTTCATAGACATAGGTTTCTTAATTGAATGCCAAGACTAAACAACATTCCATAGTTTACAGATTGGCTGTTACAGATTGGCTGCACTATCAGGTAGCACAATATTAGCTTACCTTCCTGTAGTTTTAAGTAGTGTTTCAGAATACTATACCATCTTCAGTTGTCTGTTGCTTAGATGAGGTTGTTAAATTAACATCATACACACACACACACACACACACACACACAAAACCCTACTAGTAAACATTGATCTGGATGTAAGATTGCTTCCTCCCCTTCTTAATTTAGAAGGAGAACTGTTAAGGAACTTCAGATTAATGCATTGAAGGAACCTTTCAAAAAATTAACAATGTTTTTTAACATGTTTGTTAACAGTATTTTGTTTTCAGAAATTAACGTAATATTAAATACAGGCACACAAAATCTAATAACAGCAAACGCTCTCATACCCAGTTATTGTGTTACGTGTAGCAAGCCAAATGTTTGGTGGCATCATTTTAATATTGTTCCTGTCAGTTACTTTGTACCTGTGCTAATGTAAAAGAATATTGCAGCTATATTTCATTTACTCATATTAAGTTAGTTGTAGATTTTAATGTGTATTTATTGTTATTGTTGTAACGTTATGCTAATTGCTGTTTTTTTTTCTGTTTGACTAAGGCATACATAGACAATTTGTCAATGACAAAAGGAAGTTAGTAAGTAATAATTTCCTATGTTTTAGATCATGAACCTCTTCAGACAATTTGTGAGTTAATTATGGACCGTTTACTTTGCACACCTGCACCTTTTCCAAAGCTGTTCTGTTTCCGAAAGCAGTCATGGTTAGGATATTTGTACTGGGAAAAACAGTCAACCATAAACATCAAGGAACATGTGCGATTTATGGATATAGAAGAAGAAGAGAATAAAACTATTACAGACATTGCTTTAAAAGGCTATATCTCATCAGTTGTCAATCTGCCTCTGCCTAACAACAACAAATCCACTTGGGAAATTCTTGTTGGGAAGTATCCAGTCTGCTTGGCAACATCAGATCAAGAGTCTAATAGTAGACCTCAATACCCAATCCTTTTTCGAATCCACCATTCATTGGGAGATGGAGTTGCATTGGTTAATTTGTTAATGGACACTCTATCTGACCCTTTTACTAGATCAAATACTCCGGTGACAAATAACTCAGCAAATTTGTATCACCTTACCGTACCCAAAATTAAGAATATCAATACAGAATGTGTTCCATCATTCTGCTTAGACATGCCGCAAGAAAATTATTCCATGAAAAAAAGCAGTACATATAATTTTAATGATTATTATTCAGGAAACTACCAACAAACGTACCCACATAGACTAAATATGATTCACAATGTAGCTCGCAATGCATGTAGGCGATTTTTGAAATTTGTTGAAGAATCAAAATTAAAAAACAACTCACATCAACAGTGTAGCTTACAAGATGTAAGTATAATGGTAAATGATCGGCCTAGCTGTGAATTTTTAGAGTTAATGAAAAACTCTACTTTAACACCAAAAAGTAATTATTCACATTGCAGCGTAACACAAAAATTAAGCATTAATGATTTTGTAAACAATAATAACAAAACATTGTTTTATTTCCTGAACTCAATAAATAATCTATATAAATTGCTAAAAAAAAGTTTTTGTTATAGTTCAACCATATTCTTAACCCCTGCTTGTGTTTTTAACCAAATGATTAAAAAAAATGATGTGAATGCATTACATGGACCAAAATTATCAGGTTATAAAGTTGTAGCTTGGCATTGCGAACAAGAAAATGAAGATAATTCATTGTTTACAAAAATAAAAAGAATTCGTTCAAAAACTGGTGCACATTTCTCTGATGTAATATTAACTGCCTTATCTTACAGTTTAGAATTATTCTTCAAACAATGTAAGGAAGCTCCTTCTGACATTACAGTTGTTATTCCAGCTCGTTTAGATACACCAACTATTAATTCATTGACTACTTCCATAAAATCTGAAAAAGGAACAACTACAGTAACGAAATTATTCCATGATACCACAAAGAAAGAACTGAATAATAAGTTTTCTGTAGCTTTTTTGACTCTTCCTGTTGCAAGCAATTGTTCTGGTAAAGTTGCAATGTTCAGTAAGCTCAGACAAGTGCGCAAACAAACTGATCTTCTCAGGAACTCTCCTGATTATGTAATTAATTATTGGCTTCTGAAAATAGTTTCAACTTTTTTTCCAGTGTGTTTACTTCGTCCTATTGTAGCCAACACTCAAAGTTCATTGGTCGTGAGCAATATGCCGGGGCCTGAAAAACCTATCAAACTTGCTGGACATACTTTGCATGATTTAGTATTTTGGGTTCCTAACAAAGAAACAACAGGTAACATACTTCTGCATAAAATAGTCATAAAATTGTTTGTAAATAAATATATTTTATACCTTAAAATGAACATTAATTGCTGCCGTTCGTAGCATTATTACTTTAAATATTGCTTATGTATTTTAGGTAGACCCATCTTCAGAACTTTAATTTTTATTATTTATTAATAAGGCTTTCATATAACCTATGCGATTCAATACTTTATTCATATAAATAATAATTTTATTTTAAGGTAGTACATATACAATACTTGTATATTTATTGTATCAGTTTATGATTTATTTATCAGTTTAGTTTTAGTAACAAGTTGTACATCTAGATTTAATAGCCTCTCTATTCTGCTGAATTTTGCCTCCCTCAATATTTATAAAACATTCTGGGTTGACTTTTTTTTTGTCATACTTAAAATTTTCTTTGCAATGTTTTTTATGTAAAAGACTTTCCTTGAATATGAAAGAGAAAAAGTTGCAAAGAGCAATCCTTCATCGAACAACATGCAGTATGCTTTTTGATCAATAATCTTCTTACACTGAATAATAATAATTAACAAACATTTCAAGAGAACACAATAAATCTTCTGAAATCCCTTCTTCAGTTGTCTGATGATTATCTTCATACCTTTTGTTGACAATATTTTTAACATTTAAACCACTAATCATTAGCTGACTTACAAATGAAATTTCTTCAATTTTTAAATCAGAAACCACTGATGTTTTAAGCACTGAAATATTACTACCATTTCAGTGGCTGAATTTTCGAGAAGAATACAAATCCTTTGTACTTTTATGAACTGTCATTAAGAAAATCACAAATTTGTCATAATTTACTAAGTAAAATTTATAAAAAGAGGCTTGGATACCTAACAGTAGAACTAATAAAGACAGTTATTTTTAATACCATTTAAACTTGTTATTTATAATTTTGGTTAGATGGGCATTAAGAACTTCTTTTACTTACAGGAGTTGGAATAACAATACTAAGTTATGCTGGACGATTGCAACTTGGCATCATCGCTGATCGGGCATTGATATCTTGCCAAGAAGACGCTCAGTTAATTCTTAATGATATGATTTTTGCAATACTGGAAATGGATAAAATTTCATCTCCTGACTAAAATATTACTTATACATTAAGTTTTTTCTATTGAATCTTTTTACCATTTAAATTATTATTATTTTGTAATTTGTTATTGTTATGAATTACATTAATCAAGTCACAAGTGCTTATAATTTAAGGATAAAATGTTATTAATGTTTCTTATGTTATATTAATATGTTACACTATACCTGTATAAGCTAAATAACATTTAACATTTTACTAAATTAAGCACAATAACATAAATATCAGTTCATCATTACACTAATTAAATATTGTTTGATTTATAATTACTGTCATTTTACAATATGCAACATTTATAAATAATTAAATAATACAAGTATGTTAACATTTACCAAGTATAAATGAAGTATTAAATAAAGAGGTATATAAAATATTTTTAAGATAAATTTCTGGAAAATTATTAAATACAATTAATTAAATACAGTTTTGTGCTGTTTTAATAATCAGTCTGTGCTTTTACTTTTTTTTTATCATGCAGTGAACCTCAGTCTTGCTAGACTTCTTGTGCACTTCTATTTCTTAGTCGTTCCCAGTTTAATACTATGTCCTTCGTAATTCTTAGAATTTGTTTCACAAAAGGTTTTCAGCTTTTGCAGCAGCTCCTGTAGGGCTAGAGATCATTGTTTTTTTCTGTTCCAGAGCTTCACAGTTCAAAAATAGATGTTATGCTACTTCAATGTGCTGGTCATGGGCATTGGGAGTGTTATTAGCAATTCGGGCTCTTGAAAAAATGTTATTAAACAAAAGTCCAAAAAGATAAAAAAAGAATCAGCAAAAGGATTAGTAAGATATAAACCATGTGATCAAATTTTTTTTTTTGACTGCGCTTGTCAATTCATGGGAAGTATAATTGATAAGTTTTTAAATTGCAGTTAGTGAGTGCTACAAAGAACAAAAAATTAAAACATTATTTTTAGAATTGATTTTTACAATATTTATACCAAAATGATTGAACCTCCTGGAGGTGTCCTATGGTATTGGTTGACTTCACATTTCCTTCAGTAGGCCCATGGTGTCTGTAAACAGCACTATGTCATTATTCATAGATAAAGTATCTTCTATTACATTATCTGTTTTTGAGATGTTTGTTTCATGAGGTTTAACTTAAGAAATTTTCCTAATCATACAGCCATATCTCATGCTTAAGACTGAACCATAAAATCCTTGTTTACGGATTGTGTCATTATTATTGATTGATTAATTTTCTACATTTCCAGAAATGACTTTCTTCCCATATAATGCTAAGGTAAAGTGGAACTGGACTAGTGAAGTTTTTATAGCCATTGTGGAAGTGTTATTGAAAGTTTTTTTTTTTTTTTTAAGGCGAAAAGCACATTAAGGCTATCATCGCCTAAATACAACTACTAAAGAAAAGAAATAACAGAGCAATAAAACGTAACATTACTTACAAACTAGATAACAAGAATAAATAACTTAAAAACAAAACAATATAAAGGTGGACTGTAAAAGGGTCCTAATTAAACAGGAAGATAATAAATATTTTGAAACAATAAAATTTCCTAAAACTAGTTAACAAGAATATAAACTATAAAGAATTTATAAATACTAAGGAAAAAATTAAATATATTGATATATATGCAAGCGTCTCAGGAAGGCCAAAACACGATCAATGATCGCCGAATCGTCCCCCAAGATCGCCTGCATACAGTTTCCTAATCCATATATTAAACGCATGGTTCTCAAGCAATCGCAGTCTAACATCAAGTGTTTGACTGTGATGGTTTCTCCACAAAGTTGGCATGTCGGTGGCTCCCCGCGTCCCATTAAAAAAACCATGTGTCAACAACGAATGACCAATGCGGAGGCGTGTAACGACAACCTCCTCCCTTCGACTTGTTCTTAGAGACGACCCCCAAGGGCGAACAGTATGTTTAATTACCCTCAATTTGTTATTGTCCAAGGCTGTCCATTCATCTTCCCAACGCATTCGAAGTAATTGTTTTATTTTGGAAAGATAGTCTGAACAAAATACACGGTGCGTGCTTGGCGGCAACATAGTTGCTTCCTTTGCTGCAATATCCGCTCTAGTGTTTCCAATTATCCCGCAGTGTCCTGGTATCCAGCAAAATGTTACTCCAACACCTCGTAGTTCAAGGCTGCGAATACGGCACAAAATATCTTGAACTAGAAGATTTACCGAATACATATCCTGGATAGCCTGGAGTGCACTTTTCGAATCGGAACACACAAGATAATGAGCAGAATTGGATACAACAGTGTTCAAAGCCTTCAAGATAGAAAACAGTTCAGCAGTAAAGACACTACAAATTGAGGGTAATCCATACTTACACGTTTGCCCTAATGTGTAAAATGCACAACCAACTTTATCTTCAAGTTTTGAACCATCTGTAAAAATAATTTCACTAGATGGGTTGGAATGTAGAATATGAAGGAACTCCTGACGATACACTACGTCAGGAGTGTTGTATTTTACGTAAGACGATAGTGATATTGAAAGCTCCTGATATGGTAAACGTACTAATCTTTGAACATTAGTCAACCTGCTCCTTGTTTTTGTATCTAGGATTAGAATCCACTACTTAGTGGTATATAATAAAACTAATATAGCATCAAAATGGTAATATATGGACTCATGTTCAGATATAGGTCTGGAAGCTTTTTGTCTTTTCCAATCTACAAGTTTGTTCCATATTTGTCTTTTGTACAATATTGCCCTCAAGTTTTGAATTTCATCCAAGAGTATTTTTTTTTTTTTTGATAACTCCTAGACTAATTTTTAGGTTTTTTCGAACAATGATTGCCTAATTTAAGGGTATTTAGACCATTTTTAGTGTATCAAGTGTGCATCTGTTTTAGAGATTTATTTATTAGCTCTGATACTGTTTCCATAAATTTTCTAAGCATTGATAAAAAACAGATAAATGCTTTCATGTACAATGTCATTTGCATGACTTTGAGAGTGCAGAGTACTACAGTAGGCTGTTAAGCTTGGTAATTAATTAGTCTACTCATATATTCAAAATATTAGAGGTAAGAGAATATATCCATATGGAGTGCCTCTCTTTGCTAATTTCCAGTTTTTTCTCCAAACTGGACTCTGGATGTTCTGCATTTAATCATTCCTTCCGCTGGTGAATTATCCATTAACAGGTAATTTTATCCAGTTCAAGATTTTCATCTGAAGTCACAATAAGAAAATGACAATAAGTCTGTCCAATCTAAAAATGTATTTGTAAGTACATTGAATGTCAAAAAAAAAAAAATGTTTATAATGAATCCTACCCCAGTAGCACACATTGTTGGTCCAGTGTTGGGATTTTGTCGGCAAAGTTGGGCAATGGTTAGTTAATACGCCAACAAATTATCTTCAATGGGCCAACGAACTGTTTGTTTGCTAGGCCAACTATTACATTCATGAAAACCACAGCTGTTGGCCCAAAATCAATTCTTAGTTGGCAGAAAATATAAGAAATATTTTGTTAAAATAAATATCTCGTAAATTAAATACGGTATAATTATTCCAAAAGTTTAAAAATAGTGTCTTATTTGTTACTATAATAGTATTATATTGATGTTGTAAAATTTACTGCAAAGTGCAAGTGCATGTGATGACTTACACAGAATTGCCAACAACAGAACAAATTTTTTTTAGCATAATTGTGAACAGAATAATATTATATCTTTAATTACTGTACTAACAATAGTATTACAATAATTAATTTTTTTTTTTAATTTTTATTTTATTTCTACTTAACTATAATCATTTATTATAGATGATTTTATGATGTACCTATTATCTGAAATATTGCCAGCACTGTGTAAAAGTGAAAGTATGTCCATTACTCCTTTAGTTCTTTGTTGTCACACCATCAGTTGTTGCATGATCCTATATGTACAGTACAGTTATAATCGTAATCTGGTGCTATAGTGCTTTTTTTGACTTGGCTTTTTACAAGTGTTATTTAAATAAATTTTGTTTGTGTGAATTTTGTATCTTTTTATAAAATAACCTTGTTTCAGTAACGAAATATGCTATGTTGGTTACTCAACTAACTTTCAGTAGTAAGCCTAACCCTACTAATTACCAATATATTTAAAATATTATATTTTATTTAATTGATTAGTGAACTTAATAGTAATCATAACTTCTCTTCATTCGCGAACACATTTGAATACTTTTTCTTATCAAATTCAATATGTATTCTTACTCGAAATAATATGTACATTATAATATATAATTAAAAAGCTAAAGTAAGCTACTTATTAATATATTACTTTGAGTAAGAATATTATACATTTGATAATAAAAGGTATTCAAATGTGTTCACGAATATAAAGAAGTTATGATTACTATTAAGTTCACTAATCATTTGAATAGAAATATAACACTTTAAACATGTTGGTAATTAGAAGGGTTACCATTGAAAGTTAGTTGGGTAACTGTTGGGAGTAAGTTGGGCCAACAATTCTTTGTTGGTTTTTGGTGAAGCTTAAGTGTTGGCATTTGGTTCATTATTAATTGGTAGGTCATTATTAATTGGTGCCAATTTTAACCGTTGCCCAACTGTGTGTGAAAACAAAGTACCAACAATGGGCCAACAGAAAATGCTACTGGGGTATAACTAGCTGTTTCACAAGATTTACCAGGCTCATGGCTCATGTGCATATTAAAATGAATAGGGTACTTTAACAGTATCTGGTTTTGCAAGTATAGTTGTATCCATTGGTTTTTAGCACAAATAATATTAGGCAAACTGATTAAAATGCTTTATGTCCAGGCTTCATGTCCAGGAAATGCTTTGTTATTTCCTGGTTTTGAGATAAAAAAACTACTAAATTACACTTTTCATACTTAACCAAAAGCTCTAAAGATTTCACTAGTGAAGAGTGAAGAAAGTCAGGAGTCTTTTAATAGGTCTGTAAATATTATATCCTCACCAGGAGAATTAAAGTTAAATTTCTCATTCAATTTTTGATAGCATTATGGTTGTTCTTGCAAACTCTCATCTGGGATGAGCTACTTGTTTTTTAGTGCTACACATCTATTGAACAAAAGTCTTAATAGAAATACTTATCCATCAATTTATAATCAGGAGTGTGTTTGCAGTAACATTTCTACTGTGTCTTTTAATGTAGTGGTCAATGCCCCCATGAATCTTGAAGCGATTCAACAGGGGAAATTGGTTTTTTGATATAAGTTTGTATGTAACTTACACACCGCGATACAGAGTGTCCAGAGATTGAAATGGCCCAAAAGCTTGATAAGCTCTTTAGCCTCAAACTGAATGAGCGGTTTGCTCAACTGCCACTGCTAGGACGACAAATTTTTCCAAAGCTCAGAGATATAACATGTTCAATGTTATATTAAATCGATAATGGTGCCAAGTTTGATTCAAGGATCCTTCAAAGTTATATAAAGGTCGGATTGGCGTTCATATCAAGGTTTCGGGTCTGGGTCTCACCATGATGACGTTCAAATAACTCATTTTCCGATTGAATATCGCTAAAAAAAGTTCAAAATTTCTTAAGCCTGTGTGACAACTCCACCAAGCTGACTCTAATAATTTTTGGGGTAGTTATTAAAAATGCATACGAAATATATTCCATATTTTTATATTGTATAAATTATTAAAATTAGATGTAAAAAAAGAACATTTTTCAGTACTAAAGATAACTAATTTTGACTGTTGAATACATCTCAGTTTTTAAACATATGTCTGATATTAATATTTTTCAAAAATAATTTTATATTATTAGCTATAGATAAACTACATATCCGAAGTCTCGATATAAACAATGATCAGACTCAGCTGATCAGGAATAACAAAATACAGTATAACGTCACACAAATCATATGACTGCATAGTCATAATATACATACTGTACAACTTTACAACTGAAAACTATAACAATATTGATAATGGTATGGTTTAGTCAGTGAAGTCCATATTATATAGTATAGTTTGGTACACGTATAGTCGTAATCATATTAAATTGAAATCTCTCAATTATCAGTCTGTCTATAATCTTCTGTTTCTAATTTGTAATTTTGTTTAGTCTTGATCTGTTTAAGTATAAAACAAAGTGAAGTGACAAGTGATATTGGGAATATTGGCAATGTCGTCTTTTTTTGGAGTTGGAGGAAATCCTTTTGCGACTCAAGTTGGTCAACGAATTGGTAAATTATTACTATCGTATCATTTAAATATATTTAATTATTTATTCAATATAATATTGAGTATAATAATTACATAACATGCTAGAGTAATCCAAATCTAGACTGAGTTAATTTTTAAGCCTATTTTTTCAGTTTTAGTTTTTACAATATTACTATGCTGTGTATTGTGTATGTTCATACACATGTAGACATATATAATTGTATATTATGATGATTGATTCTATGAAACTAAATTACATTAAAGTTATTGCTGTAGTAGTTCAGGATGGCATGACCAAACAGGCTCTAGGTTAGGCATCATGGTTATGCAACCAGTGTTAAGTATTTTGAAAGGTAGTCCTTTTAGTATTTTTCTAGAACATCATGACCATGGAAACCTTTTTTCATGAAGTAACTTGGCGTACTCGTTTTCTTAAATTTCTAAAGTAACGTTATCACCAATAACAAAAAATTGTATTTCTTTAAAATTATGTTTTTCTCAATATGATGTTAAAAAAATGGTAAAACTGCACTTTTTTGGGCCTCGTGTCAATGTTGGTAATGTTTGCTCAAAAACGCTTCATTATATTCAGTATTAATAATCCATAATTTAAAAGTGTAAAACTATTGAAAAGTTTTTAAAAAATGGAAAATAAAAGTGACAAACATAACTTCAAATTGATAAACTTGCATAAGTAGGTAACATGCTTTTCATCGCGAAAAAGATTAATTAAATTTTGTTTAAAAAAAAAGACTTTAGAACCTAACATGGTTATTGAGTGAAAAACTTAAACTGACACTGTTGTTGGATGGAAAACCTAACTGACATGGTCGTGTGTCTATATATAGTGTTTCTATTGTGTCTTAATAATGAAAGCAGTATAAACTTAAAAAAAGATTAAGAACTTAACTAACATGTGGTTGTTGGTTAAAAACCTGACAAGGTTGTGTGTGAAAAACTTAAATAACATGGTTTTTTTGTGTAACTAGTATTACATAAAAGTTAATAATATTGTAATGACAGGTCATTAGCGTAAAGCTTAGTAGTTGGTTAGTGGGCTTAAAATCGTAACTGATCTTAATAAATTTAATCCTCTGCATGTGAATATTAATTTTAATTCAGTGATAAAGTACATAATAATAATATAAAAAAAAATCTACCTTAATATGAAGCCCAAATGTGTAAAAATACTGAACAAGTTTTTTTACACACCCAAAAAATTGATGCAATAGTGATTTTTTTTAAAAGAACAATTTTTTAAACTCACATTGTTATTAGAAAATGATTTTTTATCTTCAAATATTTGCTTTATTTCACCAACAGGTTAAGCTCAGGCCCTAATAAACATACTTTATTAAAGTATACAATTTATATTAAATGACATTAATAAAATACTACTTTACTCTTCTGAAACATAATTATTTTAAGAAATTAATTATAACTGAGTTAGCTTTATGTTTACTCTTTGCTATGGCCTACTCTCGACTTTTCTTTTATTTGTTGTTGGACATTGATCAGAATATTTTATTTTAAAAAAATCTCTTGCTGGTTAGCAAATTCAGGTTTGGTTAAGGCTAACATGGTTTTTGTGAGGAAAATTAAATTATTTCAAGTGATTCTTAAAAGAATTTTTGTTAAACCAATTTAATTGCATAGGATTGTCAAAAAAAAAATCATTAGTCTGTTAGTTTTTGTATCCAGAATTTTTTTTTTTTTTTTTTTTTTGCTGTTATGCCTATATTCAGGAAAAACACTGTATGTGCATTTGTGCATGTGTTTGTATATATTCAAGATAGGGAAAAAAATAGGGCTAAGTGGTTGAAGTAGCTAAAGTACCTACATAAACAGCCTGCTGAAGCAGACTATTGGGAGATGCTTTCAACAGCGTATCTTAGGTTTCTTAGTTTTAGCCACAGTTACTCCCATTCCTTTACTCTTACTGTTAACTCTGATTCCTCATCCTCATTAGTTTAATTGGTATAAAGTATAGTTGTTAAAAAAAATCAAGAAAATTTAATTCTCAGATATTGGTTATACTAGACTAGTCTAGTACCTAGGTCTGTATCCAGTTCTAAACAGTTGATTGTCAACATTGTCCTTTGTCAGTGCCCATTAACAAATAAATGTGTTAACTACTAATGTTCATTATCTAAACAGTCAAAAAACTTTCTGTACATAGTTCATATACTAACCACTAACCTGCTAATATGAGTACAACCAAATCTCACAATATTAATCATAGTCAATGTTAATAGATAATGAGTAAAGTACATTGACAGTGCAAAGAAATGCGTTGACTGAAAATGTTGATCAACTAAACAATGAACTTCTTGTAAATAATTTGTAAACTAACCATTAACAGTGCTAACCTGCTGATTCAAGTACTGTAGAACCAACTTATAGTCTACAGTTTTTGTTATCAGTTAATGTGTGAGTTAAGTTGACAGCTGATTCACAACAGGTGTCACAAAAGTGATTTTGAAAAAAAATGTATACTATATTTATAGTATATATATAGATTTATATATACTATAAATCTGATTAAATGATTTCTTTTCTAAACATCTAAGATGTTACACAGGCCTGTTACACAGTAGGCCTATATACTAAACTAAATAGGTGAAAATCATGTTACGAACATTTCATTTTTTATTTACATACAAAATGTCAAATATATGAAACTATGTGTAAAATTTAAAAAACTACAAATTAACTAAAGTTTTAAAATATAACTGTTAACTGTAAATAAATGTGTTAAAACAGTGGTTAAGTAGTTAATAACAAATAAGTATTGATTGATATTAATGGATGGAGGCCGGAGAATGGAAACTAAATGATAATGCTATAATTGCATTTTCATCAACGTTAGCAGGTCACATCAAGAGTTAATATGGTAAAAGTTTACTGACATTGACATCGAAGGTTGTTCATGCCCACCTCTACTAGTTTTTTTGTTTTTCTTAAAAAATGATATACAAAGTTTTGTGCAAACTCAAAAACTGTAGGCCTAGCCTGCATTTTTTAATAAATTATTTTGCTTATAAGCTGCATTACATTTTGTTAATGACATACAAGTAGATTTTTACAACACAACAGCTTAATTGATTTTTTTGGCAACATTATATAGTGTGTCACCTAAATTTTGATAATTAAATTTTTTTATTGAATATGTATTTTTCTGAATTTAATAGTAAAAAAACTGCTTGGCATATTTTTATGCTGACAGCCTTATTGTTTGTTTAATGTTTGTTTGGGATTTATATAACTGTTGGCCCCACTTATTTTTTGCAAATAATTATTTTATATTTTTCTCTATTTTACCTATTTAATGAAATTAATATAGATCTGTGGAACAGTTATTAAGATTTTATGCAAATTTTAAGGGTTCTATTCTGTTACTTCATACAGTAGAACCTGGCATATCCAACCTCTAAATATCTATTATCTGGACATAACTAACCATTTTGTGGGCTTAAATATACATACATATTTAGCTTACTAAATGTAAGGCTTATATTTGTTAAGTCTGATGATAAAACATTCTTCTGTGATAACCTTTATCTAATGTATTGAAGTTTTACAATCTGTAGTAAGATTTATTTAATGACAACTTGTGTAAAGAATCCCATGCAGTAGGAAAGATAGGTGCAAGTTTATATTAACTTTCTTTTGTCTCTTTCGCACCAGTACCTGAAACAGATATGTCTGATAGATCTGTTTATAGAACCGATGCTGATACAGCACACACACACACACACACACACACACACACACACACACACACACACACACACACACACACACACACATCAAGCAGTTTTGTTTTGGTGTTGGCTCTTGATTTGATAAATAGGATATGAATGAATGAAAGAATGAGTTGTAGGGTTATTATTACACTGCAATCTTTGTGGGTCTGTTGTTCCTCCTTTCTATAATCCTGAGTTGCTCAGTTACAGTACTTTTTCCAACCCTAGTCTCTTCATAAAGTATAGGATTTGGAAAAGATTCAAGGAGAATAACTCCTTCACTTGTAATTTGTGACTTCCCAGTTTGTTATTGAGGTGCTTTCTCTTCTAATTTCCTTTAAATTTTTCCCCTTATTTTTGACTCTTATCATGGAGGTTGTGTCACATTTGGCCAGCTTTTTATTGTGCTGTGAGTTCCCGCTCATTCTATTTACATTCTTATTCGTGTTATTCCATGAGTAGCTACAGATGTGAAGTCAACCAAAACAGTATGCATGAGTATGAGTCAACCGCCTGCATGAGTATGGTTAAAATACATTTAGAGGTTGCCAGGTATCCCAGAGCTCCGTTTGATACACAATTAGGTTGGTGTCAGTCATCCTATCAGCAAGGGTCGCCTTACACTTTAGAATTGGCTAAGCTATGTAGAGTTAGAATGTGTGTCACTAGAATGTGTGTGTTTGTCTTGAGTGTCGTATTCTCTTGTCTTGAGTTTGTCATGAGAGTAGTATGAGCTAGAAGTACAGTGGGTCGCTAAATCCATCAGCTGCCTCAGCCTGAATAAACAGTGCCTACTGTAATATGGAAATGTCAACAAACAAGTAATGATCATAAAACCAATCACTTCCATGAAATGGAATCTGTATAACAGCTTGCATATGAAGTTCATATAACTAAGAATTTCATTATGTTTACACAAAAGTTGTGTTGTTTTTTATTGTTAGAATTAGCAGTTGGCAATAAATTATTTGTACTGTGCTGTATTTTATTATTATTATTATTTTGACTTACTTAATGAAGTTGTATGTAAGCTATTTTAAAATAATCATGATGCATTTCAATATGGCACAATACTTATTTTTGTTTTAATTAAGTTTTTTTGCTCCTTTTATTATCTGACCTTTTTTGTGTATTCCGGCCTATGACCTTTGCCCTAAGATTGATGAATAAATGGGATTGTACTGTATTACTATTTACATTGCATGGAGCATGGATAATTTACTATGCCAAGTATCACTCAAAGTATTCTGTAGTCAGTATGCCAGTGTGACATATGATCTCTCTTCGTTTGATATTTTTAGTCAAATTCCAATTTAAATTTAAATGCCACACCCATTGGCAAAGGATTTATTTCTTGTACAAAGCAGCCTTGTATCTACTACTGTTGGAGTACAAACAAGGTACAGTACATATATAATGTTTTGTCTATTTTATTTGTCCCAAGAAACTTTACATAATTTTTCCCCTTAGAGTTAATTTGATGAAATACATTTATCTAGTTGTGTTTATATTGGGAAACCTGTACAACTCACAATCATAGATTATGTGTTTTGCACTTTCCTTACTTCATGTACAACCTGAACATGGTTTTTCTATGTTAAATTCCTATTCATGTATACCCTCAGATTACAGTGCTCTATAATTAGTCGCATTGTGTCCTGAACTGATCTTCTTTATCTGTTGAAAACTCTCTCAGGAATGTTGGAATCCAGACCATTACTTTAGCCGTACGGAACACAGCCCTAGCAAATACCAATTCCAATTATTCCAATTCTACCTGGCTGACAGCTTGCTCAGTCATGAAGTAAGTTTTCCATCAGTCCATTCAGCCGATGGGATACTCCCATTAGACCCAATCTCTTTGGTTTGAGGAAGAGGTGAACCGTGGATTGATTCCTGACAGGTTTCTTGCTTCCAGGTTTCACTATAAGCCCCTCTGCTTCCTATTCAAGGTGGTTTACTGATTCTTAGATGTTTGATCTCATCTCTTGCTTATTGTATCGCAGGTTGGATGTAACTACCCAGCATCCTCACAGCCTGCTACGATTAACCACTAGTTAGTGAATTCCAGAGGATTGAATAGAACATCACATTCCTTTTTTCCCAAGTTCTCATTCTCCAGATTTATTTTTGCAATTTCCTCAGAGTTTTTTCCTTTTTTTACCATGAAAACCGCAGTGGTTCACCACTGATGGATTCTACAGTTTAACACCAGTTTCCTTCTTTTCCAAGCTTGCGATTCCAGGTCACTTTTACAAGTCAGGTGCTGCAAATAGCTAAGGAAGTATGATGTCCACTCATATAGAGCCCCATATAACTAAAGCCATGCAACTGTTGGCCTATACTGTTCCATCGTGGCTTGGGATAAATGTGCGTCAAACGCTTCAGCTGTATTGATACAGTTCCTTGTACAGGATCAGTTCGTTTAAACCCTGCTCAGTATGGAGGCATGTGTCTGCCCATGAATCTGCACACGTCTCCCATCCCAACCATCCTCTAAAGAAGATTTTTTTTTTTGTGTTTAATGTCCGACTATTGTGCACACTTGGGCTAATGCAGACGATGGGATGATTTATAGCATATGAAAATGCCAAGCCCTGACCGGGAATCGAACCCGGGTCCTCGGGGTGAAAGCCCAGTACGCTATCAACTAGGCCACTGAGGCGGCTCCTCTAAAGAAGATGTATGGTATACAAGACTAATGTACGTCTTGTATTGTGGAGTTGTCTCCACAGAGCAACAAAGACAAAACTTGAAAACTAATTAAAAAAAATTAATAAAATAAAAAAATTAGAGCAACTGAGGTTTAGGATTTGAAATGCCATCAGTATAAAGATGAGGAAAGAACTTTTGAGTTATTGCCTCAAAATTTAACTATTCAGTTTTAAACAATGAGTTAAAAAAAAACAAAAAAATTCTTTTTCTTAGGAATTTTTGTTGCCACTACAAAGTTTGCTTCTTTGGTTTAATTAACACCTGTGCACATGTGGGTATTTGATTTTATTTGAAATAGAATATTTACTGTTAAAGGTACTACTGTATAACTCACCAGCAAAAATCACCATTTTAAAAATGGAATGATTTGTATTATGTGTACAACAAATATATTCTTAATTGTGACCATTATCAGTTAAAAAGACAATATAATTAATATTTAAAAGTATAATTTTATTATATTTATTGGTTTGAATGTTTCCTTGATGTTTGCTCATAATCATACCACACTGCACATGTGTGAAAGTTCACACTGCAGTTTTACTTGATGAAAGTTCTTTATTCAAATGCACTATGTTAAAAAATTCAGTTTGACAATAAAATTTATACTTTTTGTAGTAAGTATGTGATGCTTAGAAAAGTCAAACTTACAAAGTTTGACAAAATTAATTAACCTTTCTTTGTTACGAGTATTGCGTGCACAACACTGAGTTCTTATTAAACACTTTATAATTTTACTAAAACTCAAAGTAGTATAAAAAGTTTTAAAATCTCAGTTATACAAAATTCAATGAAATAATTATGACAAAATCTATTCTTATTAACAACTGCCATGCGCACATAAGGAGTTCTTGTCAAAGAATACCTTTGCTTGATTCTTTTTCTAGATTCCCGCTACTAAAATTTTCTTCTTGTAATTGGTCAAAACATGATCGTCAAACTCTCATTATTATTTTAAAATGTTGCTTAGCTGGGTGGCAACATTTCAAAACAAAATTATTTTATGTTTCACTCTAGTGGTCACAGATTATTTCGCAGATGATACATTGATGTTATAAATTTGAAAACGTATTAATAAGTTTATCTGTGTTATATAAATTTTATTACTGATACAAAAAAATATGGACACCTATGGTGATTTTTCTTCATCTATTGAAATCTAACAAAAATATAAACTATTATAATTTTAAGATAGTGGTCTGATATGCTAATTTGTGTATTGCTTCTTTAATCCTATACCAGTAGCCTAATTTCAGAGACTGGTTTTTGGCAGTTTTTAGAACACTAAACTAGTCAGTGTTGTGATAGCCTAATGATTAAAAAAATACATAGATACAACACTAATAGGCTACATAGATAAAATAATTACATAGATAATACACTGCAGTATATAGGCTTTATTATTATTATTTTTATGCATACATGTAACATCATCTGAGTATGGCTTATCATTGATGACAAATGACCGAATAAAAAATAATAATATGTAGATCTACCTATTCCATCATTAGATAAATTAATAATTAAAAACTTACAACACTACACTTACGACTTTAACTTTTTACACTCACACTCACATTTAGGGATGCGATAATAGCCTCAATGTGCTTTTCGCTTTAAAATAACAAACATAATAATTAAAAAAAAAAAAAAAAAAAAAAAAAACCAGGACCAGATACTGTAACATTATATTTTTTTAGTTCCATATATGACCATTTTTCATATGCCTAAATGGTCTTGTTTTTCAGATATTAGTTTACTTTGTGATGGAGTAGGTATGTATGCATATTATTTTATTATTTATTTATTTTAAATATATGAGAGCTGTTCAGAAAGTAAAGAAAATTTTTTTCAAGACACTTTTTATTAAGATAATGAAACAAAACTTATTTTACAACGCATTTGATACAATAGCTATTTTTCTACTTAGCCGTTGTTCAAATTTAAACATTGGTAATAGCTTTTCACCAACTTTTCTGTTACTTCTGTATACTCAGATGCTGCCAAGTTGTTGAACCACTTTCTAACGCTGTCTTTTAGTTCGTTCATCTTTATAGTGATTTATAAAAATCCTTCAATTTGGGAAAAAGATGGTAATAATTTTGGGCCAAGCCCAGGCGGATGTTTAAAAACTTAGACTGCTGAAACAAATTCATTGTCATCGCAGCAGCATGCGGAAATGCATTTTTGTGGAGAAGCACACTGCCGCTTAACAACATATCCAACCATTTGTTTTGATTGGCATGGCATAGACAGAAATGGATATGACAGAAGGCATTTGTCCCCTCTAGGAATGTAGTCAGTGAGTAGGATACCCTTTTGATCCTAAAACTCTGTAGCCATAACCTTCTTGGCATTCAGAATTTGTTTGTCATTTTTTGTTTTGATGGGGATTGGGAGTGTTACTATTCTATTGACTAAATTCACGTTACATAAACCTTGGTTATCTCAGTTTTAATTGGCTTGCAATAGTTATTCAAAGAACAATATACAATTGTAAATGTCAGTCATCAATTTTAAATCATTTGGATTTGTGAATTTTAACATTTAAATACATAATTATAAAGGTGGATCAATTAGTTAAGTTTCCTTTTAAACATAGTTTTAGGTAACTAATATTTTGTTTTAACAGAACAAGCCACAGATGGATCGTTGGCATCAGAAAACTGGGCTCTTAACATGGAAATATGTGATATTATAAATGATACAGAAGATGGTCCCAAAGATGCTATAAAAGCTTTACGGAAAAGGCTGCAGCAGAATGCTGGCAAAAACTACACAGTTGTGATGTATACTTTGACGGTGAGTGAATAGTATGTTAAGATTTATACAAGGTGTTTGTAAATAAATAATTCGGTTTCAAAGCCTATGTAATATTTATTAAATTTTAACTTACACTGATAAATAGCACATGAAATGAAATAGCAACTCACCACAGTTTTTCCTACAAGTATTTAATGTGAGCATCTTTCGTCACTGCAACATAGCTCAAAGGAGACTTTGTCTCTAACCTTAATCAGTTTGTCAAGGTAATTAATATAGTTGCTTCAGTTCTAGGTCTTTAAGTTTAGTTGGTCAGGTGATAGTAGTGTCACGTCCTTTATAAACCCCCTCCATGCCAAGAAAGAAAATAATTCATATTTATTGTTAGTTTGAGTGAACGTGGAAGCCACAGTAAAAAATCTCGTGTCATTTTGTCCCTGGCGACTAATGCAACATTCAACCAAATATTCCAGTATGAAATGGCACAATCATGCTACCAAAAAAATTTTATTTACATATTGTTGAGGAAAGAACCACAGTTGTAGCATATTAAGATTATTTCAGGCATAGTTGCTTCCAAGAAAAATAACAGCACTAGGGTCACCTAATTTTGCCTATTTCATATATTTTATGCTCTGCTGTTCATTGTCATATTATGCAAATAATGGCAAATGTCCACTAATTAAAACCTTACATAAATTTTCTTGTAGTAAATTATTTCCCCAAAATATTCTGTTTGGAAGCAAATGGAAAATCAGTCTAATTTCTCAAAATGGGTTATTCACTTTTCTCAAATTTTGGTAATAGCCTACATGAAGATTCTTAACCTAAATGAATGTATCAAATTTAAAATAAAATAAAATTATGGTTCAAGAGTAAATAAAAAGCCCAACAGCATTCAGAGTTTTGAAAAATCTGGATCAATAGTCCAACTTTTGGTAAAAGTATTTTAAACTTTTAAAAAATTTTAATATGAAGTAAGAATATATATAAACCCAAAAGTAGTTCTGTCAGAAAAAACATATTTTAAAACATTCTTTAAAAATCCACACTGTAATTATTACACATTTAAAAAAATATGACCTCTAAAATTGTAAAATTTTAGATCATTGTAAATAAATAAAAAATTCTTTTCTGCTTTAAGTTTATGAAGTTATACCTATACAGTATATCATTAATATAATCTACATGTTTCAATTATGAAGAAACCAATTGTTAGTTAACAATTTTTAGTAAAATTTCTAGATGTGTAGTTAATTTCCAGGCTTCAGTTTTATTGTCATGGTTACACAATAATAGGCTGGTATTTAATGATATAGTGACTCATTTATGTTCTCTAGGTCAGCATTCTTTACTAGATTAAGTTATGTTTACACAACTGTTTGTTGAGGTGATATACAAGGTGGTTTTTTATTTGCAAATTTCCATTGGAGTAGTGTCAGAGTTATTTTTAAAGTACTGTACCTAAGTGTTTATTTAACAAAATTTAAATATAATAATTCTTATGGAGAAATTATATTTTAATGATTTCTTATTTCTAAATATATTAAATTGAAATTCATTATATATTATTAATAATATTAATATTAAAATATTATTTATAAATATATAATATTTATAATATATAAATAATACAATTACATGCAAAACAATTTGACAGATTTCAGTAGAAACCTTTATGTTTGTTAAATAAAAGCTGTAATTTTCATCCTGATAAATACTGTTGGAACATGAAAATTCTTGATCTCTATTACAGTATCTATAGATATATAAGATTGTTGATTTTACCGATATGCTTGCTACTACAGTTATCTATGGATATTAGGGGACCACTGTCATGCAGTACACTTTTCTCTATTTCTGATGGCTCATAGTGTTTTAATGCCATGTTGTTAATGTGTTAATATATTTATTTTCACCTTTTAATTAACATTTGCATTCATTGTATTTAAATAAATGTATTTAGTGTATTGCGCATTGTGTGGACTGTTTAAACTGCATTCAGCTCTGTTAAAATACTCTTATAAGGCTGTGTGTATTTCTAAAAAATAGACACAAGAACTGCAGAAGTTCCTATATTTAAAAATAAATTGTGTTCAAGTAATGTTTTGCGCTTAGTCTTGCAAAAAGCAAACTGCTGCAAGGTTATTGACTTTCTCTTGTTTTGAGACACTATTGTTACGGTTTGATGATTGATCACTATTATGTCATTCTTCTGTTGAGTGTGATTCATTACTTTGAGTTTTTGCCACAACACTGCCGTATATAGCAATAATAGCAATAACAGAGTCTTGTCAGGTTGAGTACAATATTGTTTGCATGCAAATTTCCTTATTTCTTAGGTGTGTTTTGTGTCTGTAATATTTGTAAGCGTATTAATAGATAGTCAGCAGTTTTAAACATCTAATCTTATGAATGAAAATGTAGAAAAGCAATCATTTTGATTTATCTAAATTTCATCAGACACAGTGTGAATCTTCATGTATTGAAGTTTTAGTCGCCTAAGTGGTGTCGTTCCAAAACTTGCCCCATTAAACAAAATTGTCTTTAGGCCAACCATTCAAGATTATTGTTTTCTAGGAACCAACCAGACCATCAAACCAGTATAAAATAAAATTCTGATAAAAATATTTATAAAAATTGAACTTGCAAATGTAGTACTACTGAAAAGATAGTCATTTTTAAATATGAATTTTTAGTTTATAATGTAAAACTTTTTGCTAACCACCCTAGTGTGATAATGGACAGAAGGTCAACAGAAAATGAGTCATTTAATTTGAGAGCATTTAAACAAATAAATACAGTATATTTTGTATTTCACTTTCTTTGAAGGAATCCTATAATATTTATCGATTGATTTACTGATGAATGTGTAACAAACAACCTCTTAAGGTTATCATGTCTAACATGTAACATCAACATGTGTTTTTGCGGTACATTATAGTTTCTCATCACCCAGAATTTATATATATATATATATATATATATGTGTGTGTGTGTGTGTGTGTGTGTGTGTGTGTGTGTGTGTGTGTGTGTGTGTGTGTGTGTGTGTGTGTGTGTGTGTGTGTGTGTGTGTGTGTGTGTGTGTGTGTGTGTGTGTGTGTGTGTGTATGTATGTATGTATGTATGTATGTATGTATGTATGTATGTATGTATGTATGTATAATGTTTGTTTAATAATCAAGACACCTTCAGTAATCAGGAAAAATATCAAAATGCTGCCCTTTTCAGTGAGCTTAAACTCTCATTCCCCTTCTCACTTACTTCCAGTCATTGTCACTTGTCATGGGTGACACGTGGTTCTAGTCTTGGTGCTAGAACATTCACATTCAGCCCACTTTATGTGACAATGCTGCTTGCTACATATACAGTTAATTATAATGTATGCAGTAATAAACATTGTGATAAAGTTAAATATTGAATAAATCTGTTAATAGTTAGGAAATGTCAGCTAATATACTGGTAAATTCAGAACTAATTTCATCTTATAAATTATCATAAAAGCTGTACATTGATACATATTGCACATTTTTTCAATGTATATTTTTTTTTATTACAATTTTCAACAAAATTTTTGCTTAATGAATTAAGCTGATGTAGACTTTAAATTGGATTCAGAATCTTTATCACACTAACAAAAATATTTTGCTATCTTCAAAAAAAAAAATTAAAAGTTTAATAAAAAAAGCAAAAATTTGCAGAATTAGGGAAATTCGTAGAAAGCTGATTTAAAAAAAAAAGATTTATCAAGTTTTGCTAATATTTTGATCATGTATCATTAGCTAATCACTTTACCAAATTTTAAAAAAGAGAAATTTATGGTTGGAAGGATGAAAATAAACCTTGACATCATGTGTGTTTGTTTTTTTTCTCAGTTTACTCTCAAACCATACATTTTCAAAACAAGTATATACTGCCTTAAGTTATGAATGATGAAAATTGAAAAAAAAATCTTCTACTTATTTTGAAAAAAATTAACGTCTTCGTTTTCACCCATTTTCAGCTTTTTAAATGGCATTTTTGGAGAGATATTGATTGAAACATTTTGTTTTGATCAACAATATTGCGCTAATGGGGTGCAAAATTGAATACCAAACACATGTTTTAGTTCTTTTAGTTTAAATGAAAATAAGTCTTTGTTAATAAATAAATTTAGGTATTGTTCCAAAATATTAAGTTAGTAATGTTACATTATTGCACAATAGGTCAGTTGATCGCAGTGCCTGGGGTTGAACAAATCCCTTCCTCTAGAATATAATCTAATCTAATGTTACATTAAAAAGTATGTATAAAGTATTACATTAAAAAGTAACGTTTATTTCATAAATAAAATATAAATTTGTAAATAAATTCAATTGTTATTAAGATATCTATAGAAGCTTTGTATTTCAGGTCCTAGAGACATGTGTAAAGAATTGTAACAAACGCTTCCATGTGTTGGTTTGTAACAAAGAGTTTATACAAGAACTGGTCAAGCTTATTGGTAAGTTGCCAAGAGTCACAATCAATACTTTTATAAAATTATTTGTTTTATTTGTATGATAATTTTGTGTTTTGACAGCTTTTCCGTAATAATCATTTCATGTTATGCTTTCTACATTTTTTAGATTTGTAGTTTGTTATTGTCTGTTACTCTTCAAATGATAATATTAATATTATATCACACAACACACTGGCTGTAATTATTGGAGATAAAGTAAAACTGTTTCATTTGTACTTCACTTGGAACCATTGTTATAGTTATCATAGTTATTAATACTAGAGATGCCTCA